>NC_069410.1:7469380-7508936 GCF_026875155.1 Cherax quadricarinatus | reverse complement strand
CAGTTGCTTATGATGGGGGGGGGGTGGGCAGGTGTTGGTTACAACCCACCGGTTCGTTTTTCACAGGTTAGTGATAGTAGAGCCTTAGCATCTATCCGATGAAGGAAAGCATGATTTCTTTACAGCTGCAATGATGAGGTTACGTCACAGCAATATATAGGTGTCTGTGTTGACACAGTGTTGTAAATCTACAGTCTAAAGGGGGGGGGTCCAGGTGTTGTTTACAACACTCGCGTTCAGTTCTGCACAGTATATGGCTTGAGCATTCTATCCATGCAGGAAAAGCAGGTTACTTTACCGCTGAATGATAGGGTTTACGTCCTGAAATTTCATACAGTCACGTAATAAATCAAAGGGAAGTTCAGACTAGTCCACCTATCAGCTGCTCGTTGATTGGCAGGTGACTCGTTTATCCATGCTGGAAAGATAGAAGTTTACCACCAATAAACTCCATAAGTAAGTACCAAAGAGGGGTGATTATTACAACAGTACTAAGAAGACTGAAAGTACTAAGTTTATTATTGGAAAAGGAAGCTTTCAACCATAATCACACTAGAATACAGGGGAGGCATTAAAGTAGTGGGGAGCGCGAGTCTAGATGTACTGTTTACAGACTGGAGTCCCACAACATCACTTTCGGGGGGGGGGAAGAAGGAGGGGAAGGGATAGCGGGAGCTAGACTGACCCTAACTTAACAAGCAGCTGGCAGTCAAACTATCACTTTCGGGGTGGGGGAAAAATGCAGGAATAGCGGGAGCTTGACTTACCCTACCTTAACAAGTAGCCGGCAATGGAACTATTGTTACTATATACTCCCTCTCTACTCCTATCTATTGAACTTTTCCCTCACAACCTCCCTTCCTTCTCCGGCAAAGTCACCACCTCCCTCTTCATCCATTCACATCCTGAGCCCCATAAGAACCTAAAAACACTTCAAAGGATACGAGTAATTTCAGCCCTCAGCAATGGAAAAACTGCTGCTACATACCATACCTTACTGTACAGCAATACATTAATAACAATCGCCCGTTGCAATAATGTCAAGTGATAAGGCCGTACCATCCCCAACCGACGTTCCACGCATTCCACCATTCTCAATGAATTCGCCTCCCTAGCCTCCCATATGGTCGCCCCATACAAAATGCCACATATTAATAACTGCCCTTCCCGCCTTCTCACCACGTCACAGCCCCAATCAACTCTGTCTCTCCACGCCCCCAGCCCCATGATCTTTGATTTCTCCATGTTTACCGTCGCCCCTCCAAACATGCAAACCACCCCTCCCAGCTCTCTCAATCTTGTTCCCTTCCAGACTAGGAGTGTCATGTCATCTACGTAACTTACCACATGATGCCTAATCAAGCCCTCCCTCGACCCCTCCCCCCCCATACACTCTAGTCTCTACCAACCTATAAAATGGATCTTGCATACATGCAAATAATAACTGTGATAGCGGGCAACCCTGCCTCAAGCCCCTATCCATGTTCACCGCACCTCCCACACGTCCATTGATCTGAATTCTCGCTTTTGCCCCCTTATACAACGTTTCAACCCACCCCACAATCTCATCCCCAAAACCTTGTTTGCTAAGGATCTGTCTTAAACCCTCCCTTTCCACCTGATCATAAGCACCCTGCCAATCAATTGCCACCATACCCCCTCCTTCCTGCATTCCCTCAAAACTCTCAACAAACCCCTTTAGGATTCCGTGCCTCATTACCATCGACCGTCCTGGCAACCCTAGTTGACCTTTTGAAACTACTCTTCCCACTACACATTTTAACCTATTCCCCAAAACCTTCACGAACAATTTATAGTCCGCACACATGAGAGTAATCGCCCTGTAATCCTTAAGTGTACTCTGCACCTTACCCTTAGGCACAAGCACAACGACCCCTGTACTTTGCGTCTCGCCCAATTCTCCCCCTCTTTCATTCTATTGAACAGCGATACTAAAAAAACCCTTAACAGATCAAAATTTTTTAAGTAAAATTTACTTGGTAGTCCATCAATACCTGGAGCTTTGCCCCTGCGCATGTCTACAAGTGCTCTCCATATCTCCCCCTCTTCATTATCACCACCCAAAGCTTCCCTGTCCTTTCTCCCCAGAGCTACGGGCTCTACAGCACACACCCCATCAAGATCCTCCCTATTTGCCCCTTTACTTTTCCAATATTGCCCATACCACTCGTCCGCGAACATACTCATCCCCTCCGTTGTTTTTAACACCTGCCCCTCCCTAAAACCTTTCACCTCACAGTGCACTTCCAAATCCGCTATCGTGGTCGCTGTCCTCCTCTGCTGTTGTCTCCGTAACACACATGCCGATGGTTTGTCCCCCCAAAGCACTTCCTCCACTCCCGCCTGCACCCGCACCACATGAAATCTCTCCTCCTGCACCTCTCTTAACCTTCTCTTCAGATCATCCATTGCCTCTGTTTGGAATACCCCTCCCACCACTCCTTACTCATGATAGTATCCTATTCTAATTTCCAAATAATTTGTTAATCCATACCTTAGTTGATTTATACGCTTCCCCTCACCCACGTAAAACCTACGAATCCTCTCCTTGGCCACACTGTCCCACCAACATACAACATTGTCAACCCTTTTTGCCTCCTCACTTAGCTTCCTCTACAATGAAGCAAACCCCCCCTCCACTTCCTTATCCTCAAGGAGTCGTGTGTTTAATTTCCAGTAGCTTTCAAACCGTTTCACTAACGAATCCCATGCCACCCCCACCACCACTGCCCTGTGATCTGAATAAATTGCTTCTATGGTGTTAAAAGACTCTACTGAAACCCCTTGCGTTATATAGATCCTATCCAGTCTAGCTGCATATTCCCTCCTTACATACGTATGTTGCACTTCACCTATTCCACCCCAAAATGTATCTCGTACCCCAATATCTCTTCCCAAATCTCGCAACACGTTTGAGAAATATCCTGCCCCCACTGACGTCACATCAGATCTTATTATACAATTCCAATTTCCCCCAATCAATGCAACCCTGGGTAGCACTCTCAAGAAATACACCAGATCATCCCTTACAAATGCCGATTTTACCCTCACATCATTCTCCGCTGGAGCATACACTCCAACAAATGTCACGCGTTCACGCATCCACCACCCGTCCACTCTCATTATTCTTCCCTCACCCCCCCCTCAAACCGTTGCAAAACAAACGGACTTGCCTCACGAATTAAAACACCTGCTCCGCCTTTTAAACGTGTCATTGGCATTACAAAAGCCCCATATCCATTCACCTCCAGCAATTTTCCCACTTTCAAGTTATGCTCTTGTATAAAAGCAACATCTACCTTGTAACGATACAGCAGTCCTCTCAACCATACACACTTACCACTATTACATAAACCATTAACATTAATTGTCATACACCTTAGACCTGCTTACGTTTTCCATCCACGTTTCCCCACCTCATTTTTCCACTGTCCTGTAGCCTCATACACACCGTCCTTGGCACTCACCCCACCCCCTCCACTTCTAACCCCTTGCTGGCGTTAAATTTTTCTCTTTGCCTCTACACACCTTCAATCCCCGCCTTTTTCCCTGGTCTTTGTGCTGGAGTGAGGACGTCATCCGAGTCAGACGTGACTGCTGCCCGCTTCCTCGACACTTCCTCTTCCACCATGCTTGTCTCCTGACCTTCCTCATTGTGCACCTCCACCTCTATCACCTCATTCCCCTTCTCACTACTTGGCAAAACCGACATTTCATTCCTTCCTCCAGACCCGCATGCTACCCCTTGTCCCGGTACCTGTTCTCCCGTCTTTACCTCTGTCAAGGTGTCCTCCGATTTAGGGAACATCTCCTGCAAAACTGTCTCAAGCACTAAGTTAATTTCTACATCATTCGTTACGTCCTTGTCCGCCTCGGGCATCGCATCCTCTGCAGACACACTCAATTGCTTCACAGCACCCTCATGCTCCACCTCACGTTGCCTTTCCTCCACTTCCTCGCTCCACAACCGACCACGCCTACGTCCATCCTGGCGGTTCTGATCAGTCACCGTAGATCCTCGCCTCGAAATGTCACTCCTTGGTATTCCCTGGTCCGTCCTCTGCCTCACACATTCAGCCGCTATGTGATCATAACCATCACACAGTCTACAAGTTCTACTTTGTCCAGCGTAAGTTACAAGTATTTGTGTCCTAAATTCCTCTAAGAACACATACGAAGGTATTGGCTGCCTCAGAGTCATCTTTAGGCTAAAACTACCTGCTGGATAACCCTCATAAGCCCCTGCCGTCCACCTGCCTTGTTGAGCTACGTGTACAGTTCCAAACTTTCCAAACACACTACGTAGGTCAGCTTCATTCGCCTCGAAAGGCACATTGCGTAACTTAACATACGTAAATTGACTCGAAACATCGACCATCTTTACCAGGATGTCCTCATTAACCTCGATAGCAACATCCTGATAATGATCGAGTAGATCCTCATACACCTGTGATGACAGCAGTTTCACGAACATTCGGTAGTTTCCATTTAAGGCTACACCGTAAAGGTCGCAATCCTCAATCCCATATGTCTCTCGAATAATCAGAGGCAACAACGTCAACGCCGAATCTTGATTAATTGTACCTCTCAGTAATTCTATGCCAACAGTGTTAAGTCTGCGGCGCACCCCAACCACCATTGTGACAGCCTGGCTAGCACTTGCGCCTGTCAGAGAGGTGTAGCAAACGTCCACCCTCACCAGCAGCTAGGCGAGGAATGGTCCCTCCCAAGAAGCTCATTGCTAGTAATCCCTTCCTTAAATCACTTGTTAAGCAACTGCTCAAGAAGAAATTTCTCGCCTAGCTGGTAGTAATAAGTTATCACAAGTTATATACACTGATGGATCTAAACAGGTGTCTTCTGGCAGGGCTGCATCTGCTCTTGTTGCCACCTCCCTAGTTAAGAACGATAATAAACTTGAACTAGGCATAAGAATTAACAGCTGGGCGTCTACATTACAAACTGAACTCTTCGCAATCCTAATGGCGCTAAAGCTAACTTAGGACACTGAGCTTGACTCTATCATCATTAGTGATTCTATGTCATCACTGAATGCTCTTAACTCATATAATGACTCCAACAACATGCTCATTGGAGAAGCCAGGTATAGATACTTAAAAATCAGGGACAAAGGAATTAATGTACAATTGCTATGGATCCCATCACACATTGGATTACTCCTTCATGATAAAGTTGATATGTTAGCCAAGAAGAGTACCCAGAAGGAGAATGTAGAATATAACTTTGGTATATCTGTGTCTAGCATTAGGAATAATATTAGGAGAGAAGCAAATAACGAAAAGGATTGTTATAGGAATGCAGTTAGAAGCCTGAGTAGATCTATAACCCGCTATGATAACATGAACATAGATAAGTATGTTTATGGAGCAACTTGCAATGTGAACAGACTGACTGATGTTGTAGTGGCCAGGCTTAGGCTGGTTACAAGTACTTCTGGCAGTTTGGGAGACACACAGATGATCAAACTAAATGTAAATTATGCATTCCTCGCCCAGCTGCCGGTGAGGGTGGACGTTTTTGCTACTCCTCTCTGACAGGCGCAAGTGCTAGCCAGGCTGTCACAATGGTGGTTGGGGTGAGACGCAGAATTAACACTGTCGGCATAGAATTACTGAGAGGTACAATTAATCAAGATTCGGCGTTGACGTTGTTGCCTCTGATTATTCGAGAGACATATGGAATCGAGGATTGCGACCTTTACGGTGTAGCCTTAAATGGAAACTACCGAATGTTCGTGAAACTGCTGTCATCACACGTGTATGAGGATCTACTTGCTCAATATCAGGATGTTGCTATCGAGGTTAACGAGGGCATCCTGGTAAAGATGGTCGATGTTTCGAGTCAATTTACGTATGTAAAGTTACGTAATGTGCCTTTCGAGGCAAATGAAGCTGACCTACGTAGTGTGTTCGGGAAGTTTGGAACTGTACACGTAGCTCAACCAGGCAAGTGGACGGCAGGGGCTTATGTGGGTTATCCGGAAGGTAGTTTTAACCTAAAGATGACTCTGAGGCAACTATACCTTCGTATGTGTTCTTAGATGAATTTAGGACACAAATACTCGTAACTTACGCTGGCCAACGTAGAACTTGTAGACGTGTGATGGGTATGATCACATAGCGGCTGAATGTGTGCGGCGGAGGACTGGCCAGGGAATACCAAGAAGAGACATTACGAGGCGAGGACCTACAGTGACAGATCAGAACCGCCAGGATGGACGTAGGCTGTGTCGGTTGTGGAGTGAGGAAGTGGAGGAAATGCAACGTGAGGTGGAGCATGAGGGTGCAGTGCAGCAATTGAGTGCGTCTGATGAGGATGTGAATTCACGAGGCGGACAAGGACGTACCAAATGACGTTGAAATTGACGTAGTGCTTGAGACAGTTTTGCAGGAGATGTTCCCTAAATCGGAGGAAGCCTTGACAGAGGTAACGACGGGAGACCAGGTACAGGACAAGGGAAGCATGCGGGTCTGAAGAAAGGAATGTAATGTCGGCTTGGCCAAGTAGTGAGAAGGGGAATGAGGTGATAGAGGTGGAGGTGCACAATGAGGAAGGTCAGGAGACTAGCATGGCGGAAGAGGAAGTGTCGAGGAAGCGGGCAGCTGTCACTTCTGACTCGGATGACGTCCTCACTCCAGCACAAAGACCAGGGAAAAAGGCGGGGATTGAAGGTGTGTGTAGAGGCACAGAGAAAAAGAAACGCCAGCAAGGGGTTAGGAGTGGAGGGGATGGGGTGAGTGCCAAGGACGGTGTGTATGAGGTTACTGGACAGCGGAAAAATGTGGTGGGGAAAAGTGGGTGGAAAACGTAAGCAGGCCTAAGGTGTATGACAATTAATGTTAATGGTTTATGTAAGAGTGGTAAGTGTGTATGGTTGCGAGGACTGCTGTATCGTTATAAGGTAGATGTTGTCTTTATACAAGAGCATTGCTCATTACTCTAAAATTTGTTCATGATTGCTGCCATGTATAAACGTAAGTAACCATTCTTACAGTATTCATTACCTTTGTAACTTGTGAGTTCATTACCTTTGTAACTTGTGAGTTCATTACCTTGTACCTAGTTCAGCCATCAAAACTTTGGAGCCCGGTCCCTGGACCCATTGTGTACCTCTGTAATCTGTAAATACCTTTGTAACTTGTCATGATTGTGACTAGACCTACCTGGAGTTCATTACCTTTGTAAATTGTGAGTTCATTACCTTTGTAAATTGTGAATTCATTACCTCTGTAACTTGCTCAGCCATCAAAACTTTGAGGCCCAGTCCCTGGACCAATTATGTACCTCTGTAATCTTTTGACTACCGCCCACAGGATGGGTATGGGGTGCATAATAAACATATTAAACTAACTAAAAACTAACATAACTTGAAAATAGGAAAATTGCTGGAGGTGGATGGATATAGGGCTTTTGTAACTCCAACGACACGTTTAAAAGGTGGAGTAGGTGTTTTAATTCGAGAGGCAAGCCCGTTTGTTTTGCAAAGGTTTGAGGGGGGGGGGTGAGGGAAGAATAATGAGAGTGGACGGGTGGTGGATGCGTGAACGCGTGTCCTTTGTTGGAGTGTATGCTCCGGCGGAGAATGATGCGAGGGTAAAATCGGCTTTTGTAAGGGATGATCTGGTGTATTTCTTGAGAGCACTGCCCAGGTTGCAATTGATTGGGGGAGATTGGGAATTGTATAATACGGAGATTTGATGCGATGCCAGCGGGGCAGGATATTTTTCAAACGTGTTGCGAGACCTGTGTAGAGATATTGGGGTACGAGATGCATTTTGGGGTGGAATAGGTGAAGTGCAACATACGTACGTAAGGAGGGAATACGCAGCTAGACTGGATAGGATCTATATAACGCAAGGGGTTTCAGTGGAGTCTTTTAACACTATAGAAGCAATTTATTCAGATCACAGGGCAGTGGTGGTGGGGGTAGCATGGGACTCGTTAGTGAAACGGTTTTGAAAGCTACTGAAATTAAACACGCGACTCCTTGAGGATGAGGAAGTGGAGGAAGGGTTTGATTCGCTGTGGAGGAAGCTAAGTGAGGAGGCAAAAAGGGTTGATAATGTTGTACGTTGGTGGGACAGTGTGGCCAAGGAGAGGATTCGTAGGTTTTACGTGGGTGAGGGGAAGCGGATAAATCGACTGAAGTATGGATTAACAAATTATTTGGAAAGTAGAATAGGATACTATCATGAACAAGGAGTAGTGGGAGGGGTATTCCAAACAGAGGCAATAGATGATCTGAAGAGCAGGATAAGAGAGGTGCAGGAGGAGAGATTTCATGCGGTGCGGGTGCAGGCGGGTGTGGAGGAAGTGCTTTGGGGGGATAAGCCATCGGCATGTGTGTTGAGGAGACAACAGCAGAGGAGGACAGCGACCACAATAGCAGATTTGGAAGTGCACACTGAGGTGAAAGGGTTTAGGGAGGGGCAGGTGTTAAAAACAACGGAGGTGATGAGTATATTCGCGGATGCGTGGTATGGGCATTATTGGAAAAGTAAAGGAGTTAATAGAGAGGATCTTGATGGGGTGTGTGCTGTAGAGCCCGTAGCTCTGGGGAGTAAGGACAGGGAAGCTTTGGGTGGGGAGATTGAAGAGGGGGAGATATGGAGAGCGCTTGTAGACATGTGCAGAGGCAAAGCACCAGGTATTGATGGACTACCAAGTGAATTTTACTTAAAACATTGGGATCTGTTAAGGGATTTTTTAGTAACGCTGTTCAACAGAATGAAAGAGGGGGGGGAATTGGGCGAGAAGCAAAGTACAGGGGTCGTAGTGCTTGTGCCCAAGGGTAAGGGGCAGAGTACACTTAAGGATTACAGGGCGATTACTCTCATGTGTGCGGACTATAAATTGTTCGCGAAGATTTTGGGGAATAGGTTAAAATGTGTAGGTGGGACGTGTAGTTTCAAAAGGTCAACTAGGGTTGCCAGGACGGTCGATGGTCATGGGGCACGGAATTCTAAAGGGGTTTGTTGAGAGTTTTGAGGGGACGCAGGAAGAGGGGGTATGGTGGCGATTGATTGGCAGGGTGCTTATGATCAGGTGGAAAGGAGGGTTTAAGACAGATCCTTAACAAACAAGGTTTTGGGGATGAGATTGTGGGGTGGGTTGAAACGTTGTATAAAGGGGCAAAAGCGAGAATTCAGATCAATGGACGTGTGGGAGGTGTGGTGAACATGGATAGGGGCTTGAGGCAGGGTTGCCGCTATCACAGTTATTATTCGCATGTGTGCAAGATCCATTTTATAGGTTGGTTGAGACCAGAGTGTGTGGTGGGGAGGAGTCGAGGAAGGGCTTGATTAGGCATCATGTGGTAGGTTACGTGGATGACACGACACTCCTAGTCCGGAAGGGAACAAGATTGGGAGAGTTGGGAGGGGTGGTTGGCATGTTTGGAGGGGCGACAGGCATGACGGTAAACGTTGAGAAAACAAAGATCATGGGGCTAGGGGAGTGGAGAGACAGAGTTGATTGGGACTGTGATGTGGTGAGAAGGCAGGAAGGTCAGTTATTAATATGTGGCATTTCGTATAGAGCGACCATACGGGAGGCTAGGGAGGCGAATTCGTTGAGAATGGTGGAACGCGTGGAACATCGGTTGGGGATGTTGCGGTCTTATCACTTGACATTGTTGCAACGGGCGATTGTTATTAACGTATTGCTGTACAGTAAGGTATGGTATGTAGCAGCAGTTTTTCCATTGCTGAGAGCTGACATTACTCGTATCCTTAGAAGTGTTTTTAGGTTCTTATGGGGCTCAGGATGTGAATGGATGAAGAGGGAGGTGGTGACTTTGCCGGTGAGGAAGGGAGGTTTAGGTCTGTTGGACCTGGGAAGGAGGGTGAAATGCATTTTTGTCAGGTGGGAGTGGAAAAGATTAGGGGGACAGAGGGGGACATGCATGCAAAGGTTACATGATATTTTGAGGGGAATGTATGTGGGTGGGGAATGGAGGGAGTGTGAGATTTTGTTGAGGGCACTTTTGTGGGCGCGCGAGCCAGACAAATTAAAGGTGAGGGATTTATATCGAATATTGAGGGTAGAGGAGACGGCCCCAGTTGAGGGGCTGTTCCCGATGTATGCATGGGGAGCTATATGGAGTCTGTTCGGTAAACTAAAGTTAGGGCCCAGGGTGCGAGAGATCATGTTTAAATTTTTACATGGGATTCTGCCTACTGGATCAGTCCTCAGAAACAGACGTGTGGTAGAGGAGGGTTGGTGTGGGTTATGTGGGGAGTTGGAAACAGCCTATCACGTGGTATACTTTTGCGATTTTTTGGGGAGTGTGAGGGAATGGCTGGGGAAAGTGGTCAGGAGGATAGGAGGAACTGGGGTGTCAGTGTTGAGAGCGCTGAGTCTTGATATAGGGGGGGTGGGGGAGAATGTGGCACGGGGAGTAGCTTATATCATGGTGGATTTCGTGTACATATCGTGGGGAATGAGAGGGGTGGATAATGGGGAGACGAGGAAAAGAGTTTTAGCGAGGATTTTTTGTAGGACAATGAATAGGAATCGGGGAATTTATGGGAGGAGATGGGAGGGAGCTTTCACTGAGGGTTACAGGTCCATAACTGTTGGGGAGTTGCTAGAGTTGTGAGGGGGGGGGGAAGTGGGTTTAGATTGTTGTGTAAAGCATTAGATAAAAAAACGGGGGGGTACCAAACGGGCTTGCCAAACGAAAGATGTTGGTTTGGTGTGCATGTGCGTAAGGGAGTGATAAGTGCAAGAGAGAACGATTGTGTGTAATTGGGGTGTGCATGGGAGTGCTGAGTTCATGCATTCTTAGTAGTTATTTAATATTGTCAATTAATGCATTCTGCTGAAGGCTATCGTAGTAGCGTATAGAGTACAAGTCTGAGAATGCTGCATGGACAGCAATAAAGTTAGGATTTGACTCCCATTGTAAACTAAGTCAGTTTCTAATGTATATATATACATATGTATATATAAATAATATTAGGACAGCAGCTGGCGTTTTCACTACTGTAGAGTTGTTATTGTTTTCAATTTAATATGTTCTTAAGTTTAATTTAGTATGCTTAGTTTATAAGTTACATAAACAACGGTGAAATGCTGTACATTTTGGTGAGCTGGGGTAAATAGGGGGGGGGGGTTATACTGCTTGCATTTTTGCGGTATGTAATTATTGTGTGTGGATATTGAAATTAGCAGTCGGGAAGGAGTCAGAGGATTCTTTATTTTGTATTACTTGAATAGTTATATTTTGTAGTAAAGAATTATGTATATGGCAGTATTCACCTATCAGCTGCATGACATATTACTGCATATTGCAGTGTATAGAAATTGATGAATTTATATTGTCTGTCGATGCTCTCATACTGTATGCTTTTGTTCATGTATTGTATGTTATAAATAAAATATAAAAAAAAAAAAAAATGTAAATTATGTGATCAGGCATATGGTCACTGTCTTGAACACTATGTGCTTAATTGTCCACTTATTGAGGAATACAGAGATAGACAATGTAATAAGCTATGTGACATGTCAAGATATCTTATTAATGAAAACAAGATACCAGATATACTAAGAAAATTTCCTAAATTTGCTTGTAACAGATAATTGAACTATAGATATATATATATAAATCCATATGTATTCCTGTAAACCCTTTGGGGCCTAGTTCCTAGGCTTTTTGTGTATCCATATGCTCTTGTGCTACTGTCCACTGGGTGGATCTGGGGTGCACAATAAACTAGCCACTTGTGGCAAAATCTAATCCCAGGTGCTGTATGAACCCTACGGGCTATGGGTTAAGTACTTCCCACTCTAATAAACAAATAAAACAAATAATGAATAACAATTGCTCCAGTTTTTAGCTTAATATCTTTATTATGCACCCCATACCCATCCTATGGGCGGTAGTCAAAAGTTTAGAGGTACAAAATGGGTCCAAAGACTGGGGCTCTAAGCTTTGATAGCTGAACAAGTTACAAAGGTAATGAACTCAAGGTAGATCTGGTCACACTCATGACAGGTTATAAAGGTAATGAACCATCTACATGTCTGTATATGGTTACAGTCATGAACAAATTACAAAGTAATGAGCCATTCACGCTTCAGTATCCTTTTTTTTTTATTTCCTCCGCGTTTGATTTTATGAGTGAAAGGCTCAGCCGGTCACCAACCCAAGAATGATGTGGCTGTCAATTCAAAGTTTATTCTCTATAAGGATTACAATGCTGAGTTTACAGAATTTGGTTATTGTGTGGTTTACATGTAGTAAAATAATAATTACAGAGTGTACCACTAGAACACCTAGCATGGCTAGGCATTTCGGGCAGACTTAAATTAAATCTTAAGTTTAAAATATTACAAAATTATGTGGTAAGCTGGTATTATGGCTAAGTGACTAAATACTAGTTTGTGAGTTTAGCAATGTGAATGCTTTTGTTTTGGCACTATACATAGTTTCAGTAATGGAGTATCACAGGCCAACTTATGACTAGTTAAGATTCATTATTTTGAGATTGAGATTGATATTTCTGTTTATGGTCAAATGGGTGAGTGAGTGCAAGTGTGAACAACCAGGTGGTATTCGTGTAATTAGTTGACAGGGTGTATCAGGGAGATAAGATGTTTTCTGATGGTAGTTTTGAAGGTGATGAATGTGTCTGCAGTTTTAGAATTTTCAGGTAGGGTGTTCCAGATTTTAGGGCCTTTGACATACATTGAATTTTTGTAAAGGTTTAATCGGACACGGGGAATGTCATAGAGATGTTTGTGTCTAGTGTTGTGCCAGTGGGTTCTGTCGCAACTATCAAGAAAGCGTTTTAGGTCAAGGTTAATATTGGAATTTAAGGTCCTGTAGATGTAGATTGCACAGTAGTAAGTGTGGATGTACTGAACAGGGAGTAAGTTTTGATCTATGAAGAGTGGGGGGGGGTGTTGCCAGGGATGGGATTTAGTGATTATTCTTACTGCGGCTTTTTGTTAGGTTATTATTGGCTTTAGGTGTGTTGCTGCAGTTGAACCCCAAGCACAGATAGCATAGGTGAGGTATTATCCTGGTATTAAGGGACGAGGTCCACCTTTTCTGTTTGAGAAGGTTCAAGCTTTTTTTATTATTAATTTTCGCCAAGATATGGATAATATTTTAAGCAACGTAACTCTCCGGAGATGAAGACATAAGGACAATGTTCATTCTCATATTTAGGTACTTACTGTTACCACTTTATTTCTACTATTCATTAATGGTTATAATTATAAATTTATTTAAATTCCGTATTAAACTGTTAAAATCGTATATAAATTTTTTAATAAAAGTGTTATATACTGACTTTGAACCGACATTCAAATAGCCTAAACTTCAAATAGCTTTGTTTTCTTCTGGCCGACATTCTTTGCACTACGAGGGACTTACTGCTAGTTTTATAAAATATATCACTTAATTTTGTAAAAGTTAAAGGCTGTGTTTTCCGTACACACACAAAATAGTATTTCTTATGTTAATGTTGTATGAGCGGTGAGTGTCCTTAACGTGGAGGAGCGGGAGTGACTGGTGTGTGTGGAGGACGATGCTAGTGCTCTTGTCATGGATTATGAATGGAAAGAAAAGCGCAATAACGAGAGGGCCAAAGTGGAAGAATTATTCGGTTATGAAGGATGTAAAGTAGGCAGAGGGACGTACGGGCATGTGTATAAAGCCAAGAGGAAGGATAGGTGAGCAAAATGGTAGAGGAACAATTCTGTTATGGCGGTCCTGTGGCTGCTGTGACAATGTTTAACGTTCAATGATGTGTTACTCGCTGATTAACTTGAATGTTATACCACTTGTTGTATTGTGAATAGTGGCACTTTATTTGTAAGTACATTGGTGTACTGGAAATCTACTTAAAATTTCAGTTAGATTATGATCTGCTAGAGGCGCTACCGTGTCTAGTTGAGCTACGATAATAATAACAATAATAATAATAATAATAATTCGAACCGGGACCCTCACCGTGTGAAGCGAGAGCTTTTGCCACCAGGCCACGGGGCACCATATTAAAGTAAAATAAAAATATATATTAGTAAAATAAAAAAAAGGTATGTATACTTAAATGCAGAGGAAATGATTGTAAGTTATGATACCCTGAATTATCCCTACATTTATATTAATTGGCTATGCAATATATAAATATGCACTAAAACTGTTTTAGTGTTGAGTAAATCCATAGGTTAATATACCTGTATTAATCCAAATTTTTTTTTATGGCATCAGCAATTTCCTTTTTTTTTTTTTTTTTTTAAATTCTCTTTCTGTTTTTACCTTTTATTTACATGTACCTTGTAATGTTTTCTTTCATTTCTTAAAAAATTATCTTGAATCATATTGTGCTTTCCGGTAAGCTACAAGATGACCCTTTGAGGGAGAGATGACCCTTTAGAAGTGGTTGCCTGCATTCTGATCCACATAATTAAAGTTACTCCTTCATCGAATCAAATGCACTCCCATGAAGCTGTACAACTCGCATGGGTTTAGCAATATATAAAAATAGGGATGTGCTGATGTGTATAAAAGTCTGAATCTGCTCACTATTAAGAACATCCATACTTATTCATGTGCCTACTACATACACAGAACAATACACGCAAATATAAACCCCCTACTCAAACTTCTCCTCACCAACCTAAACAGGACACATAACCACAAAAGACACAGATCTCTTTTTGATATACCTCGTGTCCATATCACACTGTGTAAAAACTCTATGCACATAAAGGGCCCCAAAATATGGAATTCATTACCAGAAGATATTAAAGTAACCCAGTCTGAAAATCAATTTAAGACTCTTCTCAAAAGCCACTTAATCACCCTAGACTAAATGCTAAATACTCAGTACACAATTACTCACCTATGTACTCCCACATCATAACTGAAACAATCACTTTGAACCTTTTATCCTTTGTTGACAGGAATATAATTGAATCATTTTTCACAAAAAGTATTTTTGAATATAAATATATCTTTGTATTATACAAATTTTGATTCATTTATAATTAATATTCTACTGTACAACTATGAAATAATTACTATCCTACTGTACAACTATGATATACTCCTTAGTGTTAAGTAGACTGTAAGCCAATAATGTTAAGTTGGCCCATAATGCCAAGGCATAATAGAGGCTCTCTTTGCATTGCAACCCACTATATTGTAAATACAAAATCTCAATGTACTGTTTGCAAAGACATAAAATAAATAAATAAATTAAATTAAGAAATTTAGTTGGCCTTCATAGACACTGCTTTATGGAATTGGGTCTTAAGACCATATTTTTTACATAAATCTTAGTCTTGGTAATAAGATAGGTTTTGTTTCCTTTAATATTTGCCTCTCCCAGTATAATATATTGTCAAATGTCAGGGATTTCACTCTGATAAGGATGAGGAGGGGAAATGAGTCTTCATTATTTAGTGTGTAACTAGTTTATTTTGGATTGTCACGTTAATAAATTTAGAAATCTTAACCAAGCTTTCATATTTTTCTTCTGTAATATATAGTAGTAGAAATTCTCATTTTTAAAGTACATGTAATTAAATTTCACTGTATGAGTGTAAGTACCCTATATGAATCCATCTTGTATAATGTAAATTTCATCATAAGTACTGTATTAATTGCTCTGCAAGAATCAAGTGAACCTTAACTCATACTTTGCACTCATACTTTGCAGCGTGGATACAAAAGAATATGCTCTTAAACAAATAGAAGGAACTGGGCTGTCTATGTCAGCATGCAGAGAAATAGCAGTAAGTTAATTTTTTAAAATGTTTGATATTTTTTTAAAAGTTATGGTTACAAAGTATTATGAACTTTACACAAATAACTCGCACATAAAAGAGAGAAGCTTACGACGACGTTTCGGTCTGACTTGGACCATTGACACAGTCAATGGTCCAAGTCGGACCGAAACGTCGTCGTAAGCTTCTCTCTTTTATGTGCGGGTTATTTGTGTATCGTTCCAGTCACGGTATTGTGCCTTTTTTGTTATTTATTATGAACTTGTCTGGTATAGTGTATGAAAATAAACTGTGCTAGTAATAATGTGCTAGAGATGCTCCATTCAGAGTATACTTAGAGCTAACATTTTGCCTTGCATGACTTTATGAGTTAATAAAATTCAATAAGGTGGAGCTTCATTACAAATACAGTGGAACCTCTACTTGCAAGCGCATCCATGTGCGAGTTTTTCCAAATACGTACGAGCAGTTGATGGGTAAATTTTTCGCTTCCATACATGAGCAGAATTTCCATAAGCGAGCAGACCTCAAGGCAGGTGCCTTGACGCTGGTGAGGGGCTCTTGCTCTTGATCTAGGGAATTGTATCTCATTTGTTTGTTGGGCTATCTTATTGAAACTTGGGCAATGTATGATGGAATGATGCTTCTTAACGTAATAATAATATTAGTAATAATAATCATATGTATAATAATAATACGTATAATAATAATAGTATAATACTGTACTACAGTACAATAATAATAATAATAATATGTATAATGATAATACATATAATAATGTACTACATAATAATTATAATAATAGATGACTTCAAAAGGCCGTTACTAGATGGCAGTGTTTACCACAACAAAGAGGGAGCGGTTGTGGCCGCCTCCACCTGTTACATAATGACATATTTTATGCATTCTGGAGTATATATCAGGTTTCTACGTTATTTATATTGTTTATTATTTCATATTAATTGAACTGTGATAGATAAATAAGCCGTAAAGTTGATGATAGTGGAATATTCAAGGAGTATTTTGTCCTGTCTCCAGACAAACTCTTGTCGGCCGCCGCCGCTGCAATATATATGACATATTTTATTCATTCTAGAGTATTATATTGTTTGTTATGTCATATTAGATGAACTGTGATAGATAAATAAGCCATAGAGTTGATATTAGCGAAATTATTGAAGTACAGAATTCCACTGGAACGGATTAATTGCATTTCAATTAATTTAAATGAGGAAAATTGACTCTGCAGATGAGCAAATTCAGTTGTGAGCAAGGTCATGGAATGGATTAAACTCGCAAGTAGAGGTTCCACTGTAGTCTACTCCCTACTTGGTGTGTCACACAAGTTCGTGTTTGTTCCGTAGCATGTAAGTGTGTATAAGCATGTAAATAAATCATTATGTAGGGTAGAGAATTTGTTTGAGAGAAGTTTTGCTACTCTTTACTGCACAGGTTTTCTCAAGTCTTCAGAAATAAGCTCAGTGGTACAGTGTTCAGCATTCAACTGAAAAGACTAAGGTTTGATTCCCACAAAGACCCCAATGGAAATAAGTCACTCTGACTTTTTTTGGGTTATCCTAGGTAATTTACATGTTTGATAATTCTACTTACATGTACCTGTGTGTAAATAAACTTACCATGAGCGAGAGATATGGGCAGATTTCCTTTCACTTGCAGCCCATGTCTAGGCTGGAATATTGCTGCACACTAACATCATCTTTCAAGGCAGGTGAAATTGCTGTCCTAGAAAGTGTACAGAGAACCTTCATGGTGCACACACAACTGCAATATAACACCTCAGTTACTGGGAATGATTGAATTTCCTCAACCTGTACTCCCTAGAATACAGGCAGGAGAGATACATGATTATTTACACTTGGAAAATCCTAGAGGGATTAGTACCAAACTTGCACATGAAAATCACTTCTGATGAAAGCAGAAGACTTGGCAGATGATGCAATGTCCCCCAATGAAAAACATGGGTGCCACTAGCACGATCAGAGACAACACAGTAAGTGAGTGTTAAGGGCCCAAGACTTTTTAACTGCCTCCCAGCATACATAAGGGGATTACCAATAGACCCCTGGCTGTCTTCAAGAAAGCACTGGACAAGCACCTAAAGTCAGTACCTGGCCAGCTGGGCTGTGGTTCGTACATCGGGTTGTGTGTGGCAACAGTAACAGTCAGATTGATCAGGCCCTGATCCACCATGAGGCCTGGTCACAGATGGGGCCATGGGGGCATTGACCCCCGAAATCCTCTTCAGGTATACTCCAGGTATACCCAGGTTTGGGTGTTAGCAAACTAATATCTGTCACATCTTGGGGAAGACTCAGAAGGAATCCAATGGAAATAAGCCACACTGGACTTTATTGGTTTATGCCAGTTTAATAACCTGTAAAATGTCTTCATACTGAATGTACCCAGTAAAGTGTAGGGAAGCAAGGAGAGGGCAAGGGGCTACAAAATTTGTGGATTACTTACCTGTAGAGGCGATCATCTCTCAGGTACAAGAAATGGGTAGGTATATTGAGAGGTGCATATACACTAATGTATATATGCAGAGAGTTTACTTTAATCCCAGCTTTATGGATTAATGGGTAACTAGGCGAGTACAGATAAGAAGCACGTCTGTCTTTCACTTAGGAGACTGAGGTTCGAGCCTTCACCATGTCAAATTCAAATTCAAATTCAAATATTTAATTCCTTGTAAAGCTTACAATGTGTGGTTTACATGTTATAAGATTTTAATCACAAAAATGGCCAGTATCGTGCCTAGGCACTTCAGGCAGACTAATACTAATTCTTATGCTATATTAATATAGGTTATATTTGAACAGTACATTAGAACATTTTATTAGAAACGTAATTAGATACATTCCCAGTTAGGTACATACATAATTAGGTTTAAAATAATTAGGTAGTACAAATCATATAATAATATTACAAATGGTAGATTTAGTAATGGTGTGATACATTGTTTCTATTAAAGCCATACTGGAAGAGTATCTTAGACAAACTTAGGATTAACTAAGATTTAATGTGACTAACTTAAGATTTAATAGGCAGTAGCTATATTAGGAGTTTTATGGATACAGTCATACAGTCATTTGGGTGGGTGTAGGTGTAAAAAAAAAGAGAATTGGGAGGTTTTCATTTGGTTAGCTGATGATGGGGTGTGTTAGGGAGATGAGATGTTTTTTAACAGTAGTTTTGAAAATGGTGGTTGAGTCTTGTGCTGAATAGCCCACATGGGTTAAGTACTTAATAAGAATATGTATTTATATTATGGATTAAAGTATTTTTGGCTGGTGGTGTACAGGTGACATGCAGTATTAACCGTTTCAGGGTTGGTGCCGCACTAGTACAGCTTGCACGCTAGGGTTGATGCTGTACTAGTACGCATTAATTCTAGCGCCTTCAAATCTAGCAAGAGAAAGTGGTAGGCCCCATATGAAAAAATGGGCTATGTGGTCGTGTGCACAGTATAAGAAAAATCCTGCAGCCCAGTCATAATGAGAAAAAGAAACTCCAACCTTGTTTTGCTTTAAAACAGGGGACTTTGGGCAGTGTATTTCATATGCTATTATGGTTGTATTTTAGGTTTCCTGTTCATTTTATAGAATAAGACATATTACGAAATTGAGATGATTTTGATTGCTTTCACAATGAAAATCCCTTTGAAATTGAGCTCAATTAGCAGAATGTTCGTTTTTTGCCAAGTTCAGAAGTAAACAAATCATGCCATGCGTCAATACACTATTGGTGTGTCTAATATTCTTTCACAAGGGGTGCTGATATTATTTTACCATTTCTACACTAATGCATAGTTTGCATAACATAAATTTTCCCAAATTTTTTGTGAGAATAAAAATTCCAAAGTGGCAGCAAAAGAAATGTAAAGAGGCCTGGGATGTGACTTTTGACAGAAAAAAAATTTTTATTTTAGTGCCAGGAATATCTGTCTTGTTTATTCTGGACCCTATTTGAAATTTGGGGCATATTTTGAAATTGTGTGAAGTTGGCAAAATTGCCAATTTTGACCACTTTTGGGATAGTTAAATCGGTAAATGGGTAGTTTCTTGACTCATTTTGGTAGAAAAAAGGGAAAGTTCTAGCGAAATATTTTATGATTTTTGTCGATTTGGTACATTGGAATTGGCCGAAAAATAGGGTTCAAAAAGTGAGCAAAATACCGATTGTAAACATTGTCGAACTCCCTAACTTCGCGAGAGCATAATTCGTAAGTTTTCTATCAAATTTCATACTTTTGTGTCATTATGATCGGGAAAAGATTCTCTATCATTTCATAAGATTTTTTTTTTTTTTTTTTTTTTTTTTTTTTTTTTTTTTTTTTTTTTTTTTTTTTTTTTTTTTTTTTCGAAAAATTTCCAACCCTGAGAACAAGTTTAGGAGAGGGCCTGCCGATCCTGAAAGGGTTAATGACCCCTCTTATAGTAATTTGGCTTTAAATGTAATAAATCAACTAAATCAGGTCTGTACTGTACAGGAATTGATAATCTTGCTCAGAATGACTGAGTTTGAATGACTTGTTTCATCAAAATATCATTAACTTTTATCTGGTTCCTTAACTTGGATTGTCTTTTTTATCCTTAACATGAAAATATAACTCCCATTGTTTGTGTAAGCATAGCTAGTGCTATGAGTTCTCTAAACATATAATATATGTGGTCTTTACACTGCTGCTAAATGTGATATTAGTTTAATTTTCTGATGATTTGAGAAAACTTGTTTAGTAAAATGTCTGATAATCATAGTGGTTTGCTAAGGATGTCAAGGTCCATTTACCAGTATAAGTTTAAGATTTTATTTTCAGAGAAATAAGAGTCTAGCATACAGTAATTGTGCATGGAAAAGAAACACTACTGTAATTGTTTCCTAAATATTGTCATGTGGAGTAACCGTATTTTCTTCCAAAGCTGAATTCATTTTTGGAAGGTCTCGGTCATGAAACTGGGGAAAATTTTAAAGATGTAAAAAAAAAAAAAAAAAAAAAATAGAAGTGTTCTTCAAGTTCATTTGCAAAAAGATACTTTGTATCCATTCTTGTTTAACCCCTTTACTGTCGAAACCCAAATCCTGATGTGTTTTCTGGTGTTGAAAATTTTTTGAAAAAAAAAAAAAAAAAAAAAAAAATTCTTATGAAATGATAGAGAATCTTTTCCCGATGGTAATGACACCAAAAGAACGAAATTTGGTGGAAAACTTTTGGAATTATGCTCTCGTAAAGTTAGCGATCTTGGCGATATTTATGAATTGGTGATTTTGCCCACTTTGAGCCCTATTTTCGGCTAATTCCATTGTTCCAGTCAACCAAACTCAGCAATTTCTTTAGAACTCCATTTGTTCTATCGATTGAGTACAAGAAACTGCCCATTACCAATTTCAACTACCCAATAACATGGTCAGAAATTTGCAATTTGGCCAATTTCACGCAAATTAAAAAAATATGCCAATTTCAAAATAGGGTCCAGAATGAGCAATGCAGACATTCCTGACTGTAAAATAACATTTTCTTTGCCAATTTCAAAATAGGGTCCAGAATGAGCAATGCAGACATTCCTGACTGTAAAATAACATTTTCTTTGTTCATCAGTCATGTCTCCACGCCCCTCTGATATTACTCTTGCTTTCTACAGAGTGAAGGCTCAAAGAAACAGCTCAGCAGATTACAAGTGCAGTAAGAAATTCTATGAGTTCAATTGTAGCAGTACATTAAGAAATAGTGAATGTGTACGGCAAAATCAATAGCATATCCCCTTCTATTTTGAATTTTTATTCACACAAAAAATAGATGATTTGCTGTTATGGAGACTACTGTAATATTGTAATAATTGTGTAAATAATGTCAAACCATTCATGACTGTATATTATAATGGCTAGTTGGACATTTATTGGACAATGACATCATTTGTTTTCTTTTGAACATCGGCAAAAATCAGACATTTCCCCTACCTTGAGCTCCATTTCAAGGTTCTTTTCATAGTAAAACCAGTTAAAATCACCTCTATTTCTATAATATGTTTTCCATTCTATCAAATGAGACCAAGTAAGCAAGAATACGTACAACCATAAATTCTATACGAAAATACACCACAAAGTCGGCATTTTAATCCAAAAAAAACGGTCGGAGTTTTTTTCTCTTTATGCACTGCGTGCTGCAGGATTTTTTTTATATGGTGC
Source organism: Cherax quadricarinatus (assembly GCF_026875155.1). Lineage (NCBI taxonomy): Eukaryota > Metazoa > Arthropoda > Malacostraca > Decapoda > Parastacidae > Cherax > Cherax quadricarinatus. The sequence continues at coordinate 7,486,946 of NC_069410.1, read as the reverse complement.
ACACTGACCACAGACCCATTCTCTCACATGTGGGCCTATCAGCTTTATCCTGCTTGACTTTAAGCCTCTAGAAATTATGAGTAAATATATGTCAAACACGGGCCCCGTAAGGCGTATTATAACAAACCGAAACAGTCAAAGGGGTTAAAATTCTGAGCTCTGTTTACAGTATATACAAAAATTTAGTACATTCTCTAACCCCTTTAAAACAATTTGCACTTTCATGGCTCTTTTTTGACAAAAGACTTCATCAGTTTGAAACCACATTATTATATAGCATGTTAATTTTGTGACTAGGTGTAGTTAGATCCTTGGTGAATCTTTGTAACCCCAGGTATCTGAAATACCATTTTCATGTCCACAGCAAACTGCAAGGAGAATCCATATGACCACTATGCTGTGGTCATGCATGCAACATTTATCATTAAAAAAAAAAGCATGCTCAAATACTCACAGGGGTGTAGAAAAGTTTAAAAACTCTGATGATTAGTTTAAACTTAAATATATTGAGTACCTATACTTATGGCAAGTTAGGCTCATTCCATTGGTTAAGTTTAAGTTTTTAACCCTTAAACTGTCCTAAACAGATCTATGTTTCACATGCATAGTGCTCCAAAAGTAGATCTGTTTTTTTTTTACATATTTTCGAACATAAAAAAAAAGTAGATCAAATTTTTTTTTTACTCTTTTCAAATGAAAAAAAAAACAAAAAGAAGATCTATTTTTTTTTAACATTCTTTAAAATGTTTTAAAAAAACATAGATCTACGTTTGGACATTTTTAAGGGTTAATAAAAACATTTAGATAAAGAAAATTTTTTAAAATGGTGCACTACTTTCCACAGCTGCTGCGAGAATTGAAGCATCCCAATGTAATCAACCTTCAACGTGTTTTCCTCTCACATGCTGACCGTAAAGTCTGGCTTTTATTTGACTATGCTGAGCATGACTTATGGGTAAGTTTACTTATTTTTGTCAGATTTCTTTTTATACTACATTGGCTGTTTCCCATCAAGGTATGGTAACATAAATGTAACATGTTTGCTATCATTATTCATTCAATATCCATCTTGGAAGAAATGTGTGAATATCAGTTTAACCCTCTGAGGGTCCAAGCCATAGATCTATGCCTTGTCCACAGGGTCCAAGAATTTAACCCTTTCAGGGTCCGTCCCGTAGATCTACGGCTTTACGTTCAGGGTCCAAACCGTAGATCTACGCCATGAGCTCAGCTCACTCTGATAAACTGTGAGTGCTACATTTGGGCCTAGATATGAGAGAATACATCTATGTGGTATGTGTGCACCACATAAAACAGATCCTGCAGCACACTGTGTATAATGAGAGAAAAAAAATTAAATCATGATTTTTCGATTAAAACAGCAACTTTGGGAGTGTTTTTTCGTATGTGTTTTTATGTTTATTTGCGATTTCTTGGTCTCATTTGATAGAATGGAAGACATATTACAGAAATAGAGATGATTTTGATTGGTTTTAGCACTGGAAATGGCTTGAAACTGAGCTCAAAGTAGCAGAAATGTTAAATTTTTGCCGATAATTCAAGAGTAAACAAACGACCTCAAAAACGTCTAATACACGTCAGCTGGGGGGGTCTAATAACATTCACAAAATATGGTGATGATATTTTTTACAATTATTACAGTATTTCATAACAGTAAATCTTCTATTTTTTGGTGTGAATAAAAAAATTTATTATATGAATAAAAAATCAAAATGGAATTTATTTGTAAAGCCTCAAAACGTAACTAATGAACAGAGGAAATGTTAGTTTAGTGCCAGGAATGCCTACATTGTTCATTCTGGACCCTATTTTGAAATTGGAATATTTTGAACTTTGTGTTAAATTGGCCAAATTAACAATTTCCGATCACTTTATTTTGTAGTTGAAACAGTTGACTTGGCGATTTCTTGTGCTCAATCGATAGAATAGAAGTAATACTAGTGAAATAGCTAAGAATTTGGTTGATTGGAATAATGTAATTGGCCTAAAATGGGAGTCAAAGTCGACAAAATCGCCGATTCGTAAATATCGCTGACACATCATAATTCGCTAGAGCATAATTTCGTCAATTTTCCACCAAATTTCGTACTTTTTGTTTTATTACCTTCACAAAAACATTCTCTACGATTTCATAAGAAAAAATAACAATTTTTCTTTTTGAAAATTCTTGGACACTGGTGCGTGACTCCAGATTTGGGCCTTGGACCCTGAAAGGGTTAAAAAAAAAAATTTTTATTTTTTCTTATAAAATGGTAGAGAATCTTTGAAGGTAATAAAACAAAAAGTACGAAATTTGATGGAAAGTTGACGAAATTACACTATCATGAATTTTACTGTGTCAGCAATATTTACGCATCGGCGATTTTGCCCTCTTTGACTCCTATTTTCAGTCAGTTACATTATTCCAGCCAGCCAAATTCATAGCTATTTCACTAGTATTACTTTTATTTTATCGAGTGAGCACAAGAAACTGCCCAATCAACTATTTCAACTACCCAGTAAAGTGATCAGAAATTGGCAATTTGTCCAGTTTCACACAAAGTTCAAAACATTTTAATTTCAAAACAGGGTCCAAAATAAACAATGCAGGCATTCCTGGCACTAAAATAACATTTCTTCTGCTTATTAGTTATGTTTCCAGGCTTTACAGATGAATTCCATTTTGATTTTTTATTTACATAAAGAATATTCACTCCAAGAAACAGAAGAATTACTCTTATGCAATATTGTAATAATTGTATAAACAATATCAGTGCATTTGTGAACGTATATTTGACCCACCAGTTGGCGTGTATTGGACACGTGGTGTGATTGTTTACTCTTGAACATCGGCAAAAATCAAACATTTACGCTACTTTGAGCTCAGTAAAAATCTTCTCTATTTCTGTAACATATCTTCCATTCTATCAAATGAGACCAAGAAACCACAAATACAACTGTAAAAAAATATACTAAACTACACCTCAAAGTTGGCTGTTTTAATCCAAAAACAGGATGGCAGTTTTTTTTCTCATAATGCACTGCGTGCTTCAGGATTTGCTTTATATGGTGCACACTTACCACATAGATCCATTCGTATTTTTTTTTTTATTATTATCACACTGGCCGATTCCGACCAAGGCAGGGTGGCCCGAAAAAGAAAAAATTTTCACCATCATTCACTCCATCACTGTCTTGCCAGAAGGGTGCTTTACACTACAGTTTTTAAACTGCAACATTAACACCCCTCCTTCAGAGTGCAAGCACTGTACTTCCCATCTCCAGGATTCAAGTCCGGCCTGCCAGTTTCCCTGAACCCCTTCATAAATGTTACTTTGCTCACACTCCAACAGCACGTCAAGTATTAAAAACCATTCGTCTCCATTCACTCCTATCAAACACGCTCACGCACGCCTGCTGGAAGTCCAAGCCCCTCGCACACAAAACCTCCTTTACCCCCTCCCCCTCCAACCTTTCCTAGGCCGACCCCTACCCCGCCTTCCTTCCACTACAGACTGATACACTCTTGAAGTCATTCTGTTTCGCTCCATTCTCTCTACATGTCCGAACCACCTCAATAACCCTTCTTCAGCCCTCTGGACAACAGTTTTGGTAATCCCGCACCTCCTCCTAACTTCCAAACTACGAATTCTCTGCATTATATTCACACCACACATTGCCCTCAGACATGACATCTCCACTGCCTCCAGCCTTCCTCCTCGCTGCAACATTCATCACCCATGCTTCACACCCATATAAGAGTGTTGGTAAAACTATACTCTCATACATTCCCCTCTTTGCCTCTAAGGGCAAAGTTCTTTGTCTCCACAGACTCCTAAGTGCACCACTCACCCTTTTCCCCTCATCAATTCTATGATTCACCTCATCCTTCATAGACCCATCCGCTGACACGTCCACTCCCAAATATCTGAATACATTCACCTCCTCCATACTCTCTCCCTCCAATCTGATATCCAATCTTTCATCACCTAATCTTTTTGTTATCCTCATAACCTTACTCTTTCCTGTATTCACTTTTAATTTTGTTCTTTTGCACACCCTACCAAATTCATCCACCAATCTCTGCAACTTCTCTTCAGAATCTCCCAAGAGCACAGTGTCATCAGCAAAGAGCAACTGTGACAACTCCCACTTTATGTATGATTCCTTATCTTTTAACTCCATGCCTCTTGTCAAGACCCTCGCATTTACTTCTCTTACAACCCCATCTATAAAATATATTAAACAACCACGGTGACATCACACATCCTTGTCTAAGGCCTACTTTACTGGGAAATAATTTCCCTCTTTCCTATGTACTCTAACTTGAGCCTCACTATCCTCGTAAAAACTCTTCACTGCTTTCAGTAACCTACCTCCTACACCATACACCTGCAACATCTGCCACATTGCCCCCTATCCACCCTGTCATATGCCTTTTCCAAATCCATAAATGCCACAAAGACCTCTTTAGCCTTATCTAAATACTGTTCACTTATATGTTTCACTGTAAACACACTGGTCCACACACACCCCTACCTTTCCTAAAGCCTCCTTGTTCATCTGCTATCCTATTCTCAGTCTTACTTTTAATTCTTTCAATAATAACTCTACCATACACTTTACCAGGTATACTCAACAGACTTATCCCCCTATAATTTTTGCACTCTCTTTTGTCCCCTTTGCCTTTATACAAAGGAACTATGCATGCTCTCTGCCAATCCCTAGGTACCTTACCCTCTTCCATACATTTATTAAATAATTGCACCAACCACTCCAAAACTATATCCCCACCTGCTTTTAACATTTCTATCTTTATCCCATCAATCCCGGCTGCCTTACCCCCTTTCATTTTACCTACTGCCTCACGAACTTCCCCCACACTCACAACTGGCTCTTCCTCACTCCTACAAGATGTTATTCCTCCTTGCCCTATACACGAAATCACAGCTTCCCTATCTTCATCAACATTTAACAATTCCTCAAAATATTCCCTCCATCTTCCCAATACCTCTAACTCTCCATTTAATAACTCTCCTCTCCTATTTTTAACTGACATATCCATTTGTTCTTTAGGCTTCCTTAACTTGTTAATCTCACTCCAAAACTTTTTCTTATTTTCAACAAAATTTGTTGATAACATCTCACCCACTCTCTCATTTGCTCTCTTTTTACATTGCTTCACCACTCTCTTAACCTCTCTCTTTTTCTCCATATACTCTTCCCTGCTTGCATCACTTCTACTTTGTAAAAACTTCTCATATGCTAACTTTTTCTCCCTTACTACTCTCTTTACATCATCATTCCACCAATCGCTCCTCTTCCCTCCCGCACCCACTTTCCTGTAACCACAAACTTCTGCTGAACACTCTAACTATCTAGGCCCAAATTTACCAATCACAGCTTATCTGAGTGAGCTGAGCTTGTGACTTAGAACTGCGGCTTGGATCCTGTGGACAAGGTGTAGATCTACTGCTTGGACCCTCAAAGGGTTAAATGAACCCTTGAACTATAATACACTAACTCTTCTTTCTGAGTGCAGGCACTGCAGAATTATATTTATTTCATTAATGGTCCAGGAAACATTTTCTGAACAATTAGTTGGTTCAGTTATGGTATTTTTGTTATGCTGTAAATAGGCATACAAATCCAAAGCAAGTTTTGAATTTCCTATCAAATCTGCCTCTTCTGTTTCGATAAGGCACTTGTGTGATATTTCACTGTGATATTCCATGTTTAACCCTTAAACTGTCCAAATGTAGATCTATGTTTTTTCAACATTTGCAAGTATGTAAAAAAACGTAGACCTTTTTTTTTTTTACATTTGAAAATGTGTAAAAAAAACTTTGATCTACATTTTTTTTGTTATACATATTTGAAAATATGTAAAAAAACGTAGATCTACTTTTGGAGCACTACGCATGTGAACATAGATCTGTTTGGACAGTTTAAGGGTTAATTAGAGTACAGGTCAGCCATCACTAATCCGGCAATCAGTAATCCAGTTCCATCAGTAATCCAGCACTAATTACGGCTAGCATAATTTCAAATTTCTGGAGTTGCCACATAAACCTGCTGCTACTGTTTGATGGCGCTACTTGCTGCATAAGTCATTCCGATTTGTTTTTCTCCATATATTGTTATAACCTGCTCACTTTTAGCCCTAGCCATTCAAATTCAAACTTTATTCTCTATAAGTATTACAATGCTGAGTTTACAGAATTTGGTTATTGTGTGGTTTACATGTAGTAAAATAATAATTACAGAGTGTACCACTAGAACGCCTAGCATGGCTAGGCATTTCGGGCAGACTTACATTAAATCTTAGGTTTAAAATGTTACAGAATTATGAGAAGTTGGTATTATGGCTAAGTGACTAAATACTAGTTGTGAGTTTAGCAATGTGAATGCTTTTGTTTTGGCACTATACATAGTTTCAGTATTGGAGTATCACAGGCCAACTTTTGACTAGTTAAGATTCATTATTTTGAGATTGAGATTGATATTTCTGTTTATGGTCAAATGGGTGAGTGAGTGTAAGTGTGAACCACCAGGTGGTATTCGTATTATTAGTTGACAGGGTGTATCAGGGAGATAAGATGTTTTCTGATGGTAGTTTTGAAGGTGATGAATGTGTCTGCAGTTTTGGAATTTTCAGGTAGGGTGTTCCAGATTTTAGGGCCTTTGACATACATTGAATTTTTGTAAAGGTTTAGTCGGACACGGGAATGTCGTAGAGATGTTTGTGTCTGGTGTTGTGCCTGTGGGTTCTGTCACAACTATCAAGAAAGCGTTTTAGGTCAAGTTAATATGGAATTTAAGGTCCTGTAGATGTAGATTGCACAGTAGTAAGTGTGGATGTACTGAACAGGGAGTAAGTTTAGATCTATGAAGAGTGGGGGCGTGTGTTGCCAGGGATGGGATTTAGTGATTATTCTTACTGTGGCTTTTTGTTGGGTTATTATTGGCTTTAGGTGTGTTGCTGCAGTTGAACCCCAAGCACAAATAGCATAGGTGAGGTATGGATATATAAGTGAATGGTATAGTGTGAGAAGGGCAGTTTGCGGCACGTAGTATCGTATCTTGGAGAGGATCCCAACCGTTTTGGATACTTTTTTGGTTATGTGTTGGATATGGGTGCTGAAGTTCAGGTTGTTGTCGAGGTATAGGCCTAGGAATTTGCCCTCATTATGGAAATGGTTCCAAAGAATAAAACAAATGCTTCTCGTTGTGTAAAACTCATACACCATACATTGTCCATAAAAGATAAGGTGGCTTTGAAGCCACTGTCTGTTGCCATGAGCTCAGGCTCACTCAGATAAGCTGTGACTGGTAAATTTGGGCCTACATATGAAAGAATAGGTCTGTGTGGTAAGTGTGCACTACATAAAAAAATCCTGTAGCACACAATGCATAATGAGAATAAACTGAGACCGTGTGTATTTTGTAAAAGAGCGACTTTGCAGTATATTTTTGTATGGTTTTTATGATTGTATTCTTATTTTTTGGGGTCTCATTTGATGTAGTGAAAGATATATTACAGAAACAGATATGATTTTGATTATTTTCACAAAGGAAAATATCTTGCAATTGAGCTCAAAGCAGCGGAAATGTTCGATTTTTGCGATGTTCAAGAGTAAACAAATGACATCACCATCCAGTTCGTGTTCAACTGGCCAGTCTAATACACGGGCACGAATGGGTTAACATTATTTATACACTTATTACAATAATGCAGTAGTCTGCATACCAGTAAAAATCTATTTTTTGAGGGAATAAAAATTCAAAATGGAAAGCAAGCGTAATATAAAAGGGGCCTGGAGACATGACTAATGAACAGAGAAAATGTTATTTTAGTGCCAGGAATGTCTGCATTGTATGTTCTGGACCCTATTTTGAAATTGGCATCTCTTGAAATTTGTGTGAAATTGACCAAATTACCAATTTCTAACTACTTTAATGGGTAGTTGAAATAGGTAAATGGGCAGTTTCTTGTACTCAGTCAACAGAATGGAAGGAATACTAACGAAATAGCTATGAGTTTGGGAGACTGGAATGGGCCAAAAATAGGGCATAAAGTGGATGAAATCGCTGATACATAAATATTGCTGTTGAGTTAAGTGTATTCTAACCTAATCACTCTGTAATCCGGCAAAAATCACTAATCCGGCACCCTACAGGTCCCGATGATGCCAAATTAGTGATGGTCAACCTGTATTAGGACATTTGTTGATAGTGCATAACACTACATCCCTATGAAGTCTCGTTGCAATAATATCATAAATAATGCTTTCCATGTGCCCAAGCCATTTTTTTTTATTTCTTATCTGAAGGAGGGCCCCACTTATACAGCAGGTTAAGTTCTGGGTTACAGCTGTAAAGTGAAACCGTAGAGTTTTTTCACTTTCAAATGCATAAAAAAGCCTGATAATACAGGTCTTCCACAACATTCACGTTTTCAACTTTCACGGGCTTCATACATTCGTGAATTCCCAACCGCCAAATTCCCAGCCACCAAATTCCCAGCCGCCAAATCATATTTAAGTTTCCCGCCACCTGCGAGTCCCTACTACCTTCCCTCCGACCCCCGCAACTGGCAGCCAGCCCTCCCACCACTCAGTGTGGTGAGTGTTTTGTTTGTTCATTATTTGCTATTAAACTACAGTATAAATAATGTAAACCCATTCATGACTGCATATTGGAATGGCTATTCGGACAGGTATTAGACGCTGACATCATGTGTTTACTCGTGAACACTGCAAATAATTAAACATTTCTGCTACAGCTAATAATAACAGTAATAATAATAATAATAATAATAATAATAATAATAATAATAATAATAATAAATATGATATAATTGAAGAAGGAAATTGTACAAAAATACGAGGGAGTGGTTGACACATCGTCAGTGTGACTTTGTTTATGCTGGAGTGAACATTAGTCTCCCTGCTCTTCCAAACATTTCACAATAATTCATTGTGTTTGGTGCTTGTAGATTGAGTGTGACTGGAGTGGTAGAGGCAGTGATTGAGGCAATCTTATTTAATAACATACATGTTAATAATAATACATGCTATTAATAATATGTACTTTTATTATTTATAACATATGTGTTATTAAATATATACATGTTAATAATAATACATGTTAATAATAATACATGTTATTAATAATACATGTTATTAATAATAACATATACTATTATTATTTATAATTTTTTTTTTTTTTTTTTTTCAACAAGTCGGCCGTCTCCCACCAAGGCAGGGTGACCCAAAAAAGAAAGAAAATCCCCAAAAAGAAAATACTTTCATCATCATTCAACACTTTCACCACACTCGCACATTATCACTGTTTTTGCAGAGGTGCTCAGAATACAACAATTTAGAAGCATACACATATAAAGATACACAACATATCCCTCCAAACTGCCAATATCCCAAACCCCTCCTTTAAAGTGCAGGCATTGTACTTCCCATTTCCAGGACTCAAGTCCGACTATATGAAAATAACCGGTTTCCCTGAATCCCTTCACTAAATATTGCCCTGCTCACACTCCAACAGATCGTCAGGTCCCAAGTACCATTCGTCTCCATTCACTCCTATCTAACACGCTTATATATAACATATATGTTATTAAATACCACTGCCTCAACCGCTGAATTATTGTGAAATGTTTGGAAGAGCAGGGAGACTAATGTTCACTCCAGCATAAACAAAGTCACACTGACGATGTGTCATCCACTCCCTCGTACTTTTGTACAATTTCCTTCTTCAATTATATCGTATTTATTATTATTATTATTATTATTATTATTATTATTATTATTATTATTATTATTATTATTATTATTATTATTTATTATTATTATTTATTATTATTATTATTATCATCAATAGCAGAAATGTTCGATTCTTTGCTGTGTTCAAGAGTAAACACGTGATGTCACCGTCTAATACCTGTCCTAATAGCCATTCCAATATGCAGTCATGAATGGGTTTACATTATTTATTTTGTAGTTTAATAGCAAATAATGAACAAACAAAACACTCACCACACTGAGTGGTGGGAGGGCTGGCTGCCAGTTGCGGGAGTCGGAGGGAGGGTAGTAGGGACTCGCAGTGGTGGAGTCTGTGGTATTTAATAACATACATGTTATTAACATACATGTTATAAATAACATACGTTATTAAAGCATAACATGTATATATTTAGTACAATTTATGACGTTTTCATGTATTTTATGATTATTCATGGTTCAACAAGTTAAGGAAGCAGTATTGTAATATATTTCCCTACAATATATTGGGGCACCAAACATTCACGGTTTTTCAACATTCGCGAGGCTCTTGATCCCCTAACCCTCGCGAATGTTGAGGGAGACCTGTATATGCATAAAAAAGCCTGATTCCCATCTCTAGGATTTAAGTCCGGCAGGCCGGACCTGAGTCCTGGAGATGGGAAGTACAGTGTCTACACTCTGAAGGAGGGGTGTTAATGTTGCAGTTTTATAACTGTAGTGTAAAGCACCCCTCTGGCAAGACAGTGATGGAGTGAATAATAATGAAAGTTTTTCTTTTTCGGGCCACCCTACCTTGGTGGGAATAGGCTGATGTGCTAATAAAAAAAAATGAGCAATAGAACTAGGCTATAAAAATGCACATACAGTACATGCATTAGCTACCTTAAAATATTTTCATACTTAGCTTATAGTGAGTGGTGAATATATTTATTGTAGGTAGCCTGAATAAATGAAGAATGGTTATAATTGAAAACCACTGCATTAGCGAAACACTGGAAAGCAAAGCGCTGTAAAGCGAGACCCTCTTGTATTTACATATACAAACATTTCATGTGTACTGTACTAGTGTTTTGTTCATTTTGACAGGCTATATTTTTTGTGTGTATCTCACTTGATGTCTTTCATGCTCATTAATTAGGATTGGAAGATGTATAAAATTACAACATCTCCAATGTTTTCTATATTTAATATTTTGCCATTCATTCTGATTTTGATAAGTTTTCCCTTAAATTATAATTTAGAGAGCAGAGTTGATTTAAAAGAATAATTGAGTTTCTTCACAACATCACTTCTGTTACATGCATATTGTATTGTTTCTGGATAACTGGGAGTGACCTATAGCAATTATACAGCAACATGAAAATTCAGGTTTTTACCCTTACTCCCACATGAAATTTTAAATGTAGTTTAAGATAGCTTAGAGCTTTATTGGCTTGCAGAAGGACTTTTTGTTTTCTTTTGGTAGATGAATAATCCTCTTTGGAAGGTAGTCATAATAGAACTACAGTATTTAATGGCATCACCCAAGCTTATAAGCTCAACACTACACAGGAATTCTTATTCCATTTTTAAATCTGAAGGACTAGTCAAATAGAATAACACTTTCCTCGTCAGGAATATTCAGAAAGAGCAACTTGCAGGCTGAGCTCATGCCAGTATTAAAAATTTGCTCTGGCTGATATTTCTCAGAATTTAACTTGATTTTAGCAAATGAAACACAATGCAGTCACAGTATTGCCACCAGACCATATCCCATTATTTCTGGAGGGGGATGTAGAATGCCTACACATGGAAAGAAAGGGATAGGATGTTGTTGTTCAGAGGATCATTTAAATTAACCCTTTTAGTATACAGTACTGCAAACCTTGCCAAAAATATCCTTTGTAGCAAAAAAAGAAAAAAAAAACACACCACATACTAGAGATGTACTTGGCAAACACTTTTTTTTTTTTTTAACAAGTCGGCTGTCTCCCACCGAGGCAGGGTGACCCAAAAAGAAAGAAAATCCCCAAAAAGAAAATACTTTCATCATCAAACACTTTCACCTCACTCACACACAATCACTGTTTTTGCAGAGGTGCTCAGAATACAACAGTTTAGAAGTTATTTTTTTTATTATCACACTGGCCGATTCCCACCAAGGCAGGGTGGCCCGAAAAAGAAAAACTTTCACCATCATTCACTCCATCACTGTCTTGCCAGAAGGTGCTTTACACTACAGTTTTTAAACTGCAGCATTAACACCCCTCCTTCAGAGTGCAGGCACTGTACTTCCCATCTCCAGGACTCAAGTCCGGCCTGCCGGTTTCCCTGAACCCCTTCATAAATGTTACTTTGCTCACACTCCAACAGTACGTCAAGTATTAAAAACCATTTGTCCTCCATTCACTCATATCAAACACGCTCCGCATGCCTGCTGGAAGTCCAAGCCCCTCGCACAAAAACCTCCTTTACCCCCCCCCTCCAACCTTTCCTAGGCGACCCCTACCCCGCCTTCCTTCCTCTACAGCTGATACACTCTTGAAGTCACTCTGTTTCGCTCCATTCTCTCTACATGGCGAACCACCTCAACAACCCTTCCTCAGCCCTCTGGACAACAGTTTTTGGTAATCCCGCAAACCCCCTCCTAACTTCCAAACTACGAATTCTCTGCATTATATCACACCACACATTTCCCTCAGACATGACATCTCCACTGCCTCCAGCCTTCTCCTCCTGCAACATTCATCACCCATACTTCACAACCATATAAAGCGTTGGTAAAACTATACTCTCTTACATTCCCTCTTTGCCTCCAAGGACAAAGTTCTTTGTCTCCACAGACTCCTAAGTGCACCACTCACCCTTTTTCCCCTCATCAAAATTTTATGATTCACCTCATCTTTCATAGACCCATCGCTGACACGTCCACTCCCAAATATCTGAATACATTCACCTTTTCCATACTCTCTCCCTCCAATCTGATATCCAATCTTTCATCACCTAATTCTTTTTGTTATCCTCATAACCTTACTCTTTCCTGTATTCACTTTAATTTTCTTCTTTTGCACACCCTACCCAAATTCATCCACCAATCTCTGCAACTTCTCTTCAGAATCTCCCAAGAGCACAGTGTCATAGCAAAGAGCAACTGTGACAACTCCCACTTTATGTGTGATTCTTTATCTTTTAACTCCACGCCTTTGCCAAGAAACCCCCGCATTTACTTCTCTTACAACCCCATCTATAAATATATTAAACAACCAGGTGACATCACAATCCTTGTCTAAGGCCTAATTTTTCTGGGAAATAATTTCCCTCTTTCCTACATACTCTAACTTGAGCCTCACTATCCTCGTAAAAACTCTTTTACTGCTTTTAGTAACCTACCTCCTACACCATACACCTGCAACTCTGCCACATTGCCCCCCCCCCCTATCCACCCTGTCATACGCCTTTTCCAAATCCATAAATGCCACAAAGACCTCTTTAGCCTTATCTAAATACTGTTCACTTGTATGTTTCACTGTAAACACCTGGTCCGCACACCCCCTACCTTTCCTAAAGCCTCTTTGTTCATCTGCTATCCTATTCTCCGTCTTACTCTTAATTCTTTCAATAATAACTCTACCATACACTTTACCAGGTATACTCAACAGACTTATCCCCCTATAATTTTTGCACTCTCTTTTGTCCCCTTTGCCTTTATACAAAGGAACTATGCATGCTCTCTGCCAATCCCTAGGTACCTTACCCTCTTCCATACATTTATTAAATAATTGCACCAACCACTCCAAAACTATATCCCCACCTGCTTTTAACATTTCTATCTTTATCCCATCAATCCCGGCTGCCTTACCCCCTTTCATTTTACCTACTGCCTCACGAACTTCCCCCACACTCACAACTGGCTCTTCCTCACTCCTACAAGATGTTATTCCTCCTTGCCCTATACACGAAATCACAGCTTCCCTATCTTCATCAACATTTAACAATTCCTCAAAATATTCCCTCCATCTTCCCAATACCTCTAACTCTCCATTTAATAACTCTCCTGTTCTTTTTTTAACTGACAAATCCATTTGTTCTCTAGGCTTCCTTAACTTGTTAATCTCACTCCAAACCTTTTTCTTATTTTCAACAAAAATTTGTTGATAACATCTCACCCACTCTCTCATTTGCTCTCTTTTTACATTGCTTCACCACTCTCTTAACCTCTCTCTTTTTCTCCATATACTATTCCCTCCTTGCATCACTTCTACTTTAGTTTAGAAGTATATACGTATAAAGAATACACAACATATCCCTCCAAACTGCCAATTGTACGTAGTACTTCCCATTTCCAGGACTCAAGTCCGGCTATATAAAATAACCAGTTTCCCTGAATCCCTTCACTAAATATTACCCTGCTCACACTCCAACAGCTCATCAGGTCCCAAATACCATTCGTCTCCATTCACTCCTATCTAACATGCTCACACACGCTTGCTGGAAGTCCAAGCCCCTCTCCCACAAAACCTCCTTTACCCCCTCCCTCCAATTCTTTTGAGGACGACCCCTACCCTGCCTTCCTTACCCTATATATTTATACGCTCTCCATGTCATTCTACTTTGATCCATTCTCTCTAAATGACCAAACCACCTCAACAACCCCTCTTCAGCCCTCTGATCATTACTTTTATTAACTCCACACCTCCTAATTTCCACATTCCGAATTTTCTGCATAATATTTACACCACACATTGCCCTTAGACAGGACATCTCCACTGCTTCCAACTGTCTCCTTGCTGCAGCATTTACAACCCAAGCTTCACTACAGTTACTATTGGAACAGTATACTGGATTCTGTACACTAATACTGTATAACAGTCATTAGTAACAGCCTGAGACCTAATCATCAACTATGTTTGTAACTTTGGTTTGTTAATTTTATCTTTGTTTTTATTGTGTGTGCTGTATATATATTTTTTTTTATCACTGTGAGCACTGAGTAAGTTGTATGTTCAAAGTTCTCTGTAAGCATGGCCTAATCCTTAACAGATTTAACAGATATTACTGAAGTTTTTTCAACATCACCCTTAGGCCAACAAATGAATCTTATGTTACAAGAATTAGTGGGACCACTACCTGTTTCATAGATCACATATGATAGCCCTGTGAGAAGCAGGCATAATCGTGGACAACAGTTGACCATTACCCTACCTTGCTTATCATAAATTTCACTTATCTGCTAATTTAAAAGCTCATTTAGACTTGACAACTAATAACCAATAAATAAATTTTTTGGATTGTAAGAGAGATTAACCGAGAGAAGGGCAAATAATGCTCATAATATTAATGTATAGGAGTGTTAAAAATTTATTTGAAACTAAGAAACTGAAGTTAATGTGGAAAGGAGAGTAATTCTATTATTATTTTCAGCACATCATCAAATTTCACCGTGCTGCCAAAGCAAACAAGAAAACAGTACAAGTAACAAAAGGAATGGTAAAATCACTCCTGTATCAGATTTTGGATGGAATTCGCTATCTTCACTCAAATTGGGTACTTCATAGAGATCTGGTAAGTTTTCTGTTTAGAAGTTTTTATTTTTTCCTAAGCTTTAGTTTTCTTTCACCATTTTTACTTTGGCATTGATGCTTATAACAAAATGAGTACCAGTAGTTTGATTTTTGTCATTAGTAGGTCAAAAGTAAAGCCCATGTATTTCGTAAGAAATAATTGCACGGTGATGTCTTAAATTGCTCCTTATTGTAAATGGATAATGGCATTAAGAATAGTGGTTAGAAAATCGGATTATTAATTATCTCCAGAAATGAATGAAAAAAGAAAAGCACTTTTTGTTTTTTTACTTGATTAGCCATCTGCCCTAATACATTTGCTAATAATTCAGTCAGTTGCTGTCTTGTCAGAAATACTTGTACAGGAGGGCCCCGCATATATGGAGAGTTAGGTTCCAGGCTAATGCCATAAAGCGAATTGCCTTTTTTTCACTTAAATGCATATAAATGCCTGATAATATGTTTACACTCATATATTAAGTTAGCAATAGAACTAGGCCTTGAAAAAATAAAATGCATACACATACAGTACAGTAGGTAGCAGGTTGGTAGACAGCAACTGCCATCCTGCCAAGTGAGTGTAAAATAGAAACCTGTAATTGTTTTACATGATAGTAGGATTGCTGGTGTGTCTTTTCTGTCTCATAAACATGCAAGATTTCAGGTACATCTTGCTACTTCTTACACTTAGGTCACACTACACATACATGTATACAAGCATATATATACACACCCCTCTGGGTTTTTTTCTATTTCCTTTGTAGTGCTTGTTTTTGTTTATTTCCTCTTATCTCCATGGGGAAGTGGAACAGAATTCTTCCTCCGTAAGCTATTCTTGTTGTAAGAGGTGACTAAAATGCCGGGAGCAAGGGGCTAGTAACCCCTTCTGTACAAATTACTAAATTTAAAAAGAAAAAATTTTGTTTTTCTTTTTGTGCCACCCTGCCTCGGTGGGATGCGGCCAGTTTGTTAAAAAAAAAAAAAAAAGTACAGTACACTTATTACCTACCTTAAAATATTTTTGGCCTTAATGTAGGGTGAGAGGTGAGTAGTATTTATTGTAGGATGTCAGGAGAAGATGAAACCATCTTCTGCTAGCCTTAAATTTATCTTCAGCAGCTTCCTCACCTCTCTCAGCCTTCATAGATGTGAAGAGACTTAGGGCCTTAGACTGGATAATGGCTCGGCTTAACCCTTAAACTGTCCAAACAGATGTAGGTTATTACTGCTTGCACTCCAAACGTATATCAACGTTTTATTTTTCCTGCTTCCAAATTTGGCATGATTAGCCTGAGATGCCTGGTCAGTATATAATGGGTCTTAACACTTGGTATGTGCAGAATTATTAAAATCTGGGACCACTTAGTACCTTGTGGGAGTACCAGTTCAATTGAATGCCAGCTGGAGCAAATAGCATGACAAACACCAGGGATTCACTGATGTCATGTCATATTAACACTCCCCATTTAAGAGGAAGGTGATGTTGACCCAGAGTTTAGTGGCTTTGAGATAGATGTGGCCACAAGTGGTCAAATAAATATCAAAAACCTCGATAATAACCCATGCACAATATTTGTGCAACATCCTTTCATTATTGATATTGCTGGTAGTGTCATCCTTCCAGAATGTCCTATAACCTATGCCCTAAGTAACGAGAAACGATTCTGGAACATGTTTAATACGTATTTGGCAGGCCAGCTTCAGCTGGCTGGCTGACTTTGGCTGTCTCTCCGTTTGTATCATCTTTGTCTATCTCTGTCTCAGTCTATATCTCTGTCTGTCTATATCTCTGTCTTTGTCTATATCTCTGTCTCTGTCTATATCTCTGTCTCCGTCTATATAAGAACATAAGAAAGAAGGAACACTGCAGCAGGCCTACTGGCCCATGACGAGGCAGGTCCAAGTCTCCTACCAGCTTAAGCCAATCCTGACCTAGTCAGGTCAGGTCACATTTGCTTAAGGAAGGAACATAGCATCTGACCTAGTAGCACAAGCTAGTCACTTCCAACTCACACCCACCCACACCCACTCATGTATTTATCTATCTTATTTTTAAAACTACACAATGTTTTAGCTTCTATGACAGTAAGGAGTTGTTCCACTCATCCACAACTCGAATACCAAAGCAGTGCTTTCCTATATCCTTCCTGAATCTGAATTTTTCCAATTTAAAACCATTGCTGCAAGTCCTGTCAATGCTAGACATTTTTTAGCACGCTATTT
>NC_069410.1:7374380-7464380 GCF_026875155.1 Cherax quadricarinatus | reverse complement strand
CCAAGGAGGGTCCCTTGCTGGATCAGGAACTTGCATTTTGATAGCAAAGTGTTTGGCAAAGAGATCTGCTTTCTCTTGACTACTAGTAGAGGTTGTCCCATCCTGTTGATTTAGAGGTGGAATGAGTTCATCAGGCAGATAACCTTGTCTGTCCTTGACCAGGGGCCACCAGGTTTTGGAGCCTACTCTACCTGATGCTAGCTTTCTTTTTGTGTCTACCTCCCATTTAGCGATGGCCCACTTTTGAGCGTCACCCATATGCCTACAGGCTTGCGTGTGCAAGTTCCTGTTATAGGTGGTAAGATGTCTCTTATACCTTCGCCATACTTTTCTACAACAAAAACCAAACTAAGGCTGATCTGTAGGCTTCCTCACATATTGCCGGTGAGGAATGCGTTCTTGTTGACTGTTTTGGTCGTATAAATACGTCTTACGAGCCAGTGTTTCCGACGTATTAATACGCGTAAATTCTAGAGGCTTCAAATCAAGCGGGAGAAAGCTGGTAGGCCTACATGAGAGAGAATGGGTGTGCGTGGTGGGTGTGCACCCTGTGAAAAAAATCTGGGACTCAGTGGTGCATTGTGGGAATGCCATCTTGGTAGTCCATCTTCACCATGCATCACAGTAAGAAGTGCCTCACTCCTCGGCGGATTGGAGGTCTACTGTTCCCAAATGATAGTTCTAACAGCAATGGAAGTGTCAGTGAAAGTGAATTTCATGGTTTTAGAGAGGGTGTGACCGAAAGCAGTGCCCAAGATAACGTAATTAGTGATGAAAACCAAGATGACCCACAACTGTCCACCTCTGGTGCTGGCACATCTCATTCACGTTCACCTGTACCAGGACAAAAAAAGGAAACTATTTCCTCGTTTACAGGACTCAGATCTGAGCAGTGAAAGTGATAATGAGAGTGATTTCAAAGTTATTGAAAGCAGCTCGAGTTGCGACAGTGAGGGGAAATATTCGCCAGTGAAATGGCAGTATGTATGATGCAGCATGTGTTCTGGTAGTGTGCCTTATGCCCTTCCAAGGCAAAGGAGTAAATCTGGGAGTGCATCCCGTGGCCCTACACCACAACCTGACAGTGAAGATGACGATATTGTTACAATGGGGATATGTAATGTGCGTGGGGAAGAAGGTGATGGTGGTTGTGGTGGTGATGTTGGCGGTGGCATGAGTCACGTGGCACCAGCAGTGGGCCACGCTACTACTGACACTGCTGACTCTGCACAAGCACAACCAGCCTCACCCAGCCCCACACTTCCACAATATCCACAACCACAACCACAACCTGCACAACCACAACCACTTTTCAATATCCAGAACCCACCAGCAAACCACATCTGGGATTGGCAGCAAAGTGACAATATTATTCCCAATCCCCATGACTTTGATGAAACACAAAGTAGAATACGGCCATCGTGTACACTTGGAAACAATGCCACTGAACTAGAATGCTTTCAGTTATTCTTTGATGAACCCCTGATGGAAATTATTGTCAGGGAAAGCAACACATACTCTGAGTACACTGGCAAATACAATTCTTTCACCAAGGTCATGGCTGCACAAGTGGAAGGACACAACTGTGGCAGAGATGTACCTGTTCTTTGCCACAATAATGCTTATGCCACATGTGTATAAGCACTCTCACCACATACTGGTCGACGGAACGCCTGATTTTAACCCCAGGTTTTAGTGATATTATAGCAGCCAATCGTTTTTTGATACTGTTGTGTGTGTTACACTTTTCAGACAAAACCAGGCCTGACAGAAGCGACAGGTTATATAAGATCAGAAATGTGTTTATGTACCTGAAACAAAAGTGCTGTATGTATTTTTATCCCTTTAGGAAGCTTCTTATTGATGAATCTTTGATTTTGTTCAAAGGAAGACTCTCATCAAGCAGTACATACCAAGCAAGAGGAAATGCTTTGATATAAAGTTATTTGTACTGTGTGATTGCGAAAGTGGTCTGGTTTTGGATATAATTGGGTACACTGGCAGTAATACATTGAGAGATACCAGGAAGTTATTGGGTATCTCTGGTGATGTGGTTAGAACAATGATGGAACCATATCTTGGTAAGGGGCATATATACTGATAACTGGTACACAAGCCCCATACTCAGTGATTTCTTGTGAGTGAACATGACAGACGTGTGTGGCACAGTGCGTGGTAATTGTCAGCATATACCAAGGTTCGACGCTGGCACTCGCAGAGGTGAGGTGCAGGCCTTTGCTGCCAATGACATCATGGCATTTTGGTGGCATGACAAACGTGATGTCACATTGTTGACATCAGGCCTGGTGATCACTGCCCCGTACAAATGCTTCCTACTGCTTTCAAGAAAAGTGCTCAGAAGAGGTGTTTTGCATGTGGACATACAACAAAACGCCCACAAAAACGCAGAGACACTCGTTTTATGTGTGAGGAGTGTCAAGTAACACTCTGCATATACCCATGTTTCAAAGAGTTCCACAAGCTGCAGTAGTTCTAGGAAAGTGTTCAGTGACTGCACATACGTATATATATTATAGAACAATAGTAATAAACAATGTTTTGTATTGTTTGTGTAAACAAGTTTTATAAACAATCTTTCTTCTTTCTTTCAACATACCAGTCGTATCCCACTGAGGTGGGGTGGCCCAAAAGAAAAAACTAAAATTTATTTATTTATTTTTATTGACACACTGGCTGATTCCCACCAAGGCAGGGTGGCCCGAAAAAGAAAAACTTTCACCATCATTCCTTCCATCACTGTCTTGCCAGAAAGGTGCTTTACACTACAGTTTTTAAACTGCAACATTAACACCCCTCCTTCAGAGTGCAGGCACTGTACTTCCCATCTCCAGGACTCAAGTCCGGCCTGCCGGTTTCCCTGAATCCCTTCATAAATGTTACTTTGCTCACACTCCAACAGCACATCAAGAATTAAAAACCATGTCTCTCCATTCACTCCTATCAAATACGCTCACGCATGCCTGCTGGAAATCCAAGCCCCTCGCACACAAAACCTCCTTTACCCCCTCCCTCCAACCTTTCCTAGGCCGACCCCTACCCCGCCTTCCTTCCACTACAGACTGATACACTCTTGAAGTCATTCTGTTTCACTCCATTCTCTCTACATGTCCGAACCACCTCAACAACCCTTCCTCAGCCCTCTGGACAACAGTTTTGGTAGTCCCGCACCTCCTCCTAACTTCCAAACTACGAATTCTCTGCATTATATTCACACCAAACATTGCCCTCAGACATGACATCTCCACTGCCTCCAGCCTTCTCCTCACTGCAACATTCATCACCCATGCTTCACACCCATATAAGAGCGTTTGTAAAACTATACTCTCATACATTCTCCTCTTTGCCTCCAAGGACAAAGTTCTTTGTCTGCACAGACTCCTAAGTGCACCGCTCACCCTTTTCCCCTCATCAATTCTATGATTCACCTCATCTTTCATAGACCCATCCGCTGACACGTCCACTCCCAAATATCTGAATACATTCACCTCCTCCATACTCTCTCCCTCCAATCTGATATCCAATCTTTCACCACCTAATCTTTTTGTTATCCTCATAACCTTACTCTTTCCTGTATTCACTTTTAATTTTCTTCTTTTGCATACCCTACCAAATTCATCCACCAACCTCTGCAACTTCTCTTCAGAAGCTCCCAAGAGCACAGTGTCATCAGCAAAGAGCAACTGTGACAACTCCCACTTTGTATGATTCTTTATCTTTTTACTCCACTCCTCTTGCCAAGACCCTCGCATTTACTTCTCTTACAACCCCATCTATAAATATATTAAACAGCCATGGTGACATCACACATCCTTGTCTAAGGCCTACTTTTACTGGGAAATAATCTCCCTCTTTCCTACATACTCTAACTTAACCTCACTATCCTCGTAAAAGCTCTTCACTGCTTTCAGTAACCTACCTCCTACACCATACACCTGCAACATCTGCCACATTTTCTCCCTATCCACCCTGTCATGCACCTTTTCCAAATCCATAAATTCCATAAAAACCTCTCTAGCCTTATCTAAATACTGTTCAATTATATGTTTCACTGTAAACACCTGGTCCACACACCCCCTTCCTTTCCGAAAGCCTCCTTGTTCATCTGCTATCCTATTCTCTGTCTTACTCTTAATTCTTTCAATAATAACTTTACCATACACTTTACCAGGTATACTCAACAGACTTATCCCCATATAATTTTCACTCTCTTTTGTCCCCTTTGCCTTTATACAAAGGAACTATGCATGCTCTCTGCCAATCCCTAGGTACCTTACCCTCTTCCATACATTTATTAAATAATTACACCAAGCACTCCAAAACTATATCCCCACCTGCTTTTAACATTTCTATCTTTATCCCATCAATCCTGGCTGCTTTAACCCTTTTCATTTTACCTACTGCCTCACGAACTTCCCCCACACTCACAACTGGCTCTTCCTCACTCCTACAAGATGTTATTCCTCTTTGCCCTATACACGAAATCACAGCTTCCTTATCTTCATCAACATTTAACAATTCCTCAAAATATTCCTTCCATCTTCCCAATACCTCTAACTCTCCATTTAATAACTCTCCTCTCCTATTTTTAACTGACAAATCCATTTGTTCTCTTGGCTTCCTTAACTTGTTAATCTCACTCCAAAACTTTTTCTTATTTTCAACAAAATTTGTTGATGACATCTCACCCACTCTCTCATTTGCTCTCTTTTTACATTGCTTCACCACTCTCTTAACCTCTCTCTTTTTCTCCATATACTCTTCCCTCCTTGCATCACTTCTACTTTGTAAAAACTTCTCATATGCTATTTTTTTCTCCCTTACTACTGTCTTTGCATCATCATTCCACCAATTTCTCCTTTTTAATTTAGTAATATATACAGGAGAAGGGGTTACTAGCCCCTTGCTCCCAGCATTTTAGTCGCCTCTTACGACACGCATGGCTTACAGAGGAAGAATTCTGTTCCACTTCCCCATGGAGATAAGAGGAAATAAACAAGAACCAGAATTAGAAAGAAAATAGAAGAAAACCCAGAGGGGTGTGTATATATATGCTTGTACACGTATGTGTAGTGTGACCTAAGTGTAAGTAGAAGTAGCAAGACGTACCTGTAATCTTGCATATTTATGAGACAGACAAAAGACACCAGCAATCCTACCATCATGTGAAACAATTACAGGCTTTCGTTTTCACTCACTTGGCAGGACGGTAGTACGTCCCTGGGTGGTTGCTGTCTACCAACCTACTACCTACATAAACACTAATAGTGATAATGTTTGTGCAGTTATTGTGTTGTAAACAATGAGTGTATATTTGAACAATGCACCTTACTTTGGTCTCACAGGCCACATAAGTTACTTAGGAAAGAAAAATATTGGAAAATACAAGAAACCTTCGAATTAGAGTAAATAAAAGAAAACCGGGTGAGCGGCATTCACCACTTTTGCCATACGCCGTTCATTTTCTGCCAACTTTGCGCCTCTATATCTCGGTAAGTACTGATGGCAAAATTTTTTATTTAGACTTAAAACACTCGGTAAAATAATACTAGCGTTTTGGTAAGAAAAATAATTTTTTTTTTCTCGAATATTTTGCGACATAGAACGACAGTTTCAGAAACGGGCTTGCGACAGTCAAAGGGTTAAGGATGTGTCCAGTGGAGGCTTTCACTTGGTTGTCAGCATCCTCTTGGAGAAGAGCATTCCAATCGGTGGTGGTGAGCTCAATGCAAAGGGCTGGCCAATTACAGTGGACCCTCGTTTTTTGTGAGGCTCGAAAGTCATAATTTTCCGAAATCGTAACTTTTTTCGTCAAAACATGGACTCGTGAATCATCGTTTGACTTGCAAATAGTCGTTCGTCTCGTACGCGTACTCACGGCCTCAAGCCGCCTCACACTCCATTCCCAGCCAGTGTGCCAGTGTGCCAGTGAATGACTATCCCCTCATGTGTTCATACAAAATAGTATTTCATAATATTCCATTCATTTTAGCGCTTGCAACTGCTAAATAAGCTACCATGGCTCCAAAGAAAACTCGTGGTGCCAGGCCTTTGGTAAAGAAAGTGAGAGATATGATTGAATTTAAGAAAAACATCATTCAACAATATGAAAGTGGTGTACGTGTGGCAGAACTGGCCAGGATGTATAGGAAACCCCCATACAACCATAGCTTCCATCATGGCCAAGAAAAAGGATATCAAGGAAGCTGTTGTTGCAAAGGGGGTAAATATGCTAACAAAAATGAGATTGGCAGTACTCGAAGATGTTGAGAAGTTATTGTTGGTGTGGATCAATGAGAAACAATTAGCAGGAGATAGTTCTTATGCAGTCGCTTATTTGTGAAAAGGCTAGGCAGTTGCATGACGATCTCGTAGAGAAATTTCCTGCAATGATTACTGATATTTATGAATTTAAGGCCAGCAAAGGCTGGTTTGAGAGATTTAAGAACCATAGTGGCATACAGTGTGATAAGGCATGGTGAGGCTGTCAGTTCTGACAAAAATGCAGCTACAGAATTCGTAAGTGAATTCAAGGAGTACATACAGACTGAACAATTAAAACCCCAACAAGTGTTCATTTGTGATGAAACAGGCCTCTTTTGGAAGAAAATGCCAAAGAGGACCTACATTACTCAGGAGGAAAAGGGACTGCCAGGACACAAGCCTATGAAAGACAGGGTGACTCATGTTTTGTAGTAATGCTAGTGGGGATTTCAAAGTGAAGCCATTACTAGTGTGCCATTCTGACATTCTGAAAATCCCAGAGTGTTCAAGAAAAACAATGTCATGAAGAGTAAATTTTGTGTGTGTTGGAGAGCTAATAATAAGGCATGGGTCACGAGGGAAATTTTCCTCAAGTGGTTCAATGAATTGTTTGGCCCTAGTGTGAAGAATTACCTCCTGGAAAATAAATTGGATCTCAAGTGCCTCCTGCTAATGGACAGTGCACCTGCTCATCCTCCAGACTTGGATGACCTAATTCTGGAGGGGTTTGGGCTCATCGCAGTTAAGTTCTTGCCCCCCTAATACCACTCCTCTCCTCCAGCCCATGGACCAGCAGATCATTTCAAACTTTAAAAACTCTACACCAAAGCAATGTTTCAAAGGTGCTTTAATGTAACCTCAGACACTTGACCCTAAGAGAGTTTTGGAAAGATCACTTCAGTATCCTCCATTGCATAAGCCTTATAGGTAAGGCTTGGGAGGGAGTGACTACCAGGACCTTGAACTCTGTTTGGAGAAAATTGTGGCCAGATTGTGTCCGAAAGAGGGATTTTGAAGGGTTTGGGGCTGACCTTGATGAGCCTATGGCAGTTGTGGAATCTAATGTGGCATTGGGGAGTTCCATGGGGTTGGATGTGAGTTTGGAAGATGTGGAAGAGTTGGTGGAGGACCACAACGAACAGCTAACCACTGAGGAGCTGCAAGATCTTCGGCTGGAACAGCAGCAGACCGCAGCTCAGAATATTGCTTCAGAGGAGGAGAAAGAGAGATGGAAGAAGTTGCCTTCTTCAGTAATTAAGGAGATTTTTGAAATGTGGAGTAAGATGGAAAGATTTATGGAGAAACATCACCCTGACAAAGCTGTTGCAAGCCATGTCAGCAACATGTACAGTGACAAAGTCTTGGCCCATTTTAGGGAAGTTTTCAAAAGACGCCAGAAACAGAGCTCTCTGGACAAGTATTTAGTGCCACAGGTGTACAGTGACTCTCACGCTGGTCCTAGTGGCATTAACCCTTTGACTGTCGAAAGGCCCAATCCTGAAGTGTCTCCTGGTGTCGCAAAATATTTGAAAGAAAAAATTATTTTTTCTTATGAAAATGTTAAGATTATTTTTCTGATTGTTTTAGTCCAAAAAAATTTTTTTTTTCCCATCAGTACTTACCAGATACAGAGGCATGAAGTTTGCAGAAAATGAGCCGCATATGGCAACAGCGGCGACTGCCGCTCACCCGGTAAACTTTGGTTTACTTGTATGTATTTGAAGGTTTGTTGTTTTTTCACTATTTTATTTTTCACATAACTTATATGGCCTGTGAGACCAAAGTAAGGTGCAATGTACGTACATATATACACTCGTTGTATACAACACAATAAGCACACAAACATAATTATCAATATATTGTTTACAAAACTTGTTTACAAAAACAAACAATACAAAAAATTGTTTATTACTATTGTTCTATAATATATATACCAGTATACAGTCACTGGACATACTCCTAGAAGTTCTGCAGCTTGTGTAACTCTTTGAAACAGTGTCATACACAATGGTGTTTTACACTCCTCACACATAAAACCAGTGTGTGTGCATTTTTGTGAAAGTTTTTTTTATGTGCAAAGACAAAACACCTCGTCTGAGCAGTTTTCTTCAAAGTATTAGCAGGCAATTGTGTTATGTAGTTATCCTAGGTAAATGGTCGTGTGTCATCATTCCTTCCTTCCAAATTTCCTTCATTCCTTTCCTGCATTCCTTTCCTACCTCTCTTCTTACATTCCTTCATCTGTCCTTCCTTACTTTTTTCCTTCCTTTCATCTAGTCCTTCCTTCATTCCTGCCTTCCCTTCTTGCTTCTTGTTTCTGTAATATATATACACATATATAGTCACTAGATACTTTCATATAACTGGTATTATCTCCATTCAGCAAGCTTGTCTTGTGTGCGAGTGTGTGGCTTATAATTGTTTTGAGTCAGGAGTCCGCAGCTGTCAAAATGACATATTGTCTCATTACTCACTCCCCCTACCGCCTGTCAAAACAATGGGGTCGGATGCTGCTTCCCCTCCATTCTATCTAATTATCTTTCTCCCTCATTCTATCTCTTTCAATCTGTCTCTCTCTTTCTCTCTGTCTGTCTATCTCTGTCTCACAGGTACACATAAATACAAGTATACATAGTGTAAATTACCTAGGATAATCCAAAAACTCCAGATAGTGCTATACTCTGCTTGAAGATGTGAGTAAATGTGATGATGACAGTCTTGTGGCTCTCTGAGACAGAGAGCTAGACAGATAGACAGGGAGCTTGGCAGACAGACAAATAGACAGACAGAAATGTTTGTGTACCAGCAAAAACAGAGGGAGGGGGATGGTTATCTAATCTTTTCTTATCAGCTATACCCTCCCTCCACCCTCGTTTACACTCATCAAACATCAGCTCTTATCAGATGTTATCTCCCCTTATCTTGTCACTGTCATGGGTGAACTGTTTTTCATGCTTCAAGGGAACATATTATTACATATTATTATTATTAGGTATTATTATTATTATTATTCCTCTTCTTCCTCCTCCTCTTCTTCCTCCTCCTCCTCCTCCTTTCTCCTTCTCCCTCCCTCTTCCCTCCTCCTCCTCCCTCCTCCTCCTCCCTCCTCCTCCTCCCTCCCTCTTCCCTCCCTCCTCCTCCCTCCCTCCTCTTCCTCCTCCTCCCTCCTCCTCCCTCCTCCTCCCTCCTCCTCCTCCTCCCTCCTCCTCCCTCCTCCTCCCTCCTCCTCCTCCCTCCTCCTCCTCCTCCTCCCTCCTCTTCCTCCCTCCTCCTCCTCTTCCTCTTCCTCCTCCTCCTCTTCCTCCTCCTCTTCCTCCTCGTCTTTCTCCTCCTCCTCCTCTTCCTCCTCCTCTTCCTCCTCCTCTTCCTCCTCCTCCTCGTCGTCGTCGTCGTCCATTGCTTTTGGTCTCAAACTCCTCGAAATCATGAAATTGACCTTCACTGACACTTCCATCTGTGTTAGAGCATCACTTGGGAAGAGAAGAGTCCTAGATTTGCTGGGGAGTCACATATTTCTTACTGCTAGACATGCTGAAAAAGGACGACTGAAATGGCATTCCCACAATGCACCACTGGCTCCCCGATTTTTTTTATATGGTGCACACTGACCATGGAGACCCATTCTCTCACATGTGGGCCTACCAGCTTTCTCCTGCTTGATTTGAAGCCGCTAGAATTTATGCATATAGATACGTCAAACACAGTATCTCCTATGACGTATATATACGACCGCAACAGTCTTGGGGTTAAAAAACAAAGAAGAGAAGTAATCCCAGAAAAGCACTTGGTACTTGAAGTCTTTATGGAAGGGGATTTCCCTTCCAAACAGTAAA
Organism: Cherax quadricarinatus; assembly: GCF_026875155.1. Lineage (NCBI taxonomy): Eukaryota > Metazoa > Arthropoda > Malacostraca > Decapoda > Parastacidae > Cherax > Cherax quadricarinatus. Next base: position 7,454,265 of record NC_069410.1, on the reverse strand, counting down.
TAATCCAATCTCTCTCCACCTCCAGTCTTCCATACATAAAGAAGAATCGCCAATAAATGTAAGTGTTATGCTCTTAATGTTTCATTTATCTTGTCCCATTGTTTTGTGTATGTACATCTATATTTCATGTAAAAAAATTTTTGTTTTAATACTTCTGGGTGTCTGGAACGGATTAATTGTATTTACATTATTTCTTATGGGGAAAATGGATTTGCAAATCGTCAATTTCAATAATTTCTGGAATGGATTAATTACGAAAAACGAGGGTCCACTGTACCTCTTTCCCATAACCAGGTTGTGCGTTTGGACTCCTAACCTCGTTCTGTTGGTATCTTAAGTGTCATAAAAACAGCCTTGTGGTCAGATGATCCAACGTAGCCGAGGGGTTGACTCAGTGCTGAGTTTACAGAATTTGGTTATTGTGTGGTTTACGTGTAGTAAAATACTAATTACAGAGGGTGCCAATAGAACACCTAGCATGGCTAGGCATTTCAGGCAGCTTAGAATAATTCTTAACTTTAAAATATTACAAATTATGAGGTAAGTTGGTATTATGGCTGAGTGACTAAATACTAGTTTGTGAGTTTAGCAATGTGAATGCTTTTGTTTTGGCACAATACATAGTTTCAGTATTGGAGTATCACAGGCCAACTTATGACTAGTTAGGATTCATTATTTTAAGATTGAGATTGAGATTTGTTTATGGTCAAGTGGGTGAGTGAGTGTAAGTGTGAACCACCAGGTGGTATTCGTGTAATAAGACTGTCTCTGTCTCTGTGTCTCTCTCTCTCTCTGTCTCTCTCTCTCTCTGTCTCTCTGTCTCTCTCTCTCTCTCTCTCTCTCTTCTCCTCTCTCTCTCTCTCTGTTCTCTCTCTCTGTCTCTCTCTCTCTGTCTCTCTGTCTCTCTCTCTGTCTCTCTGTCTCTCTCTCTGTCTCTCTCTCTGTCTCTGTCTCTCTCTCTGTCTCTCTCTCTCTCTGTCTCTCTCTCTCTCTCTGTCTCTCTCTCTGTCTCTCTCTCTGTCTCTCTCTCTGTCTCTCTGTCTCTCTCTCTCTCTGTCTCTCTCTCTGTCTCTCTCTCTGTCTCTTTTTTTTTTTTTTTTTTTTTTTTTTTACACAGGGTTTGACAAGGTTAAGGATCCCTAGCTTTATTGACAGCTATTTACAGGTTAAGGATTCCTAACTTTATTGGCAAGCTAAGAGCTGTTACCTACATCAGCTCATTTGAAAGCATTTTTATTGTTATGAGATATACAAGTAGGGAACAGGATGAAGTTGGAGCCATCTGTGGGCCAGCATTTTCATTTGATCAACTGACGTTATCTCGTTGACATCATTATGCTGTACGAATGTGTTCCATACTCGAGTCATCCTGGGTATGTATGATCTCAGATGGAGTGGATGCTCTGGAGAAGGGTACAGCCAGAGTGAAGTTGCTGCTTTCTGCCCGTCTTGTGGCATAAAAGCTTGTTTCACGCTGTCCTCGAAGTGGATCCAAGTGTGGTATTTTGACAATATTGGCTTGTACATAACAGTAAGGCCACCCACATCCCTCCTATGTTGAAGGCTCTGCTGAAATGACAGATCTATCCAGGATGGGTCCAGGCGAGAGATGAGACGTCTTGCTCTGTTCTCTACTCTGTACAAGCAGTCGCAGATGAGAGGGGGGCCAGGCAAACCAAGAAAGTGGAGCATACTCAAGGTGTGAGCGTACTTGTGCCTCGTACAGGATCTTGCAACCCCTACTGTCAAGCAGATGCGAGATACGGCGAAGTGCTGTAAGCTTCCTGGCTGCCTTGTTTGCAAGATTTACAACATGGTTCTTCATGGTTAGTTTGGAGTCAAATTCACCCCAAGGATATCAACTTCTTCTCCAGGTGCCAACATCGTCCATTCATCCTTACTACTGCACCAGCATTACCATCATGGTGCCTAGAGACGTTCATCATTTGCGTTTTCTCAGGTGCAAATGTTACTTGCCATCTATTTCCCCAAGCTGATATAGCTCTCAGTGGTGATTGATGTAGCTTAGAGCAGCTGGCATTTCTTGTCTTGGATAAGTGAATGTCAGTGTACAGTCGTCTGCATATGCATGTGATTCTGGGATGAGATGAAGAAGGTCGTTGAAGTAGACATTCCATAACAGTGGACCCAGCACACTTCCTTGTGGAACGCTTGCCCCATAGGATGCCTTGCTGATTCCGTTCCATTGAGGACTACACTTAGAGATCTACCATGAAGGTAATCACTGAGGAGACATAGCGTAGAGCCTGCAATTCCCAGTGCTTGAAGTTTTGCTAAGAGGCCCTGGTGCCACACCCGGTCGAAAGCGCCAGCAATGTCCAGTGCTACCACACAGCTGACTTTGGATTCATCCAGTGACTGGTGCCACTTAGTGGAGAGGTTTAAAACAGATCAGCAGCAGAGTACCTTTCCTGAAGCCATATTGACGATCACAAAGTAGTGAGTGGTAGTCAAAAAAATCTGTCATTTGTCTTGAGATTATTGTCTCAAGGATCTTACCAGTGATTGACAGAGTGACATGGTCTGTAGTTGCTGATTTCTGCTCTGCTCTTCTTTTTGTGAACAGGGACTACATTTGCCTCTTTCCATGGAGAGGGCCATTTGCACTGTACTAGGCAGTGCTGAAAGATGCGAGTTAGAGGTGCTGCTAGCTGGTCTGCACATCTTCTCACAATCTTGGGCTCAACTTGTCTGGGCCCACAAACCTTTTCCTGGTCAAGTGATTTAAGAAGGAAATGCACCTCCTCCTGCCTTATTGTCACCACTGACAGTTTTGACACAGTTTCTTGCAGCTAGCCAAGGAGGGTCCCTTGCTGGATCAGGACTTGCATTTTGGTAGCAAAGTGTTCAGCAAAGAGGTCCGCCTTCTCTTGACTACTAGCAGAGGTGGTCCCATCCTGTCGATTTTAGAGGTGGAATAAGTTCATCAGGCAGATAACCTTGTCTGTCCTTGACCAGGGACCACCAGGTTTTGGAGCCTACCCTACCTGATGCTAACTTTCTTTAGTGTCCACCTCCCATTTAGCAATGGCCCACTTTTGACATCACCCATATGCCTACAGGCTTGCATGTGCAAGTTCCTGTTATAGGTGGTAGGATGTCTCTTATACCTTCGCCATGCTTTGTACTTAGCAGTAGCAGCCTCTCTACAACGAAAGCCAAACCAAGGCTGATCTGTAGGCTTTGTCACATATTGCCGGTGAGGAATGTGTTCTTGTTGCAGATTAAGGATGTGTCCAGTGAAGGCTTTCACTTGGTTGTCAACATCCCCCTGGAGAAGAGCATTCCAGTCGGTGGTGGCGAGCTCAGAGCAAAGGGCTGGCCAATTACCTCTTTCCCATAGCCAGGTTGTGCGTGTGGACTCCTCACCTTGTTCTGTTGGGATCTTAAGTGTGGTAAAAACAGCCTTGTGGTCAGACAATCCAACGTAGCCGAGGGGTTGACAAGTGACTATGCCTTCTGCCAGATCACTCACTACTGGGTCAAGGGAGGAGCCAGAGATATGAGTAGGGAAATCAACAAAGTTTCTCATGTCAAACACTGCAAGAAGGTCATCAAAGTCCCTCTGTATAAGGTGCTGGTTGAGGTCACCAACAATTATAATATGTTGACAGTTGTGTTGTAGCAGAAGGGAGTCAATATTTTCCATTAGGAAGTTGATAGGGTCTGCATGTTGCCACTGAGGTCTGTACATTGCACATGCTAGTACAGAGGTACTAGTGTTTATACAGAGCTTGAAGAACATCATTTCAAGATGTGTAGGGGTGGCAACATCTATGTGCTGGGCATGAACACTTTAGAGAGAAGCACACAGCAACACCACCTCCTTGCCCTTGCCTGTCTCTTCTCATCCATGAGGTGTAGCCAGCAATTCTTGCAAAATTTTCTGGAGTCCTGTCATCCAAAAATGTTTCAACAACAGCTATCATGTCTGGACGTCGAGTGTTCACAAAGCTATGTGTGAGCTCGCTCTCTCTCTCTCTCTCTGTCTCTCTCTCTCTCTCTGTCTCTCTCTCTCTCTGTCTCTCTCTCTGTCTCTCTCTCTGTCTCTCTCTCTCTCTGTCTCTCTCTCTGTCTCTCTCTCTCTCTCTCTCTCTCTCTCTCTCTCTCTCTCTCTCTCTCTCTCTCTCTCTCTCTCTCTCTCTCTCTCTCTCTCTCTACTCTCTGTCTCTCTTCTCTGTCTCTCTGTCTCTCTCTCTCTGTCTCTCTCTGTCTCTGTCTCTCTCTCTGTCTCTGTCTCTCTCTCTGTCTCTCTCTCTCTCTGTCTCTCTCTCTGTCTGTCTGTCTGTCTCTCTCTCTCTCTCTCTCTCTCTCTCTCTCTCTCTCTCTCTCTCTCTTTTTACATAGGGTTTGACAAGGTTAGGTTAAGGATCCCTAGCTTAATTGACAAGCTATTTACAGGTTAGGATTCCTAACGTTATTGACAAGCTAAGATTTGTTACCAAAAATCACTCATTTGAAAGCATTTTTTTTTTTTTTGAAACAAAACAAGTAGGGAAAAGGATGAATTGGGCCACGGGGGGGCCATTTTTTCATCTGATCAACTAACTTTACCCTCGTTGGCAATCAAATACTAAAAGTGTTCCATACTTGAGTCATCCTGGGGAAAAATTTGATCTCAAAATGAATGATTTTCCCTGGAGAAGGGGAAACGGGCCAGAGTGAATTTTGCTGCTTTCTTCCCCGTCTTGGGGTATAGAAGTTTTCCCTTCATGTGTCCTTTGCCCGTCTCTCTCTCTCTCTGTCGTTTCTCTCTCTCCCTCTCTCTCTCTCTCTCCCCCCTCTCTTCTCTCCCCTCTCTCGTCTGTCTGTCTCCCCCCTTCCCTCGTCGTCCCCCTCCTCCTCTCCCTCTCTCTCTCTCTCCCTTCTGTCTCTTTTCTCCCTGTCTTTTCTTTTTCCCTTTTCCTTTTTCTGTCCTCCCCCTCTGTCTCTCCCGTCTTTTTGTTTTCCTGTCTCTGTCTCTCTGTCGGGTCTCTTGTCCCCCTCTGTCTCTGTCTGTCTCTCCTCCTCTCTCTCTGTCACTGTCTCCCTCTGTCTCTGTCTCTGTCTCCCCTCTCGGGCCCCCTCTCTTCTCTGTGTGTCTCTCACACACACACAGATGGGAAAACAATTTTCATTTTTTAAAATACATAGTGAAAATTTAAACCTAGGGTAACAAAAAATTCAGACAAGGGCTATACTGTGTTTGTAGTTTATAAAGCATAAAAAAACTGACTGGCAAGAAAAACGAAATTTTAAACTTGATCAGGAATCAGATTGTTTAACGCATTTGTGTAATCCCTTTGGGGGGTTCATGAGGGGCCTGAGAGAAAAGCACAGAAAAAACAAACACACACAGGCAGACAGAAAGACACAAAAATGCAGGAGGACAGAAAACTTACAACCCAAATTGGTGGTGTTTTAAATTTTTGCCAAAATTCTAGAAGGCTTCAAAACTAGGCCCCGGGAGAAAGCGGGGAACCCACATGAAGAAAGGGTCTGCGTGGTCAGTTGCGCAGTATAAAAAAAATCCCCGGAGCCTGCAATACATAATGAAGAAAAAAAAACTGACCGTGTTTTTTTGGTTTAAAAAAAAAGGGCCCACTTGAGGCGGATTTTCCTATGGTATTTAGGTTGTATTCTCGTTTTTTTGGCATATTTGATAGAATGGAAAAAATTTTTCAGAAATAAGATGATTTTTTTTGGGTTTCCCTGATGAAAAATAATTTGAAAAAAAGAGCCCAAGGTTTGCGAAAATGTTTGATTTTTGCCGATGTTCAAGAGTAAATAATTTTATATCACTGTCCCAAATACGTGTCCGACCGGGCCCGTCTAATATGCAGTCATGAAAGGGTTTTTCAGTATTTATACAATTAATTACAAAAAATCAGTAATCCCGCATAACAGTAAATCTTTTAAATTTTTTGTGTGAATAAAATTCAAATTGGGAAATCCAAAAGTAATATAAGGGGGGGCCCCGGAAACATGAAAATAAAAAGAACCGAGAAAAAAGTTATTTTTTAGTGGGCCCGGGAAACCCTGCATTGTTTATTCGGAAACCCTATTTTTTTTAAAATTTGGGATCTTTTGAAATTTGTGGAAAAATTGGGGCCAAAAATTTCCAGTTTTTTGACCGCTTTATTTTTGGGAGTTGAAATCAGTAAAAAAGCAGTTTTCCTTTTAAATGAATTGATAGAACAAATGGAGTTCTAGTGAAATAGTATGAATTTTGTCAACTTTTTTCTTCCCCCAATTTTCTGAAAAAAAAGGGGTCAAATGGGGGAAATTGCCAAAGTTAAAATAACGCCGAGACCGCTAACTTTGCAAGAGCATAAAAATTTTTTAAGTTTTTTTTAAAAATTTCGAACTTTTGGGTTTTATTACCATTGGAAAAAGAATTTTATTTTTTATAAGATTTTTTTGTTTTATACATTTTTCCCACACGAGAATAAGTTCGTGAGCAGGGGTCCCCGACGTGCAAAGGGGCTGAAGTCCCCCGCTAACCAACCCTTTTTTCCCTAATCCCTTCACCAAAAAAATTACTTTTGGGTCCACCCCAACCCCCAAAAACTCTCAGGGGCCGAAATAAACCCTTCGTCCCCATTCACTCCAATCTGACAAAGCTCCCCACAAACCTGCTACATGTCCAAGCTCCTTGCACACTAACCCTCTTTTATGCCCTCTGTCCTTTTCTAGGATGACCCCTACCCCTACTTCCCTTCACTACAGATTTATACACCCTCCAAGTCATCCTGTTGTGCTCCATCCTCTCTAAATGACCAAACCATCTCAACAACCCCCATTCAGCCCTGGATAATACTTTTAGTAACTCCACACCACCTCCTAATTTCCATACTATAAATTCTCTGCATAATGTTTACACCACACATTGCCCTTAGACACGACATCTCCACTGCCTCCAGCCTCCTCCTTGCTGCAACATTCACAACCCAAGCTTCACACCCACATAAGAGTGTTGGTAGCACTGTATTTTCGTATATTCCCTTCTTTTCCTCCATGGATAACATTATCATCTCTAGATACCTCAGTGTAAGTAAGCTTATTCAGGTATACACAAATACAGTTATATAGATTATCATACATAGCAGCATATGTGTAAAGTACCTAGGATAACTCAAAAAAAGTCAAGTGACTTATTTCCATTGGGGTCCTTTTACCTTATTATTATAAAATAAAGGTGATAATATCTTATTATTCTATAATGGAGATAACATCTTATTATCATACTATTAAGACAACTACACGAGGGTCATTAAGACTATCTACAATACGAGGGTCATTACTAGGAATAAGGTAAAATTACACATTTCTTTCAACACACAGTTGTATCCCATCGAGGCGGGGTGTCCCAAAAGGAAAAACGAAAGTTTCTCCTTTTACATTTAGTAATATATACAGGAGAAGGGGTTACTTGCCCCTTGCTCCTAAAATTAGATAAAAAAAAAAAAAGAATAAAAAATCATTCCCCTCCCTTTCTGTAGCTACATTCATCAGACACCTTTTGGCTCTCTTCTTGAACTGGTTCATGTTATGAATGGCTTTGACATGTGCAGACAGTCTGTTCCATTCCTTTATTGCTGTACAATAAAAGGTGTTTGAAGCCTGGCCACTGACTATGGGTACTACAAAGTTGCACTCTCTCTCCCTAGTACTGTGTTTGCTTTGGTTCTCAACCTTGACAAAATTGGCAGGAAGATATTCTGGACACTGTTTGTGAGCAATTTTAAATACATGATTTAGCTTCAGTTGTTTTATTCTGTCTTCAACATTCAGCATATCCAACTGCTGTAATTCATCCTGGCCTACATGCTTCTCTTGGTCCCAGGCCCAGGATGAATCTTACCATTTTGTTCTGGGTGATTTGCAGTCTTTCAGTTTTTTTGTCAAGGCAGAGTACCATGAAGAGCAAGCGTAATCCATATGACACTGTATAAGGGCTAGACATAGGGTCCTGCGAGCCTCAGTAGATAGACAGTGTGCTTGTCTATAGAAGAATTTCAGTCTGGCATTCACTTTCTTTACTACACTGTTTCCTGTCAATTCTCCTGACATGCATCAGTCAAAGGGGATACCCAGATATCTTACTGAGGAAAATGAAGTGATGGGCTCCCCATTACACTGGACAATAAAATTATTTACCCTTCTCAGTTTGTTTCGTGCCAAAGAGAATGGCTTCAGTTTTCCCGAGGTGTAATGATAGTTTGTTGTTTACTAACCAGTGCACCACTCACCTTTTTTCCTTAATTCAATGGTTAACCTCGTCCTTCATGAACACCATGGGGAGGGTTATGAATATTACTGACCTTACAGAATGTGATTATTAGACAATGGAAAGGGTTAGGTGTACTACATCACCAGGAAAGCGATATTGTAGACAGAGGAAGAATGAAGGACAGCACACAAAAAGTGGTTCAGCAGTTTAATTATGTTTCATATATACTGTGGTATACACTGCAGTAGCTGGTCATAGTAATCAAACGAACACTTTTCACATCAAGTAAGAGTTCAGAAGTAGGAAATTCTTAGTTTAACCCTTAAACTGTCCAAACATAGATCTATGTTGACGTGCATAGTGCTCCGAACGTAGATCTACGTCTGATTTTACATCCTTTCAGATGGAGAAAATCAAGGTCAGAGTGCTACGCACATCAACGTAGATCTACGTTTGGACAATTTAAGGGTTAAGCAGTTCTTTCTTTGTAATCTTTTAAGAGATAGTCAGCAAATTTATTTTCATTTCAGTTAAATCACATGTTTTGTATTACATGTATTAATATTATTTCATGATTGTATCACACAGAAACCAGCAAATATTCTGGTAATGGGAGAAGGAATAGAACGAGGTCGTGTCAAGATAGCAGACATGGGTTTTGCTCGACTTTTTAATTCTCCTCTTAAACCCTTAGCCGATTTAGACCCTGTAGTAGTGACCTTCTGGTACCGAGCACCAGAACTACTATTGGGTGCACGTCACTACACGAAAGCTATAGGTAAGAACTGCTAAATTTCTCAGTAATTTTTTTTTATATGATGCATTTTTTTTTAACACAGGATGTCTCCTACCGAGGTAGTGAGACTCAAAAATAAGAAACACTTTCACCATCATTCACTCAACCAGTGTCTTCACACAGGTGCATAGATATTACAGTTTACCTCTAAATTGTAGATATCCTCACCCCTCCTTTGGAGTGCAGGCAACATACTGCCCACCTCCAGAATGCAAGTACATCTAACTGGTTTTCCTGAATCTCTTTACAAAATGTTAACTTTCTTACACTCCAACAGCTTGTCACATACTGAAAACCATTTGCTTCCATTCAATCCTATCTAACACATGCACACACACCTTTGCTGGATATCCAAGCTCCTTGCACACAAAACTGCATTTACCCCCTCCCTCCAAGCTTTCTTAGGGTGACCATTACCCTACCTTCCATCCACTATAGATTTTTTTTTTTTTAACACATTGGCCATTTCCCACCAAGGCAGGGTGCCCCGAAAAAGAACTTTAATCATCATTCACTTCATCACTGTCTTACCAGAGGTGTGCTTACACTACAGTATAAAACTGCAACATTAACATTCCTTCAGAGTGCAGATGACATACTTCCCATCTCCAGGACTCAGTCCGGCCTGCCGGTTTCCGTGAATCCCTTCATAAATATTACCCTGCTCACACTCCAGCAGCATGTCAGATCCTAAAAACCATTTGTCTCCATTCACTTCTATCAAATACGCTTGTGCATGCTTGCTGGAAGTCCAAGCCCCTCGCACACAAAACCTTTACCCCCTCCCTCCAACCTTTCTACAGATTTATACACTTACTTATACACAGATTTATACACTCTCGAAGTCATTCTATTTTGTTCCACCCTCTCTACATGTCCGAACCACCTCAACAATATCTCCTCAGCCCTCTGGATAATAGTTTTTGTAATCCCGCATCTCCTAATTTCCAAACTACGAATTCTCTGCATTATATTTACACTACACATTGCCCTCAGACATGACATCTTCACTGCCTCCAGCCTTCTCCTTGTTGCAACATTCACCATCCATGCTTCACACCTATGTAAGAGTGTTGGTATAACTATACTCTCATACATTCCCCTCTTTGCTTCCACGAACAAAATTCGTCTCCACAGACTCCTAAGTGCACCACTCACCCCATTTCCCCCTCATTAGTTCTATAATTCCCCTCATCCTTCATAGACCCGTCTGCTGACACGTCCATGCAGGAGGAGCCACATGTCTATGGTGCATCCAACAAAATAAGCAGACTCTTGGATGTCTCTACTACCCAGCTCCGGCTGGGTTACAAGTGTCTTTGGCAGGTTAAATCACCACCACCAGATGTAGACCAAACGAAATGTAAACTGCCAGATGGACTATTGTCACTCCCTGCGTCATTATGTACTGGAGTGCGATAAAATTAATGAATTTATAGATAACTCAGAAATGTTCAAGAAATGGTTAAGTATTTTATCCACAGTGGTATATTACAGACCATTCTGGAGAAATCTCCTGACTTTGCTCACTGTAAATAAAACATTACCATGTGTGGTGTGTGTGTGTGTGTGTGTGTGTGCACGTGCTTTGTGTGTGTGTGTGTTTGTATGCTTTTGTGCGTGTCTTTGCTTGCGCCCTCGTGTGTGTGCCTGTGCTCGCACTCATGTGGGTTTTTTTTTTTTTTTTTTTTTTTCAACAAGTCGGTCGTCTCCCACCGAGGCAGGGTGACCCAAAAAAAAGAAAGAAAATCCCCAAAAAGAAAATACTTTCATCATCATTCAACACTTTCACCACACTCACACATTATCACTGCTTTTGCAGAGGTGCTCAGAATATAACAGTTTAGAAGCATATACGTATAGAGATACACAACATATCCCTCCAAACTGCCAATATCCCAAACCCCTCCTTTAAAGTGCAGGCATTGTACTTCCCATTTCCAGGGGCTCAAGTCCCCACTATATGAAAATAACCCGGGTTTTCCCCGAATCCCTTCACTAAATATTACCCTGCTCACACTCCAACAGATCGTCAGGTCCCAAGTATCATTTGTCTCCATTCACTCCTATCTAACACGCTCATGCACGCTTGCTGGAAGTCCAAGCCCCTCACCCACAAAACCTCCTTTACCCCCCTCTTTCCAACCCTTTCGAGGACGACCCCTACCCTCTTTCCTTCCCCTATAGATTTATATGCTTTCCATGTCATTCTACTTTGATCCATTCTCTCTAAATGACCAAACCCCCTCAACAACCCCTTTTTGCCCTCTGATAATGCTTTTATTAACCCCAAACCCCTTCCCCTTTAATTTCCACACTCCAAAATTTTCTGCATATATTTACACCACGCATTGCCCTTAGACAGGACATCTCACTGCCTCCAACCGTCTCCTCGCTGCTGCATTTACCACCCAGCTTCACATCCATATAAGAGTGTTGGTACTACTATACTTTCATACATTCCCTTCTTTGCCCCCATAGATAACGTTTTTTGACCCCACTTTATACCTCAACGCACCACTCACCTTTTTTCCCTCATCAATTCTATGATTAAACCTCATCCTTCATAAATCCATCCGCCGACACGTCAACTCCCAAGTATCTGAAAACATTCATTCTTCCATACTCCTCCCCCCCAATTTGATATCCAATTTTTCTTTATCTAAATCATTTGATACCCTCATCACCTTACTTTTTTTCTATGTTCACTTTCAACTTTCTACCTTTACACACATTCTCAAACTCATCCACTAACCTTTGCAATTTTTCTTTAGAATCTCCCATAAGCACAGTATCATCAGCAAAAAGTAACTGTGTAAATTTCCCCATTTTGAATTTGATTCCCCATAATTTAATCCCACCCCTCTCCCGAACACCCTAGCATTTACTTCTTTTACAACCCCATCTATAAATATATTAAAAACCATGGTGCATTACACATCCCCGTCTAAGACCTTCTTTTACCCGGGAAGTATTCTCCCCTCTTCTAACAAACCCCAACCTGAGCCCCACTATCCTCATAAAAGCTCTTTACAGCATTTAGTAACTTAAACCCCTATTCCCTATACTTGCAAATCTGCCACATTGCTCCCCTATCCACTTATCATATGCCTTTTCTAAATCCATAAATGCAATAAAAACTTCCCTACCTTTATCTTTAAAAACTGTTTTACATATATGCTTCAATGTAAACACTTGATCTACACATCCCCTACCACTCTGAAATCTCCTTGCTCGTCCGCAATTCTACATTCTGTCTTACCTCTAATTCTTTCAATTATAACCCTACCGTAATTTTTCCCTGGTTTAAAAATTCATAAACTTATTCCTTTTAAATTTTTACAATCTTTTTGCCCCCTTTCCCTTTAAAAAAGGGACTATACACTCTCCGCCAATCCCTGGTCCTTCCCCTCTTTCTCTTTTTATAAACAAAAGTACCAACCCCCCAACATAATCCCCCCTGCTTTTAACATTTCTGTCATATCCCATCATTCCAGCTGCTTTACCCCTTTTCATTTTCGTAATGCCTCACGTACCTCCCCCCCCTTACATTTGCTCTTCTTCATCTAAAAGATGGTATCCCTCCCTGGCCAGTGCATGAAATTACCGCCCCCCCTTCTTCCTTAACATTTAAAAATTTCCCAAAATATTCTCGCCACTACCTAATACCTCCCTCCCCCATCACTAACTCCCCCATCGTTTTTTAAAAGACAATTTCCTTTTTTTCCCTAGGGTTTTTTTAACTTTTTTAACTCACTCCAAAATTTTTTTTTATTTTCATTAAAAATTTTTTGACAGTGCCTCTCCCACTCTTTATCTGCTCTCCTTTTGCACTTCTCACCACTCTCTTCCCTTTTTTTTTATCTCCATTATTCTCTTCTTATAACATTTTGCTTTGTAAAAAAATCTCGTAAGCTCCTTTTTCTCTTTTTTTTTCACACCCTTTTCTTATCATTCCACCCCCAAAATCCTTTTCGTCCTGCCCCACCCTCCTATAACCACAAACTTTTGCCCCACATTCTAATACTGCATTTTTAAATCTATTCCAACCCTCTTCAACCCCCCACTACTCATCTTTGCACTAGACCACCTTTCTGCCAATAGTCGCTTATATTCGCCCGAACTTCCTCCTCCCTTAGTTTATACACTTTCACCTCCCTCTTACTTGTTGTTGCCACCTTCCTCTTTTCCCATCTACCTCTTACTCTAACTGTAGCTACAACTAAATTATGATCCGATATATATCAGTTGCCCCTCTATAAACATGTACATCCTGGAGCCTACCCATCAACCTTTTATCCACCAATACATAATCTAACAAACTACTTTCATTATGTGCTACATCATACCTTGTATATTTATTTATCCTCTTTTTCATAAAATATGTATTACTTATTACCAAATTTCTTTCTACACATTGCTCAATTAAAGGCTCCCCATTTACATTTACCACTGGCACCCCAAAATTACCTACTACTCCATCCATAACATTTTTACCCACTTTAGCATTGAAATCCCCAACCACCATTACTCTCACACTTGATTCAAAACTCCCACGCATTCACTCAACATTTCCCAGAATCTCTCTCTCTCCTCTACACTTCTCTCTTCTCCAGGTGCATACACGCTTACTATAACCCACTTTTCACATCCAATCTTTATTTTACTCCACATAATCCTTGAATTTATACATTTGTAGTCCCTCTTTTCCTGCATAGCTTATCCTTCAACATTATTGCTACTCCTTCTTTAGCTCTAACTCTATTTGAAACCCCTGACCTAATCCCATTTATTCCTCTCATTGAAACTCTCCCACCCCCTTCAGCTTTGTTTCACTTAAAGCCAGGACATCCAGTTTCTTCTCATTCATAACATCCACAATCATCTCTTTCTTGTCATTTGCACAACATCCACGCACATTCAGACTTCCCACTTTGACAATTTTCTTCTTCTTATTCTTTTTAGTAATCTTTACAGGAAAAGGGGTTACTAGCCCATTGTTCCCGGCATTTTAGTTGACTTTTACAACACGCATGGCTTACGGAGGAAAGATTCTTATTCCACTTCCCCATGGATATAAAAGGAAAAGTAATAAGACCAAGAACTATTAAGATAAAATCAAAGAAAACTCAGATGAGTGTGTATAAATAAACGTGTACATGTATGTGTAGTGTGACCTAAGTGTAAGTAGAAGTAGCAAGACGTACCTGTAATCTTGCATATTTATGAGACAGACAAAAGACACCAGCAATCATACCATCATGTAAAACAATTACAGGCTTTCGTTTTACACTCACTTGGCAGGACGGTAGTACCTCCCTGGGTGGTTGCTGTCTACCAACCTACTTAATATTTGTATTTATAACTCATTACAATTGTGACCGGGTGTGGGCATGTCATTGGCTCATTACTTTGTAATTTGTTCATGATGGTAACCATGTATAGGAGTGTAGATGGTTCATTACCTTTGTAACTTGCCATGATTGTGACCAGATGTATGTGGAGTTCAATACCTTAGTAACTAGTTCACCTATCATAACTTTGGGGTCCAGTCCTGGGAACCATTATGTACCTCTGTAATCTTTTGACTACCGTGCACAGGATGGATATGGGGTGCATAATAAAGATATTAAACTAACATTCACCTCCTCCATACTCTCTCCCTCCAACCTGATGTCCAATCTTTCGTCATATAATTTTTTTGTTATCTGCATCAACTTACTCCTTCCTATATTTACTTCCAATTTTCTTATTTTACATACCCTACCAAACTCGTCCACCAACCTCTGCAACTTCTCTTCAGAATCTCTCAAAAGCAGTGTCATCAGCAAAAAGTAACTGTGACAACTCCCACTTCGTGTTAGATTCTTTATCTTTTAACCCCACACCTCTTGCTAACACCCTCTCATTCACTTCTCTCTCAACCCCATCTATAAATATATTGAACAACCATGGTGACATCACACATCCTTGTCTAAGGCCTACTTTTACTGGGAAATAATCTCCCTCTCTCCTACATACTCTAACCTGAGCCTCACTATCATTGTAAAAACATCACTGCCTTCAGTAACCTACCCCCTATTCTATACATCTGCCACATTGCCCCCCTCTCTACCCTGTCATATGCCTTTTCCAAAACCATAAATGCCACAAAAAAAACTCTTTACCCCTATCTAAATACTGTTGACCTGTATGTTTCACTGTAAACACTTGGTCTACACACCCCCTACTTTTCCATAAAGCCGCCTTTTTCATCTCCTATTCCACTCTCTGTTTTACTCTTAATTCTTTCAATAATAACTACTGTATACTTTACCAGGTATACTCAACAGACTTCTTTTCTTTCAACAAACCGGCCGTATCCTACCAAGGCAGGGTGGCCCAAAAGGAAAAACGAAAGTTTCTCCTTTTACATTTAGTAATATGTACAGGAGAAGGGGTTACTAGCCCCTTGCTCCCGGCATTTTAGTCACCTCTTACGACACGCATGGCTTACGGAGGAAGAATTCTGTTCCACTTCCCCATGGAGATAAGAGGAAATAAATAAGAACAAGAACTAGAAAGAAAATAGAAGAAAACCCAAAGGGGTATGTATGTATATATATGCTTGTACATCTATGTGTAGTGTGACCTAAGTGTAAGTAGAAGTAGCAAGACGTACCTGAAACCTTGCATGTTCGTGAGACAGAAAAATGGACACCAGCAATCCTACCATCATGTAAAACAATTGCAGGCTTTCGTTTTACACCCACTTGGCAGGACGGTAGTACCTCCTTGGGTGGTTGCTGTCTACCAGCCTACTACCTAGACTCAACAGATTTATTCCCCTATAATTTTTGCACTCTCTTTTGTCCCCTTTGCCTTTATACAAAGGAACTATGCATGCTCTCTGCCAGTTCCTAGGTACCGTAACATCTTCCATACATTTATTAAATAATAGCACCATCCACTCCAAAACTATATCCCCATCTGCTTTTAACATTTGTATCTTTATTCCATCAATCCTAACTGCCTTATCCCCTTTCATTCTACCCACTGCCTCACGAACTTCCCCCACACTCACAACTGGCTCTTCCTCACTCCTACAAGATGTTATTCCTCCTTGCCCTACACAAAATCACAGCTTCTCTATCTTCATCAACATTTAACAATTCCTCAAAATATTCACTCCATCTTGCGAATACTTCTAACTCTCCATTTAATAACTCTCCTCTCCTATTTTTAACTGTCAAATCCATTTGTTCCCTAGGCTTCCTGAACTTTTTCTTATTTTCATCAAAATTTGTTGATAACATTCACCCACTCTCATTTGCTCACTTTTTACATTGCTTCACCACTCTCTTAACCTCTTTTTTACTCCATATACTCTTCCCTCCTTGCATCACTTCTACTTTGTAGAAACCTCTCATATGCTTACTTTTTCTCCCTTACTACTCTCTTTACATCATCATTCCACCAGTCACTTCTTCCCTCCCACACCCACTTTCCTGTAACCACAAACTTCTGCTGAACACTTTAACACTACATCTTAAACCTACCCCATAGATTTTCAACCCCATTACCTATACTCTCACTAGCGCATCTGTCCTCCAATAGTTGTTTATATCTTACCCTAACTGCCTTCTCTTTTACTTGATAAACTTTCACCTCTCTCTTACTTGCTGCTTCTATTTTCCTTGTATCCCATCAGCCTTTTACTTTCACTGTAGCTACAACTAAAAAGTTATCTGATATATCTGTGGCTTCTCTATAAGCATGTACATCCTTAAGTCTATTCAACAGTCTTTTATCTGCCAATATGTAGTCCAACAAACTACTGTCATTATGCCCTACATCATATTTTGTATACTTATTTATCCTCTTTTTCTTAAAATATGTATTACCTATAACTAAACCCCTTTCTACACAAAGTTCAATCAGAGGGCTCCCATTATCATTTACAACTGGTTCCCCAAACTTACCTACCACACCCTCTATAAATGTTTCTCCTACTTTAGCATTTAGGTCCCCTACCACATTTACTCTCTCACTTGGTTCAAAAGTTCCTATACATTCACTTAACATCTCCCAAAAATCTTTCTCTCTCCTCTACACTCCTCTCTTCTCCAGGTACATACACACTCATTATAACCCACTTTTTGCATGCGACCCTTAACCCTTTCAGGGTTTCGGCCGTACTAGTACGGCTTACGCCCCAGGGTTTTTGACGTACTAGTACACCTAAATTCTAGCGCCCTCAAATCTAGCGAGAGAAAGCTGGTAGGCTTTCATATGAAAGAATGGGTCTATGTGGTCAGTGTGCGCAGTATAAAAAAAATCCTGCAGTACACAGTGTGTAATCAGAAAAAAAAACATCGACCGTGTTTTTGGATTAAAACAGCGACTTTGCACTGTATTTTTGTATGGTATTTATTGTTGTATTCTAGCTTTCCTGGTCTCATTTTATGGAATGGAAGACACATTACAGAAATTGAGATGATTTTGACTGGTTTTACAATGAAAAGTACCTTGAAATTGAGCTCAAAGCATCAGAAATGTTCGATTTTTACCAAAGTTCAAAAGTAAACAAATCATGCCAAGCGTCCAATACACATCAACTGGTGAGTCTAATATTCTTTCACAAGTGCGTTGATATTATTTATACCATTTCTACACTAATGCAGTAGTCCGCATAACAGTAAATCTTCTATTTTTTGTAAGAATAAAAATTCGTAGTGGAAAGCCAAAGAAATATAAGAGGGGCCTGGGGATGTGACTAACGAACAGAGAACTTTTTATTTTAGTGGTGGTTTCTCGTACTCATTCCATAGAAAAAATGGAGTTCTAGCGACATAGTTATGATTTTTGTCGACTAGTACACTGGAATTGGCCGAAAATAGGGCTCAAAGTGGGCAAAATCGCTGATGAGTAAACATCGTCGAGACCACTGACTTCGAAAGAGCATAATTCTGTAAGTTTTCCATCAAATTTCATACTTTTGGTGTCATTATGTTCGGGAAAAGATTCTCTATCTTTTCATAAGAAATAATAATAATTTTTTTAAATTTGGGGACCCTGAGAACAAGTCTCGGAGAGGGCCTGGGGACCCTGAAAGGGTTAATTTAATCCACATAATCCTTGAATTTACACATTTATATTCCCTCTTCTCCTTCCATAACTAATTCTTCCACATCATTGCTACCCCTTCCGTAGCTCTAACTTTTTCAGCTACTTCTGACTTAATCCCATTTATTTCTCCCCACTGAAACTCTCCTTGCCCCTTCAGCTTTGTTTTGCTTAGGGCCAGGATGTCCAACTTCTTTTCATTCATAACATCAGCAATCATCTCTTTCTTATCATCTGCACTACATCCATGCACATTCAAGAAACCCAGTTTTTTAAAGTTTTTCTCCTCTCGCTTTTAGTAATGTATACAGGAGAAGGGGTTACTAGACCATTGCTTCCAGCATGTTAGTCTCCTCATATGGCATGCATGGCTTATGGAGGAAAGATTCTTTTCCACTTTCCCATGGAGAATAGAGGAAATAGAGAAGAACAAGAGAGATTAAGAAGAAGAAAAACCTAGATGTGTGTACAGTGGACCCTCAGTTTTCGGCCGTTCCGGATATTGGTCAGTTCGGTTTTGGCCCGCTTTTTTGACTGAAATTCTATCTTGGTTATCAGCCGTTATTTCGGAGATCGGCCGTATTGGACACATATTAAATCACTCTTGAGCACATTAAATGTCTTATTTTAGGTTAATACAGTGGACCCTCAAGTAACGCCTTCAATCGGTTCCAGAGAGCTAGCCTTTAGTCAAATTAGCGTTAGTCAAATTAATTTTCCCCATAAGAAATAATGGAAATCCAATTAATCCGCTTCAGACAGCTAGCCTTTAGTCAAATTAGCGTTAGTCAAATTAATTTTCCCCATAAGAAATAATGGAAATCCAATTAATCCGCTTCAGACAGCCAAAAGTATTAACAAAAAATATTTTTTTTTAAGATTAAATCTAAATGTACATACAGAAAACAATGACAAAAAATATAAAGCGCTAATAAAATGGATAAATGAACATGTAACATCACACTTACCTTTGTTGACTTGACTTAATTGTTGGTGTATGGAAGACACATAGGAGGCAAGAGGAAGGCAAGTTTATTATGCTTCAATATGATGCTAATATCATCTCTACGCCTTATTTATCTATCACAATTAACCTAATATGACATTATAAACTGTGAAGGCTTACTCAGCCCTGTAACAACTTCAGACAGTATTACCAAGGCTGGCTCCTCCTCAGGAAAATTAATGAATAGAAAAAGAAATAATAATTCACAAAGATAAATAAGTATACAAGATATGATGTAGGGCGAAATGACAGTATGACAGTAGTTTGTTGGATTATGTATTGGTAGATAAAAGACTTAAGTAGACTTGAGGATGTACATGTTTATAGAGGGGCCACAGATATATCAGATCACTTTCTAGTTGTAGCTACACTGAGAGTAAAAGGTAGATGGGATACAAGGAGAATAGAAGCATCAGGGAAGAGAGAGGTGAAGGTTTATAAACTAAAAGAGGAGGCAGTTAGGGAAAGATATAAACAGCTATTGGAGGATAGATGGGCTAATGAGAGCATAGGCAATGGGGCCAAAGAGGTATGGGATAGGTTTAAAAATGTAGTGTTAGAGTGTTCAGCAGAAGTTTGTGGTTACAGGAAAGTGGGTGCAGGAGGGAAGAGGAGCGATTGGTGGAATGATGATGTAAAGAGAGTAGTAAGGGAGAAAAAGTTAGCATATGAGAAGTTTTTTACAAAGTAGAAGTGATGCAAGGAGGGAAGAGTATATGGAGAAAAAGAGAGAGGTTAAGAGAGTGGTGAAGCAATGTAAAAGAGAGCAAATGAGAGAGTGGGTGAGATGTTATCAACAAATTTTGTTGAAAATAAGTAAAAGTTTTGGAGTGAGATTAACAAGTTAAGGAAGCCTAGAGAACAAATGGATTTGTCAGTTAAAAATAGAAGAGGAGAGTTATTAAATGGAGAGTTAGAGGTACTGGGAAGATGGAGGGAATATTTTGAGGAATTGTTAAATGTTGATGAAGATAGGGAAGCTGTGATTTCGTGTATAGGGCAAGGAGGAATAACATCTTGTAGGAGTGAGGAAGAGCCAGTTGTGAGTGTGGGGGAAGTTCGTGAGGCAGTAGGTAAAATGAAAGGGTTACGGTAAGGCAGCCGGGATTGATGGGATAAAGATAGAAATGTTAAAAGCAGGTGGGGATATAGTTTTGGAGTGGTTGGTGCAATTATTTAATAAATGTATGGAAGAGGGTAAGGTACCTAGGGATTGGCAGAGAGCATGTATAGTTCCTTTGTATAAAGGCAAAGGGGACAAAAGAGAGTGCAAAAATTATAGGGGGATAAGTCTGTTGAGTATACCTGGTAAAGTGTATGGTAGAGTTATTATTGAAAGAAATAAAAGTAAGACTGAGAATAGGATAGCAGATGAACAAGGAGGCTTTAGGAAAGGTAGGGGGTGTGTGGACCAGGTGTTTACAGTGAAACATATAAGTGAACAGTATTTAGATAAGGCTAAAGAGGTCTTTGTGGCATTTATGGATTTGGAAAAGGCATATGACAGGGTGGATAGGGGGGCAATGTGGCAGATGTTGCAGGTGTATGGTGTAGGAGGTAGGTTACTGAAAGCAGTGAAGAGTTTTTACGAGGATAGTGAGGCTCAAGTTAGAGTACATAGGATAGAGGGAAATTATTTCCCAGTAAAAGTAGGCCTTAGACAAGGATGTGTGATGTCACCATGGTTGTTTAACCCTTTCAGGGTCCAAGGCCCAAATCGGAAGTGGTGCCCCAGTGTCCAAGAATTTTAAAAAAAAAAAATTTGTTATTTTTTCTTATGAAATGGTAGAGAATCTTTTTGCGAAGGTAATAAAACAAAAAGTACAAAATTTGATGGAAAATTGACGAAATTATGGTCTCGCAAATTTTGATGTGTCAGTGATATTTACAAATCGGCGATTTTGCCGACTTTGACTCCCATTTTAAGCCAATTATATTATTCCAGTCGACCAAATTCTTAGCTGTTTCACTAGTATTACTTCTATTCTATCGATTGAGCACAAGAATTCGCCATGTCAACTGTTTCAACTACAAATTAAAGTGATCGGAAATTGTTAATTTGGCCAATTTAAGGGGGCTACAGGGCAAATTTCGTAACTCGTTTATTTACCGTCCGATTTTCTCCAGTTTTGGTGCACAAGACAAAGTGTTCTCACTCTTTCTTGAAAATATTTATAAAAAATATACCTCAAACAACAACTGAGAAAAGACTGATTTACTGAAAATGCCCTTGATGTTGATGTAACTCTTATATGCGGCTACGTAAGGTGGTTTGGACACTTGGTGCCGAGAGAACAATGCTAATACTAATTCGGACCGTAAGATTTCCCTCTAAATACCTTATCGTTATTTCACAAAAAAATAAAGTTTGTTAGTATCTGGAATATGGCAAAAAAATCTGCCCTTTACTCCCACATAACTCCCGAAGTATTTGGAATATTTCCAAAAATTCTACGGTCAAAATAAGAGAAATCATTATTCTACAATATCCGTGAATATTATTCCATTTAATTAAGCAATAAAGGACCCACATCAAATTATAGGTGAATAAGTTACTTCCGAGATATCGGCCGGGAACGCCGGCCGGCCCCCGTCTCAAAAAAAAAAAAAAAAATTTTCGCGAAAATCGCGTTTGTTTGGGTGTATTTCTTAGTAAACTGATGTTCTAGTGCAGTTAGCCTCTAAACACCGTTTTCTCTTACTCAGAGACGACAGGGTGACCAGTTACACTTTTATATCGAAATATTCCCGATAATCTCTGGGCCATATTATGGCCTATTTTATTCAGTCTAGAGTATATAACATGTTTGTATGTTATTTAGAGTGTTTATTATATCATATTAGATCAATTCTGATAGACAAATAAGCCGTAGAGTTGATATATAAGCTGATATAAGCGAAATAATGGGTGATTCCTGGCTGGCACCTCGGGAGCAGGAACACTGCTGATCGTTCCCGTCTGGTTCCCGGTAGTCACTAAGTCTGCCGATAAGCTCCACCTACTGTTTTATGATGCCAAATAGTCAGTTATTATATTTAGAAAGAATAATGCAAGAAAAGGCGATAAAAAACAAGAAAATAACTCCAAAAAATATATAGGCCGTGAGCAGACTCGGTACCAACATCGCCGTCACCATACCTGATATAAATGACTATAATTTCTTGTAGAAACGTCGTAGAACATTCATTCTGGTACCATTGTGTTGCCAAAGAGTTGAGCTATTTTTCAGTATATATAACTCAATTTCCATATTTTTTCGATTTTTCGGTGAGCGCGCGCGGAAAATTGCCCGCCTCCCCCTTAACACAAAGTTCAAAATATTCCAATTTCAAAATAGGGTCCAGAATAAACAATGTAGGTATTCCTGGAACTAAACTAACATTTCCTCTGTTCATTAGTTACGTTTTGAGGCTTTACAAATAAATTTCATTTTGATTTTTTATTCACATAATGAATATTTATTCACACCAAAAAATAGAAGATTTACTGTTATGCAATACTGTAATAATTGTATAAATATCATCACCATATTTGTGAATGCATATTAGACCCACCAGCTGGTGTGTATTAGACGTGTGAGGTCGTTTGTTTACTCTTGAATATCGGCAAAAATTTAACATTTCTTCTATTTTGAGCTCAATTTCAAGCCATTTCCAGTGCTAAAACCAATCAGAATCATCTCTATTTCTGTAATATGCCTTCCATTCTATCAAATGAGACCAAGAAATCGCAAATACAACTATAAAAAACATAAAAAACACTGCAAAGTCGCTGTTTTAATCGAAAAATCATGATTTCAGTTTTTTTCTCTTATTATACACAGTGTGCTGCAGGATCTGTTTTATGTGGTGCACACATACCACATAGATGTATTCTGTCATATCTAGGCCCAAATGTACCACTCACAGTTTATCAGAGTGAGCTGAGCTCATGACGTAGATCTACGGTTTGGACCCTGAACGTAAAGCCGTAGATCTACGGGACGGACCCTGAAAGGGTTAATATATTTATAGATGGGGTTGTAAGAGAAGTAAATGCGAGGGTCTTGACAAGAGGCGTGGAGTTAAAAGATAAAGAATCACACATAAAGTGGGAGTTGTCACAGTTGCTCTTTGCTAATGACACTGTGCTCTTGGGAGATTCTGAAGAGAAGTTGCAGAGATTGGTGGATGAATTTGGTAGGGTGTGCAAAAGAAGAAAATTAAAAGTGAATACAGGAAAGAGTAAGGTTATGAGGATAACAAAAATATTAGGTGATGAAAGTTGGATATCAGATTGGAGGGAGAGAGTATGGAGGAGGTGAATGTATTCAGATATTTGGGAGTGGACGTGTCAGCGGATGGGTCTATGAAGGATGAGGTGAATCATAGAATTGATGAGGGGAAAAGGGTGAGTGGTGCACTTAGGAGTCTGTGGAGACAAAGAACTTTGTCCTTGGAGGCAAAGAGGGGAATACAGTTTTACCAACACTCTTATATGGGTGTGAAGCATGGGTGATGAATGTTGCAGCGAGGAGAAGGCTGGAGGCAGTGGAGATGTCATGTCTGAGGGCAATGTGTGGTGTGAATATAATGCAGAGAATTCGTAGTTTGGAAGTTAGGAGGAGGTGCGGGATTACCAAAACTGTTGTCCAGAGGGCTGAGGAAGGGTTGTTGAGGTGGTTCAGACATGTAGAGAGAATGGAGCGAAACAGAATGACTTCAAGAGTGTATCAGTCTGTAGTGGAAGGAAAGCGGGGTAGGGGTCGGCCTAGGAAAGGTTGGAGGGAGGGGGTAAAGGAGGTTTTGTGTGCGAGGGGCTTGGACTTCCAGCAGGCGTGCGTGAGCGTGTTTGATAGGAGTGAATGGAGACAAATGGTTTTTAATACTTGACGTGCTGTTGGAGTGTGAGCAAAGTAACATTTATGAAGGGGTTCAGGGAAACCGGCAGGCCGGACTTGAGTCCTGGAGATGGGAAGTACAGTGCCTGCACTCTGAAGGAGGGGTGTTAATGTTGCAGTTTAAAAACTGTTGTGTAAAGCACCCTTCTGGCAAGACAGTGATGGAGTGAATGATGGTGAAAGTTTTTCTTTTTCGGGCCACCCTGCCTTGGTGGGAATCGGCCAGTGTGATAATAATAAAAAAAAAAAAACACTTTATTATTTATTAATGCAAAGATAAAACATTGAAATATGAAGGTGTATCCTACTTGAAAGAAAAATGAAAAATGAAATGGAAAAATGAAATTTGAGTTCAACGCTAATATGTACAGTTATACTGGGGTGTCTGGTTGAGGTTGACATCGTCTTGTAGAAATTGTAACCATTGCTGATGGAAGGGGGGGGGGTCACAGGTGTTGAGTGACAACCCAACGACTAGTTCTTCACAGAGTCTACAGCCTTGAATAGTCAGTCCAGATGACAGGAATGCAGGTTCTTTACCACTGCAAAGATGAGGGGTAGTGTCCTGTACAATTAATCAGGTAGGTAGATCATGAAGTGACATCCCAAGACCGTTCTCAGTCCATCTCCTTCAATACTTCTCGTTGGTTGGCAGGTGACCCGATCTCTCATTCCAAGCTGGAAAGAGAGACAGGTTACCCACTGCTTAAGAAATCCCTGTCCATGATAAGTGCAAGATACTTGAAAAAAAAGGTGGTGATTATCTAAAAGTCTCATGTGGAGCTTAAAACTGAAAAGAATAAGTTTATTATTGGTCAGAAGTGAAGCTTTCAACCAGTATCCACTAGAATAGGAGCAGAGGCTTTTACTTAGTTGTGCTGGGAGCTGTGAGTCAAGTGATTACTGTTTGGCTGGAGCCCCACACGTCACCTTTCGGGGTGGGGAGAAAGGGGGGGGAGGGGTTAGCGGGAGCTAGACTGACCCTACCTTAACAAGCAGCCGGCAATCAAACTATGGTTACCATATACTCGCTCGCTACTCCTATGTGTTGAACTTTTCCCTCACATAAACATTATTAATAACATAGAAACATGATATATACTCTAGAATGAATAAAATACAGTGGACCCCCGAGTTTCGTGATTAATCCGTTCCAGAGAGTCTGCCGAATGTCGAAATTGCCGAATGGTGAAACCATTTTCCCCATAAGAAATAATGGAAATAAAATTAATCCGTTCCCGACTCACAAAAAATATTAAAATAAAATATTTTTTCAAATTAATTAAAGATTTACATACTGAAATACAATGATAAATCAAGTACATACATATAAAAAGTAGTAATAACATTACACTTGCCTTTACTGAAGATTTTTGGGTGGATGGAAGATGGAAGGAGGGGATAGGAGGAAGGTGTACACTATTGTTTGGAAGGAGAATCTCCTTCCATTAGGACTTCAGGTACGAAGTCCTTATCTGGGGTTACTTCCCTTCTTGTTTTTTAAAGACACTGGGAACAGCTTGAGAGTCAGTGGACCCCTGTCGCACAAAATATCTGTCCAGATAGCTCTGTTTCTGGTGTTTCTTCAAGATTTGTCAGAAGTGGGACACAACACTGTCATTGTACATGTTGCCAATACGGCCTGCAACAGCTTTGTTAGGGTGAAGTTCATCCATAAATGTTTGCACTTCAGTCCACTTTGCACAAATGTCCTTAATCTTTGAAGAAGGCACCTTCCTCCATCTCTCTTCGTCATCCTCTGCAGCAATTTCCTGAGCTGTGATCTATTGCTGTTGCAGATGAAGCTCTTGCAGCTCTTCCCTGTGGTCCTCCACCAACTCTTCCACATCCTCGCCACACACCTCCAACCCCAGGGGCTTCCCCAATGCCACAATAGATTCCACAACTGGCATAGGCTCCTTAGGGTCAGCCCCAAACCCTTCAAAATCCCTCTTGTACACATTCTGGCCACAATTTTCTCCAAGCAGAATTAAAAGTTCTGCAATTCACTCCTTCCCAAGCCTTACCTATAAGGTTTATGCATGTGAGGATATTGAAGTGATCTTTCCAGAACTTTCTTAGGGTCAATTCAGTGTCTGAGGTCACTTCAAAGCACTTTTGAAGCACTGCTTTGGTGTACAGCTTTTTTAAGTTTGAAATGACCTGCTGGTCCATGGACTGGGTGAGAGGAGTTGTATTAGGGGGCAAGAACTTCACCGTGATGAAACTCAACTCCTCCACTATTTGCTCTTCCAAGTCTGTAGGATGAGCAGGAGCATTGTCCGTTACCAGGAGGCACTCGAGTGGCATTTTATTTTCCAGGAGGTATTTCTTCACACTGGGGCCAAACACTTCATTAAACCAGTCTAAGAAAATTCCCCTTGTGACCTATACCTTATTGTTAGCCTTCCACATCACACACAAATTACTCTTGGCGACACTGTTTTTCTTGAACACTCTGGGATTTTCAGAGTGATACGCCAGTAAAGGCTTCACTTTGCAATCCCCATTAGCATTACTACACAACATGAGAGTAAGCCTATCCGTCATAGGCTTGTGTCCTGGGAGTGCCGTTTCCTCCTGCGTGATGTAGGTCCTCTTTGGCATTTTCTTCCAAAAGAGGCCTGTTACGTCACAATTAAACACTTGTTGGGGTTTGAATTCTCCAGTGTCTATGCACTCCTTAAACTCCTGTACAAACTTCTCAGCTGCTTTTTTGTCAGAACTGGCAGCCTCACCATGCCGTATCACACTGAATGCCCGTGCTTCTTAAATCTCTCAAACCAACCTTTGCTGGCCTTAAAATCACAAGCATCACCACTCGTTGCAGGCATTTTCTTTACGAGATTGTCATGCAACTGCCTTGCCTTTTCACATATTATCGACTGCATAATACTATCTCCTGCTAATTGTTTTTGGGCAATCCACACCAACAATAACCTTTCCACTTCTTCGAGGATTTGCGATCTCTTTTTTGTCAGCATATCTACCTCTTTTGCAACAACAGCACACTTTATTTCATTTCCCTTCGCCACGATCGAAGTGATGGTTGAATGAGGTTTGCCATACATCCTGGCAAGTTCTGTAACACGCACTCCGCTCTCATATTTTTCAATGATTTGCTTCTTGAATTCGATTGTGTTTCTCGCTTTCTTTACCAAAGGGCTTGCACTAGCTTTCCTAGGGCCCATGGTGACTTATTTAGCAGTTGTAAGCACAAAAAACAGTGGATTACAGTGGACCCCTGCATAACGATATTAATCTGTTCCTGAGAGCTCATTGTTATGCGAAATTATCGTTATGCGAATGAATTTTCCCCATAAGAAATAATGGAAATCAAATTAATCCGTGCAAGACACCCAAAAGTATGAAAAAAAAAATTTTACCACATGAAATATACATTTTCCTACACTCAAAGAGAAGGATACATGCACAATAGTATAGTAGTACATACACAGTATATATTGTGCATGTACTACTCTACTAAATGAAGAATAAATGACACTTACCTTTATTGAAGATGCAGCAATGACTGATGAGACACTGTGTCCTGGGAGTACCTTTTCCTCCTGAGTACTGTAGGTCCTGTTTGGCATTTTCTTCCAGAACAGGCCTTATCACACTGTGTATGCCACTACGATTCTTAAATCTCTCAAACCAACCTTTGCTGGCTTTAAATTCACCAATATGAGCACTAGTTCCAGGCATTTTTCCCTGTTCACCTGGGTGTTACTCGACTGGTGTGGGTTGCATCCTGGGAGACAAGATTAAGGACCCCAATGGAAATAAGTTAGACAGTCTTTGATGACACTGACATTTTTTGAATTATCCTGGGTGGCTAACCCTCTGGGGTTAATTGTTTCTTGGTATTCTCAATAAGCCACACCAAGAACGGTGCTACAGCAACAGCAGCTGACAGTGCTACAGCAGCAGCAGCAGCAGCTGACAGGGCTACCCCAGCAGCAGCAGCTGACAGTGCTACAGCAGCATCAGCAGCAGCTGACAGTGCTACAGCAGCAGCTGACAGTGCTACAGCAGCAGCAGATGGTGCTACAACAGCAGCAGACGGTACTACAGCAGCAGCAGCAGCTGACGGTGGTACAGCAGCAGCAGCAGCTGATGGTGCTACAGCAGCAGCAGCAGCAGCAGCAGCAGCAGCTGACAGTGCAGCAGCAGCAGCTGACAGTGCAGCAGCAGCAGCTGACAGTGCTTCAGCAGCAGCAGCAGCAGCTGACAGTGCTACAGCAGCAGCAGACGGTACTACAGCAGCAGCAGCAGCAGACGGTACTACAGCAGCAGCAGCAGCTGACGGTGGTACAGCAGCAGCAGTACCTGACAGTGCTACAGCAGCAGCAGCAGCAGCAGCAGCAGCTGACATTGCAGCAGCAGCTGACATTGCAGCAGCAGCAGCAGCTGACAGTGCTAAAGCAGCAGCAGCAGCTGACAGTGCTACAGCAGCAGCTGACAGTGCTACAGCATCAGCAGATGGTGCTACAGCAGCAGCAGACGGTGCTTCAGCAGCAGCAGATGGTACTACAGCAGCAGCAGCAGCAGCTGATGGTGGTACAGCAGCAGCAGCAGCTGACAGTGCTACAGCAGCAGCAGCATCAGCAGTTGACCATGGTACCACAGTATTTCGATAATATTTCTCACCCTTTTTACCACAGGGTTGGCACTAGAAGCTTTCTTGGGGCCCATGGTCACTTATTTTGCAGATAAAATCACCAAAAACACTGTAATAATACGAAATGTTCCAATTGTATGCTTGGATGTTACCGCGGAGGCTGGCTTGTAAACAATGCCACCAGCGGAACATGTGAGGCTGGCTCAGGCCGCACATTAGATGCCTCTCGGACGAATAGCGTTGAGCGGGTTTTTTAGTGGTATGCGAGGCAAAATCTTAGCGATAAAATGTATCGGTATGCGGATTTAACGTTATGTGATGCCAACGGTATGCGGGGGTCCACTGTATTATGAAATGTATTGGATGAACCCGCGGGGTGATTGGTCACGTGCAGGTAAACAATGGCACACTTGAGTGTGAATGGTGCGGGAGACTGCCTTTGTGTGCGCGGTGACGGGCGGACGGGTACCGGACAGTCGCTGATTCACAAGTCCAATCACTAACCGCAAGGCTAAATTTTGCCGAGAAAACTTGCCGAATGTCGGATTTCACGAAAGTCAATGCCGACAAAACTTGGGGGTCCACTGTATGTCATAATGTGTGAGAGGAATAAATGGTGTAAGTGTTGTTGTTGAGTTTAAGGGCCAGCACTGAGAGAAGCTGTGTTGGAGGAGGTGGAGGCTTTTGCCACGACCGCCATCACACTTAAACAATACAGTGGACCCCCGCATAACGATGGCATCACATAGCGATTAATCCGCATACCGCTTGCTTTAATCGCAAAAATTTTGCCGCGCATACCGATTAAAAACCCGCTCACCGATTTTCGTCCGAGACGCGTCCAATGTGCGCCCTCAGCCAGCCTCACATGTGCCGCCCGTGCCATTGTTTACCAGCCAGCCTCCGCGGTAACATCCAAGCATACAATCGGAATATTTCGTATTATTACAGTGTTTTCAGTGCTGTTTCTGGAAAATAAGTGACCATGGGCCCCAAGAAAGCTTCTAGTGCCAACCGTACACCAATAAGGGTGAGAATTCCAATAGAAATGAAGAAAGAGATCATTGATAAGTATGAAAGTGGAGTGCGTATCGCCGACCTAGTCAAGTTGTACAAGAAACCCCAATCAACCATCGCTACTATTGTGGGCACCAGAAAGACAATCAAGGAAGCTGTTCTTGCCAAAGGTTTAACTGTGTTTTCGAAACAAAGATCGCAAGTGATGGAAGATGTTGAGAGACTCTTATTGGTGTGGATAAATGAAAAACAGCTAGCAGGAGATAGCGTCTCTCAAGCGATCATATGTGAAAAGGCTAGGAAGTTGCATGAGGATTTAATTAAAAAAATGCCTGCAACTAGTGATGATGTGAGTGAATTTAAGGCCAGCAAAGGTTGGTTTGAGAGATTTAAGAAGCGTAGTGGCATCCATAGTGTGATAAGGCATGGTGAGGCTGCCAGTTCGGACCACAAAGCGGCTGAAAAATATGTGCAGGAATTCAAGGAGTACATAGACAGTGAAGGACTGAAACCTGAACAAGTGTTTAATTGTGATGAAACAGGCCTGTTCTGGAAGAAAATGCCAAGCAGGACCTACATTACTCAGGAGGAAAAGGCACTCCCAGGACATAAGCCTATGAAAGACAGGCTTACTTTGTTGATGTGTGCCAATGCTAGTGGTGATTGCAAAGTTAAGCCTTTATTAGTGTATCACTCTGAAACTCCCAGAGCGTTCAGGCAAAAGAATGTCCTCAAGGATAATTTGTGTGTGCTGTGGAGGGCAAACAGTAAGGCATGGGTCACTAGGGACTTTTTCTATAACTGGTTACACCATGCATTTGCCCCCAATGTGAAAGATTACCTAACTGAAAAGAAATTAGAACTTAAGTGCCTCCTGGTGTTAGACAATGCCCCTGGTCATCCTACAGACGTGGCAGAGCGACTTTATGGGGACATGAGCTTCATTAAGGTGAAGTTTTTGCCTCCTAATACCACTCCTCTCCTGCAGCCCATGGACCAGCAGGTTATTGCAAACTTCAAAAAACTGTACACAAAAGCTCTGTTTGAAAGGTGCTTTGTAGTGACCTCAGAAACTCAACTGACTCTAAGAGAGTTTTGGAGAGAGCACTTTAATATCCTCAATTGTGTAAACCTTATAGGTAAGGCTTGGGAGGGAGTGACTAAGAAGACCTTGAACTCTTCTTGGAAGAAACTGTGGCCAGAATGTGTAGACAAAAGGGATTTTGAAGGGTTTGAGGCTAACCCTGAGAGGATTATGCCACTTGAGGAATCCATTGTGGCATTGGGAAAGTCCTTGGGGTTGGAGGTTAGTGGGGATGATGTGGAAGAGTTGGTGGAGGAGGACAATGAAGAACTAACCACTGATGAGCTGATAGATCAACTTCAAGAGCAAGAGGCCAGACCTGAGGAAACTGGTTCAGAGGAGGGGAGAGAGAAATTGAAGAAGTTGCCTACTACAAAGATTAAAGAAATCTGTGCAAAGTGGCTTGAAGTGCAAACCTTTTTTGATGAAAATCACCCTCACACAGCTATTGCAAGCCGTGCTGGTGACTTTTACAATGACAATGTTGTGAACCACTTTAGACAAATCATAAAGGAACGAGAGGTACAGGCCACTATGGACAGATATGTTGTGCGAAAGAAGTCCAGTGACTCTGAAGCTGGTCCTAGTGGCATTAAAAGAAGAAGGGAAGTAACCCCAGAAAAGGACTTGCCACCTCAAGTCTTAATGGAAGGGGATTCCCCTTCTAAACACTAACACTCTCTCTCCCCTCCTCCCATCCCATCAATCATCACCAGATCTTCAATAAAAGTAAGTGTCATGTAAGTGTGCATGCCTTTTTCAGTTTGTGTGTATTAAAATTAACATTTCATGTGGTAAAAATTTTTTTTTTTCATACTTTTGGGTGTCTTGCACGGATTAATTTTATTTCCATTATTTCTTATGGGGAAAATTCATTCACATACCGATTATTTCGCATAACAATTACCCCTCTTGCACGGATTAAAATCGTTATGCGGGGGTCCACTGTATATGTAATTTATAAATAAGAAATATTTATATTTTATTTTATAAATAAGAAATATTTACATTTAAATTTATGAATAAGTAAGTTTTTTATTGAGGTGAAAGTGTTGAATGATGATGAAAGTATTTTCTTTTTTGGGGATTTTCTTTCTTTTTGAGTCACCCTGCCTTGGTGGGAGACGGCCGACTTATTAAAAAAAAAAAAAATCAGGTATACACAAATACATTTACATAGATTTTCATACATTGCAGCATATGTGTAAAGTACCTGGGATAACCCAAAAAAGTGACTTATGCATTTCCATTGGGATACTTTTATATTTACACTTACATTTACTTTATAAAGCTGGGATGCTTGAATGTGCATGGATGTAGTGCAGATGATAAGAAAGAGATGATTGCTGATGTTATGAATGAAAAAAAGTTGGATGTCCTGGCAGTAAGTGAAACAAAGTTGAAAGGGGGTAGGTGAGTTTCAGTGGGGAGAAATAAATGGGATTAAGTCAGGAGTAGCTGAGAGAGTGAGAGTTAAGGAAGGGGTAGCAATAATGTTGAAGGACCAGTTATGGAAGGAGAAGAGGGAATATAAATGTCTAATTTCAAGGATTATGTGGATTAAAATAAGGGTCAGATGTGAAAAGTGGGTCATACTAAGTGTGTATGCACCTGGAGAAGAGAGGAGTGTAGAGGAGAGAGAGAAAGAGAGAGAGATTTTGGGAGATGTTAAGCGAATGTATAGGAACCTTTGAACCAAGTGAGAGAGTAATTGTGGTAGGGGACCTGAATGCTAAAGTAAAAGAAACATTTTGAGAGGGTGTGGTAGCTAAGTTTGGGGTGCCAGGTGTAAATGATAATGGGAGCCCTTTGATTGAACTTTTTATAGATAGGGGTTTAGTTATAAGTAATATGTATTTTAAGAAAAAGAGGATAAATAAGTATGCACTATATGATGTAGGGCGTAATGACAGTAGTTTGTTGGACTATGTATTGGTAGATAAAAGACTGTTGAGTAGACTTCAGGATGTACATGTTTATAGAGGGGCCACAGATATTTCAGATCACTTTCTAGTTGTAGCTACAGTGAGAGTAAAAGGTAGATGGGATACAAGGAAAATAGAAGAAGCAAGTAAGAGAGAGGTGAACTTGTATAAACTAAAAGAGGAGGCAGTTAGGGTAAGATATAAACAACTATTGCAGGATAGATGGGCTAGTGAGAATCTAGTCAAAGGGGTCGAAGATGTATGGGGTAGGTTTAAGAATGTAGTGTTAGAGTGCTCAGCATAAGTTTGTGATTACAGGAAAGTGGGTGCAGGAGGGAAGAAGAGTGATTGGTGGAATGATGATGTAAAGAGAGTAGTAAGGGAGAAGATATTAGCATATGAGAGCTTTTACAAAGTAGAAGTGATACAAGGAGGGAAAAGTATATGGAGAAAAAGAGAGAGGTTAAGAGAGTGGTGAAGCAATATAAAAAGTGAGCAAATGAGAGAGTGGGTGAGATGTTATCAACAAATTTTGTTGAAAGTAAGAAAAAGTTTTGGAGTGAGATTAATAAGTTGAGGAAGCCTAGGGAACAAATGGATTTGATGGTTAAAAATAGGAGAGGAGAGTTATTAAATGAAGAGTTAGAGGTATCGGGAAGATGGAGGGAATATTTTGAGGAATTGTTAAATGTTGATGAAGATAGGGAAGCTGTGATTTCGTGTATAGGGCAAGGAGGAATAACATCTTGTAGGAGTGAGGAAGAGCCAGTTGTGAGTGTGGGGGAAGTTCGTGAGGCAGTGGGTAGAATGAAAGGGGGTAAGGCAGCTGGGATTGATGGGATGAAGATAGAAATGTTAAAAGCAGGAAGGGATATAGTTTTGGAGTGGTTTGTGCTATTATTTAATAAATGTATGGAAGAGGGTAAGGTACCTAGGGATTGGCAGAGAGCATGCATAGTTCTTTTGTATAAAGGCAAAGGGTATAAAAGAGAGTGTAAAAATTATAGGGAATAAGTCTGTTGAGTATACCTGGTAAAGTGTATGGTAGAGTTATTATTGAAAGAATTAAGAGTAAGTCAGAGTTGGATAGCAGATGAACAAGGAGGCTTTAGGAAAGGTAGGGGGTGTGTAGACCAAGTGTTTATGGTGAAACATATAGATGAACAGTATTTAGATAAGGGTAAAGAGGTTTTTGTGCATTTATGGATTTAGAAAAGGCATATGACAGGGTCGATAGGGGGGCAATATGGCAGATGTTGCAGGTGTATGGAATAGGGGGTAGGTTACTGAAGACAGTGATTTTTTACAATGATAGTGAGGCTCAGGTTAGAGTATGTAGGAGAGAGGGAGATTATTTCCCAGTAAAAGTAGGCCTTAGACAAGGATGTGTGATGTCACCATGGTTGTTCAATATATTTGTAGATGGGGTTGTAAGAGAAGTGAATGCTAGGGTCTTGGCAAGAGGTGTAGAGTTAAAAGATAAAGAAGCAAACACAACGTGGGAGTTGTCACAGTTGCTCTTTGCTGATGACATGGTGCTTTTGGGAGATTCTGAAGAGAAGTTGCAGAGGTTGGTGGATGAATTTAGTAGGGTGTGCAAAACAAGAAAGTTAAAAGTGAATATAGGAAAGAGTAATATTATAAGGATAACCAAAAGATTAGGTGACGGAAAGACTGGATATCAGATTTTAGGGAGAGAGTATGGAGGAGGTGAATGTAATCAGATATTTAGGAGTGGACGTGTCAGCGGATGGGTCTATGAAAGATGAGGTGAATCACAGAATTCATGAGGGGAAAAGGGTGAGTGGTGCACTTAGGAGTCTGTGGAAACAAAGAACTTTGTCTGTGGGAGCGAAAAGGGGAATGTATGAGAGTATAGTTGCACCAACACTCTTGTATGGGTGTGAAGCATGGGTGATGAATGTTGCAATGAGGAGAAGGCTGGAGGCAGTGGAGATGTCATGTCTGAGGGCAATGTGTGGTGTGAATATAATGTGGAGAATTTGTAGTTCGAAAATTAGGAGAAGGTGTGGGATTACCAAAACTATTATCCAGAGGGCTGAGGAGGGGTTGTTGAGGTGGTTTGGACATGTAGAGAGAATGGAACAAAACAGAATGACTTCGAGTGTGTATAAATCTGTAGTGGAGGGAAGGCGGGGTAGGGGTCGGCCTAGGAAGGGTTGGAGGGAGGGGGTAAAGGAGGTTTTGTGTACGAGGGGCTTGGACTTCCAGCAAACGTGCATGAGTGTATTTGATAGGAGTGAATGGAGGCAAATGGTTTTTAATACTTGACGTGCTGTTGGAGTGTGAGCAAAGTAACATTTATGAAGGGATTCAGGGAAACAGGCAGGCCGGACTTGAGTGCTGGAGATGGGAAGTACAGTGTCTACACTCTGAAGGAGGGGTGTTAATGTTGCAGTTTTATAACTGTAGTGTAAAGCACCCCTCTGGCAAGACAGTGATGGAGTGAATGATGAAAGTTTTTCTTTTTCGGGCCACCCTGCCTTGGTGGGAATCGGCCGATGTGTTAAAAAAAAATAATTATGCTTACACTTTTATATTTACATTTACCTTGGAGGAGATGTTAATTTAATTAGTTATTTTGATGGAGGAGATGTTGGCAGAGGTTTAGTTTGGTGAACAATAGCAGGGCAGCTTATGTTCAGCAGATATACACACATCCAACAACACTGGAGAGTTACTTTCGTGTCATTTTTCTATCGCTTACTCGCTTAACTTTCTTGCTACACTGTTAATTCTACACTTTATCGCTGGCTGACACTATAGCCTTTATCGATACCTGCTGCTTTAGTATCGTACATATCATAGAATCACTGAATCACTGCAGAAGGCGCATTCTCTCCTCACTCTTCCTCCTCCACTTTGGTACTTTGCTACGAGTTTTTTCTTGAATTTTATTGTGTCTTTCCTTCTATATCACAGGGCTGGCACTAGAAACTTTCTTTGGGCCCTTGGTGGCTTATTTAGCAGTTATAAGCACTAAAAACAATGGAATAATACAAAATATATTGCATGTACGCATGGAATCAACTGCAATGGCTTGTAAACATTGGCTCACTGGCTATACACGGAGTCTTGGAGTGGCTGGGCCCACTCAGGGCGCATGGACACATTCAGGATGAAAGCCTTTAGACAAGTTTTTCGGCATTGGTAGAGCCAATATTTTAATGCCAAAGAGAGCTGTTAGTAGATTTTGGTGTTAGACAATGCTGCCGTTAGTTGAGGGTCCACTGTATAGACATTTTCATTAATCCATCTACGATATTTTCTTCAAAATTATATGAGAAACATGTTACAAAGCATATAGCATATAAACATGCAATGTTTATGTGCTTTCGAGTGGAGAGTAGGGTGGAGAGTAAACATTACATTTTCTGATTCAAAATTAGAGAAAACTGTGGATCTGGCATCTCGCCCAGTAACTGCCCTTCATGTGCATTTGTTTACAATTCTTGGCATGAATTATTACTTCTCCCTTTGTTTATGATGGCATCTAAAAGTAGTTGTTAGAAATGATTAAGCTCAGTGAACATGGTAATAATATGGCTGTGCAGTGTAATAATATGGCTGTGTAGTGTAGCCTAGGGGGACTACACAGAGGGGAGAGGGAGTTGGGGATTCCCAGCTCCCTCTCCCCTCCTGCCTTCTTCAATACGCCAGCAAGAGTCTTCAATAAAGGTACATGTATGTAATTTCATTTATCATTAAAATTTGTGCTTTATATTTATTTCTCATTGTTTTCTGTATGTAAAACTATAGTTAATCTTTAAAAAATGCATTTTTTGTTAATATTTTTGGATGTCTGAAACAGATTAATTGGATTTACAGTAATTCTTATATGAAATATTATTTCGGTTTTCGGCCTTTTCGGATTTAGGCCGACCTTTTGTAATGGATTATGGCCAATAACTGAGGGTCCACTGTATGGACCCTGTGTAGCATGACCCAAGTGTAAGAAGTAGCAAGATATATACCTGTTATCCAGCATGTTTATGAGACAAAAAAGACACCAGCAATCTTACCATTGTGTAAAACAGTCACAGGTTTCTGTTTCACAGTCACTTGGCAGGATGGTAGTACCTCCCTGGGTTACCTGGAGGAGGTTACCTGGAGGTTATTCCGGGGATCAACGCCCCCACGGCCCTGTCCATGACCAGGGTGGTTGCTGTCTACCAACCTACTACCTACAAGTGTATAGATTTATACACTCTAAAACATCTTATTTTGCTCCATCCTCTCTCAATGCAAAAACCACCTGAACAACCTCTCCTCAGCCCTCTGGATAATACCTTAAGTAACCCCACACCACCTAATTCCCAAGCTACAAATTATCTACATAATATTTACATCACACATTGCCCTCAGACATGACATCTCCACTGCCTTCAGCCACTGCCTTGCTTCAATATTCACAACCCATATTTCACATCCTTATAAAAGTGGTGCCACTGTGCTGTCATACATTCCCATTTTTGCCTTCATGGATAACGTTCTTTGTCTCCACATATGCTTCAGTGCACCACCCACCTTTTTGCTTTCATCAATTCTATATTTCACCTCATCTTTTATAGACCCATTCCTCATCAGGTCCACTCCCAAATATCTGAACACATTCACTTCAACAAACCGGCTGTATCCCACCAAGGCAGGGTGGCCTAAAAACAAAAACATAAGTTTTTCTTTTTAAATTTAGTAATTTATAAAGGAGAAGGGGTTACTCGCCTCTTGCTCCCAACATTTTAGTTGCCTCTTAAAACATGCATGGGTTATGGAGGAAGAATTCTGTTCCACTTTCCCATGGAGAATGTGTGTGTACTCACCTATTTATGGTTGCAGTGGTCGAGTCACAGCTCCTGGCCCCACCTCTTCACTGATTGCTACTATGTTCTCTCTCTTCCTGCTCCATGAGCTTGTTCAAACCTCATCTTAAAATTATGTATGGTTCCTGCCTCCACTATGTCACTTTCTAGGCTATTCCACTTCGTGACAACTCTGACTGAAGAAATACTTCCTAGCATCCTTTTGACTCATTGGAGTCTTCAGCTTCCAGTTATGATCTCTTGTTTCTGTGTCCCATCTCTGGAACATCCTGTCTTTGTCCACCTTGTCATTTCCGTGCAGTATTTTATATGTTGTTATCATGTCTCCCCTGACCCTCCTGTCCTCCAGTGTCGTCAGGTCAATTTCCCTTAACCCTTAAACGGTCCAAACGTATATATACGTTTTTTCAACATTTGAAAGTATGTAAAAAAATGTACATCTTTTTTTTTTTTTACATTTGAAAATGTGTAAAAAAAAACATTTGAACGTCTATTTATTTGGACCGTTTAAGGGTTAACCTTTCTAAATATGACAATCCCCTTAGCTCTGGGACTAGTCTTGTTGCAACCCTTGGCACTTTCTCTAATTTTTTGACATGCTTGACCAGGTGCGGATTCCAAACTGGTGCTGCACACTCCGATATGGGCCTGACACATGGTGTACAGAGTTTTGAATGATTCCTTACTGAAGTATCAGA
Organism: Cherax quadricarinatus; assembly: GCF_026875155.1. NCBI lineage: Eukaryota > Metazoa > Arthropoda > Malacostraca > Decapoda > Parastacidae > Cherax > Cherax quadricarinatus. The sequence goes on along the minus strand of NC_069410.1, from coordinate 7,416,056 downwards.
ACTCTGTTCTTAGGTTTGCCAGATGCTTGTATGCTGCAGTAGTTATTTGGTTTATGTGTGCCTCAGATGTGCTCTGTATTATACTCATCCCAAGATCTTTTTCCTTGAATGAAATTTACAGTCTTTGGCCACCTAGACTATACTCTGTCTACTGTCTTCTTTGCCCTTCCCTGATCTTCATGACTTTGCATTTGCTGGGGTTAAATTCAAGGAGCCAGTTGCTAGACCAGGCTTGTGGCCTGTCTAAGTCTCTTTGTAGCCCTGCCTGATCCTCGACCGATTTGATTCTCCTCATTAACTTCACATCATCTGCAAACAGGAACACTTCTGAGTCTATCCTTTCTGTTTTGTCATTCACATATACCAAAAACAGCACAGGTCCTAGGACTTACCCCTGTGGAACCCCGCTCATCACAGGCGCCCACTCTGACATCTCGTCAGGTTCCATGTCTCATTGTTGCCTCCCTGTCAGATATTCTCTGATTCATTGCAGTGCCTTTCCTGTTATGCGTGATTAACCTCTTGTGAGGAACTGTGTCGAAGGCCTTCTTGCAGTCCAAGAAAATGCAGTCTATCCACCCTTCTTTCTCGTGTCTTACTTCTGTTACCTTGTCATAAAACTCCAGTAGGTTTGTGACTCAGGATTTTCCTTCCCTGAAACCATGCTGGTTGTCGTTTATAAGCTTGTGTCTTTCTAGGTGCTCCACCACTCTCCTCCTGATGATCTTCGCCATGATTTTGCATACTATACACGTGAGTGACACAGGTCTGTAGTTTAATGCCTTGTGTCTGTCTCCTTTCTTAAAAATTGGGACTACATTTGCCATCTTCCATACCTCAGGTAGTTGCCCAGTTTCAATGGATGTGTTGAAGATTTTTGTTAGTGGCACAGCACCTCTGCTCCCTCTCTAAGGACCCATGGAGAGATACTGTCTGGTCCCACCACCTTTGAGGTATCAAGTTCACATAGCAGCTTCTTCACCTCCTCTTTGTTTGTGTGTATTTCATCTAGCACTTGTTGGTGTATCTCCCTATTCTGACTTCCTGGAGTCCTTTCTGTCTCCACTGTAAATCTTTTCTTTAAATCTCATGTTGAGCTCCTCACATACCTCTTGGTTGTTTCTTGTGAACTCCCCACCTTCCTCAGCCTGATTACCTGGTCCTTGACCAGGACCTGATGTGGCTATACAACATCTTTGGTCAGACTTGATTTTCAGTGTTATATCATTTTCACATTGTCGCTGAGCCTCCCTTCTTATCTGTGTATATTCATTTCTGGCTCTTTGGCTAATCTCTTTATTTTCCCGGGTCCTTTGTCTTTTGTACTTTTTCCATTCTCTAGTGCACTTAGTTTTTGACTCCCTACACTTTTGGGTGAACCAAGGACTCGATCTGGTCTTCCCATTATTTCTGTTTCCCTTAGGAACAAACCTCTCCTCTGCCTCCTTGCATTTGTTGTCACATAGTCCATTTCTTTTACTGGTTTTCCTGCCAGTTCTCTCTCCCACTGAATGTCTTGCAGGAAGTTCCTCATGCCTGTGTAGTCCCCCCTTTTGTAGTTTAGTTTTTCCCGTACTATTCCTGGTACCCTCTCCACTTGTAGCTCAACTATGTAATCAAAACACAGAACCACGTGATCACTAACATCAAGGGCCTTTCGTACATGATATCCTTGATGTCCGAACTACTCAAGGTGAGTACTAGGTCCATTCTTGCTGGATCATCCTCACCTCTCTCTCTGGTAGTGTCTCTAACATGTTGATGAATGAGGTTTTCCAGTACCACATCCATCATCTTGGCTTTCCATGTTTTGGGACCCCGAAGGGGCTCTAGGTTTTCCCAATCAATCTCCATGTGATTGAAATCACCCATAACTAGTAACTTTGCTTTCCCCATGTGAGCTCTTCTGGCCATCTCGGCTAGTGTGTCTGCCATTGCTCTGTTGCTCTTGTCATATTCTTCTCTTGGCCTCAGACTGGATTGTTCCTACTATGTAGTTTCACCCATTTCATCCATTCCTTCCATTTCCTCAAATCCTCACCAGTTTTTAAGGATCAGTGCAACTCCTCCTCCCCCTCTGCTCCCTCTATCTTTCCTGAGGATTTGATATCCGCGTGGAAAGATTGCACCTGTTATCCTGGTGAGTGAGTGTCGTCTCTCTAAGTGCTGTTATGTCTGGGGATGTTTCCTTGATTCTTTCATGCCGCTCACATTTATTTGTTATTCTGTCTGCATTTGTATACCAAACCATCAAATTTTCTAAAACTGTGGTCTGGGGGGTACGTTGGGGTTGGGGAAGCGGGAGACCTGATGAGGAACTATGGGTGGTTGCTGTGAAGGTGGAGTTTGTAATGAGGTGGGTGGGGGCATTGGGTATGGCATGTGTGTTTTGGGTTAGAATGTTTGGTTTGTGTGTGTGTAAATTAGGAGTGTGGAATGACTAAAAGTATTATTCAGAGGGCTGAAGGGTTATTGAGGTGGTTTAGTGATTTAGAGAGGATTGGACAAAATAGATTGACTTGGAGGGTGTATAAATCTGTAGTGGAGGAGAGTAGCAGTAGGGGTTGTCCTAGGAAAAGATGGAGGGAGGGGGGTAAAAGAAGTTTTGTGTGCAAGGGACTTCGACATGCAGCAGGCATGTGTGAGCATGTTTGATAGGAGTGAAAGGAGACTAATGTTTTTTTTTGGACCTGACGAGCTGTTGGAGTGTGAGCAGGGTAATATTTTGTGAAGGGATTCAAGGAAACCGGTTAGCCGGACTTGAGTCCTGGAGGTGGGAAGTACAGTGCCTGTACTTTAAAGGAGGGGTTTGGGATATTGGCTGCTTGGAGTGACATTTAAACTGTCATGTCTGGTCACCTCTGCAAAGACAGTGATATTGTGTGAATGCTGGTGAAAGTGTTGAATGTTGGTGAAAGTGCTGAATGCTGGTGAAAGTGCTGAATGCTGGTGAAATTGCCTTTTTTTTTGGTCACCTGCCTTGGTCTTGGAACATATCTGCGGGGGATACATTTCAAGACCTACCATGGATACCTGAAACAATGGATAGTAGTGAACCTCATACATATCATTTTTCATTTGCCTATGTACCTATGATAAAATTTAATTGATAAATTATGCCAAATAAGACTAGAATTAGCACTTTTTCACTGATGGGAAGCATTTCACAACTTCTCTTTGGCTTTGAAGGACTGCCAGCATCACTACTTTTGTGCTTTGGGGCCATAATTAAGGGTTATTTTTGAGCCACAGTAAACCATGGATAACTGACACTGTGGATGCCGAATCCGTGGATATGAGGGTTCTATTGTACACCTACCATCCGACTTACGACCGAGTTCAGTTCCGAGAAACCGGTCGTAAGTTGAAATGGTCGTAAGTCGAACTTTACTACTGAATATCAACAAAACATTTTTGTAATGACTTTATTTTATTGTTTTATTTTGGTATTTCATGTTTTACTTTACTTTTTATGTTGTTAGCACTGTATTTTATACTGTAAGTTTTAGGATAAACACTGTGTACAACACAAATAGTTGTTTATTTCCCAGAAATTTGGCATAAAAAACGTGGTCGTAAGTCGAGTGGTCGTAAGTCGAGCAGGTCGCAAGTCGGATGGTAGGTGTATATATAGCCTAGGTAGCAGGTTGGTAGACAGCAACCACCCAGGGAGGTACTACCATCCTGTCAAGTGAGTGTGAAATGGAAACCTGTAATTGTTTTACATGATGGAAGGATTGCTGGTGTCTTTTTCTGTTTCGTAAACACGTGGGATACCAAGTATATCTTGCTACTTCTGTTTATACTTAAGTGACACTACACATGCATGTACATGTACGTATATATGTATTTATATACCCATGGTTGGTAGGCAAGACACGTAGGCAACATTTAGGCAACTTTATTCCGTAATGTTTTGCCTACACAGTAGGCTTCTTCAGTCGAGTACAGAAGCCTACTGTTGTCAGCATAGTTGCTGATCCCCAAATTTGTTGTATAGCTTATCTGAGTATCATAGTTAGTACCATCCATATGTTTTACATACATGACCCCTTGCTAGGCTCAGTGACTAGCTTGTGTGACGTCACGTGATGCCGATGTGAGCGCTGCACTCCCGGCCCTGTCCTCAGTTCCCGTTAGACCTACCAGGCAGCAACAGGCATGCTGGGCCTCCCCTTCACACTCTGCTAATATAAGTGTTACCATCCAACAAGTGTGTTTAACTCCAACCATCACATCCCCACGAACCCTCCCAACAAATGGTGCCAGCGGTGTGGGTGTAAAATTGTTAATTACGCCGATGGACGGAGGTAAACTTCTGTCAGCCGATGACTGCCTTTGTGTGACGCATGGCGGCCTAGCTAAACAGCCTGCTGCTACGACCCAGCACTCGCCAGCCTCTCTGCACTATTTCCTGGTCAGTCTTTGTCTTAGTGTTTTATTTGCTTATTTGCATTACTTCCGAGGGGTTGACCCGGGTTTGCAAATTAAGCCAAGCCACCAAGCCAGTCTGTGGGGGGGAGTCAAGCCCTACACCATCCAGCCTGTCTTAAGTACCAGCCTTGCCTGCTAAGCCAGCTTTCCACCCCTGCTGTGCTCATCGTTACAAGTTCTCAAGCCAGTCTGTGTGATGGGTTAAGCCAGCCAAGCAAGCCAGCCAACTAACCTAGGTGACTTAACCCAGTACTCAAGCAAGCCACGTGGGTACAGCCTTCTCCATCGCTTTGTGCTTGGTGTTGTGGTATTTTGTGGGTTTTTTAAGCCAGCCCGGCTTAGAATATTTTCGTGCCTAGTTTGCGTGTCACGTGGCTTACGCCGCTTATCCCATAGGCCCATGAAGTGTTCCACCGTGCCCCCCCCTCACTCACCCACACCTACCACCACTGTTTTTTGTACCCATGTAACAGGTCCTAGCACCATATTTTACAGACCACATACGGGGTCAAGACGCAAGATTGTTCCTTTGTCCCTGTGCACCAACGTAAATGCCTCCTGTGTGCGTCTGTCGTCGATTTAAGTGCAAATTCTTCAAGGCTTCAATGTGTTTGAGAGTAGTGGAGTGCCGTGCCAGCTACAACCAACCTTTACACACACTCCCAAACTCATCCACTAACCTTTGCAATTTTTCTTTAGAATCTCCCATAAGCACAGTATCATCAGCAAAAAGTAACTGTGCCAATTCCCATTTTGTATTTGATTCCCCATAATTTAATCCCACCCCTCTCCCGAACACCCTAGTATTTACTTCTTTACAACCCCATCTATAAATATATTAAACAACCATGGCGACATTACACATCCCTGTCTAAGACCTACTTTTACCGGGAAGTAGTCTCCCTCTCTTCTACACACCCTAAACTGAGCCTCATTATCCTCATAAAAACTCTTTACAGCATTTAGTAACTTACCACCTATTCCATATACACTTGCAACATCTGCCACATTGCTCCCCTATCCACTCTATCATATGCCTTTTCTAAATCCATAAATACAATAAAAACTTCCCTACCTTTATCTAAATACTGTTCACATATATGTTTCAATGTAAACACTTGATCTACACGTCCCCTACCCACTCTGAAACCTCCTTGCTCATCCACAATCCTACATTCTGTCTTACCTCTGATTCTTTCAATTATGACCCTACCGTACACTTTTCCTGGTATACTCAGTAAACTTATTCCTTTATAATTTTTACAGTCTCTCTTGTCCCCCTTCCCTTTATATAAAGGGACTATACATGCTCTCTGCCAATCCCTAGGTACCTTCCCCTCTTTCATACATTTATTAAACAAAAGTACCAACCACTCCAACACAATATCCCCCCATGCTTTTAACATTACTGTCATGATCCCATCCGTTCCAGCTGCTTTACCCCCTTTCATTCTACGTAATGCCTCACGTACCTCCCCCACACTTACATTCTGCTCTTCTTCGCTCCTAAAAGATGGTATACTTCCCTGGCCAGTGCATAAAATTACCGCCTCCCTTTCTTCCTCAACATTTAAAAGTTCCTCAAAATATTCTCGCCATCTACCTAATACCTCCATCTCCCCATCTACTAACTCCCCTACTCTGTTTTTAACCGACAAATCCATACGTTCCCTGGGCTTTCTTAACTTGTTTAACTCATTCCAAAAATTTTTCTTATTTTCATCAAAATTTCTTGACAGTGCCTCTCCCACTCTATCATCTGCTCTCCTTTTGCACTCTCTCACCACTCTCTTCACCTTTCTTTTACTCTCCATATACTCTGCTCTTCTTATAACACTTCTGCTTTGTAAAAACCTCTCATAAGCTACCTTTTTCTCTTTTATCACACCCTTTACTTCATTCCACCAATCACTCCTCTTTCCTCCTGCCCCCACCCTCCTATAACCACAAACTTCTGCCCCACATTCTAATACTGCATTTTTAAAACTCATCCAACCCTATTAATAATAATAATAATAGGAATCATAGAGGTGAATCATAGAATTGATGAGGGGAAAAGGGTGAGTGGTGCACTTAGGAGTCTGTGGAGACAAAGAACTTTGTCCTTGGAGGCAAAGAGGGGAATGTATGAGAGTATAGTTTTACCAACACTCTTATATGGGTGTGAAGCATGGGTGATGAATGTTGCAGCGAGGAGAAGGCTGGAGGCAGTGGAGATGTCATGTCTGAGGGCAATGTGTGGTGTGAATATAATGCAGAGAATTCGTAGTTTGGAAGTTAGGAGGAGGTGCGGGATTACCAAAACTGTTGTCCAGAGGGCTGAGGAAGGGTTGTTGAGGTGGTTCGGACATGTAGAGAGAATGGAGCGAAACAGAATGACTTCAAGAGTGTATCAGTCTGTAGTGGAAGGAAGGCGGGGTAGGAGTCGGCCTAGGAAAGGTTGGAGGGAGGGGGTGAAGGAGGTTTTGTGTGCGAGGGGCTTGGACTTCCAGCAGGCGTGCGTGAGCGTGTTTGATAGGAGTGAATGGAGACGAATGGTTTTTAATACTTGACGTGCTGTTGGAGTGTGAGCAAAGTAACATTTATGAAGGGGTTCAGGGAAACCGGCAGGCCGGACTTGAGTCCTGGAGATGGGAAGTACAGTGCCTGCACTCTGAAGGAGGGGTGTTAATGTTGCAGTTTAACCCTTTCAGGGTCCAAGGCCCAAATCTGGAGTCACGCACCAGTGTCCAAGAATTTTCAAAAAAAAAATATGTTATTTTTTCTTATTAAATCGTAGAGAATCTTTTTGTGAAGGTAATAAAACAAAAAGTACGAAATTTGGTGGAAAATTGACGAAATTATGCTCTCGCGAATTTTGATGTGTCAGCGATGTTTACGAATCGGCGATTTTGCCGACTTTGACTCCCATTTTAGGCCAATTACATTATTCCAATCAACCAAATTCTTAGCTATTTCACTAGAATTACTTCTATTCTATCGATTGAGCACAAGAAATCACCAAGTCAACTGTTTCAACTACAAAATAAAGTGATCGGAAATTGTTAATTTGGCCAATTTAACACAAAGTTCAAAATATTCCAATTTCAAAATAGGGTCCAGAATAAACAATGTAGGCATTCCTGGCACTAAACTAACATTTCCTCTGTTCATTAGTTATGTTGTGAGGCTTTACAAATAAATTCCATTTTGATTTTTTATTCACATAATGAATTTTTATTCACACCAAAAAATAGAAGATTTACTGTTATGCAATACTGTAATAATTGTATAAATATCATCACCATATTTGTGAATGTATATTAGACCCACCAGCTGACGTGTATTAGACGTGTGAGGTCGTTTGTTTACTCTTGAATATCGGCAAAAATTTAACATTTCCGCTACTTTGAGCTCAGTTTCAAGCCATTTTCAGTGCTAAAACCAATCAAAATCAATTCTATTTCTGTAATATGTCTTCCATTCTATCAAATGAGACCAAGAAATCGCAAATACAACTATAAAAAACATACGAAAAAACACTGCAAAGTTGCTGTTTTAATCGAAAAATCATGATTTCAGTTTTTTTCTCTCATTATACACAGTGTGCTGCAGGATCTGTTTTATGTGGTGCACACATACCACATAGATGTATTCTCTCATATCTAGGCCCAAATGTACCACTCACAGTTTATCAGAGTGAGCTGAGCTCATGGCGTAGATCTACGGTTTGGACACTCACCGTAAAGCCGTAGATCTACGGGACGGACCCTGAAAGGATTAAAAACTGTAGTGTAAAGCACCCTTCTGGCAAGACAGTGATGGAGTGAATGATGGTGAAAATTTTTCTTTTTCGGGCCACCCTGCCTTGGTGGGAATCGGCCGGTGTGATAATAAAAAAAAATATAATAAAAATAATAGGAAATAGTGTCAATCAGTGTGATGGGTTATAACTGATGAATGCAAGTAAAAGGGGTTACAAAATGTTTAGTCCACATAGACAAGAGTATTGTAATAGAAGAAATATGTATAGACAAGGTTAAACCAAAGTTAGAAAACTAAGCTGTGTATATTCCATTTTTGTCTTTTGCAGATATATGGGCAATTGGTTGTATATTTGCTGAACTGTTGACATCAGAACCAATTTTCCATTGTAGACAAGAGGATATTAAAACCAGTAATCCATATCACCATGACCAGTTAGATAGGTAAGATTTTTTTTTTTTAAATTGAAAGAACTAATTATTTTAATCAATGGTTTTCCTGATAATTTTTTGTTAATTATTAGCATATTTGCCATTTTCTGTTTGTCATTAATTTTCCTTCTGGGAAACCTTTAATATAATCCAAAAAGAGTAACAGAACTCTCTACATTTTTTTCAGGATCTACAGTAGTATCTCATCTGGTCTTCTTTCTTTTTGTTAATTTCTCTAGTCACACCTTATTATTCAAAAATTGTCAGGATAAGAGCCTTTGATCATAAATATTTTTTTAATTGCATTTTGGAGTATCATTAGAATTGTGATGTGTCTGTACTTCTGGTAAGACACCTGTTAAATGAGTGATTTTTTTTTCCACCTTACCTACTTGGTAGACAACCAGTTGTTAAAAATAAAAACAAAACTAAAGAGTGACAGTAGAACTGTTGAGTATAATTAATCCCTTCCAGTAAATGCTAAATAGACAATAAAAAATAATTTTTATAAAACTGTGGTGAGAGGTCTCCTGGTGTTGAAAATTTTTTGAAAAAAAAAAAAATTATTTTTCTTATGAAGTGATAGAGAATCTTTTCCTGATGGTAATGACACCAAAAGAATGAAATTTGATGGAAAACTTGTGGAATTATGCTCTTGCAAAGTTAGTTACTTCGGCGATATTTACGAATTGGTGATTTCGCCCACTTTGAGCTCTATTTTCGGCTAATTCCATTGTTCCAGTTTACCAACCTCAAAGCTGTTTCCTTAGAACTCCATTTGTTGTACTGATTGAGTACAAGAAACTGCCCATTTACCAATTTCAACTACCCAATAACGTGGTCAGAAATTTGCAATTTGGCCAATTTCACGCAAATTAAAAAATATGCCAACTTCGAAATAGGGTCCAGAATGAACAAAGCTGACATTCCTCGCTCTAAAATAACATTTTCTTTGTTCATCAGTCATGTCTCCAGGCCCCTCTGATATTACTCTTGCTTTCTATTTTGAATTTTTGTTTTCCAATTTGAGCACACATACAGAGGTACAAAAAAATACAGATAAGAGCAGTATGCCAAAGCCACTTATACTATGCATAGCATTACGGGCTGGCTTAAAATTAACTTAAGATTAACTAAGCAATGATGAAATCAGTGATAAAACATTAATGTAAACAGATTACTATAAAGCAAAAAAAATAGAAGATTCACTGTTATGCAGACTACTGCAATATTATAATCATTGTATAAATGTCAACCCATTTATGACTGCATATTAGAATGGCTAGTTGGACATTTATTGGACAATGACATCATTTGTTTACTTTTGAACATGGGCAAAAATCAAACATTTTCCCTACTTTGAGTTCCATTTCAAGGTTCTTTTCATAGTAAAACCAATCAAAATCACTTCTATTTCTATAATATGTTTTCCATTGTATCAAATGAGACCAAGAAAATGAGAATACAATCATAAATACTATACGAAAATACACCACAAAGTCGGCATTTTAATCCAAAAACATGGTCAGAGTTTTTTTTCTCATTATGCACTACGTGCTGCAGGATTTTTTATATGGTGCACACTGACCACACAGACCCATTCTCTCACATGTGGGCCTACCAGCTTTCTCTTGCTTGATTTGAAGCCGCTAGAATTTTTGAGTATATGTACGTCAAACACGGTGGCTTGTAAGACGTATATATATTCCTGAAACAGTCAAAGGGTTAAAGAATATAGGTGGTATTAATAGGTTTAGGCTTCATCTGGGGATAGAAGCCATGGGAACTGGAGGTTAGACAGGAGTAGGATGCAAATGATATTGATAAAGCCACTGGAGGCTAATTGACTAAAAGCAACTGGAGTATCAAGCTTGTCAGGCAATACATTTGACAGGCAACTGTTTCAGGTCCAAGTTCTTCAATTTAGAGGGTAGGCATTTGCATGAAGTAGTCTTAAGACAATCCTTTAATGCATAACTAAATAATGATAGTCATTTGCTTCATACACTTAGGCTTCTGGTAAACATCCTGTATCTAATATATTTACATAGTTTGTTTATATGTAATGAAAGATTTCTTTTTTATCCGTTAACAGTCCAAACGTAGATCTATGTTCTTACCACTGGCACTTCAAACGTAGATCTACCTTTTATTTTCCTGCCTCCAAATTTGGCACGATTGGCCTGAGGTGCCTGGTCAGCATAGAATGGGTCTTAACACTCGGTGTGTGCAGTATTAAAAAAATTTGGGACCATTTAGTACCTTGTGGGAGCATCAGTTCAATTGAGCACCAGCTAGAGCAAACAGCACAGCAAACACTAAGGATTCATTGATGTCATGTCGTTTTAATACTTCCCTTTTAAGAGGAAAGCGAAGTTGACCCTGAGTTTAGTTGCTTGGAGGTGGATGTGGCCACAAATTGTCGCAGAAATATCAAAAACCTCGATAATAACACATGTACAAAATTTGTGCAACATCCTTTCAATTTTGGTACCACTGGTAGTGTCATCTACAGTGGACTCTCGTTTTTCGTAATTAATACGTTCCAGAGAGTGTAACTAATATCGAAATTGACGAGTTGCAAAGCCTTTTTCCCCATAAGAAATAATGTCAATCCAATTAATCCATTCCAGACACCCAGAAGTCTTAAAACAAAATAATTTTTTACATGAAATATAGATGTACACACACAGAAAACAGTGAGACATGAAGAATGAAACAATAATAGCATGACACTTACCTTTATTGAAAATTCTTCTTAGTGTATGGAAGACAGGAGGAGGAGAGAGGATGGATTAATTATTGTTTGGAAGGGGAATCCCCTTCCATAAAGACTTCAGGTACCAAGTGCTTTATGGAGGTTACCTCCCTTCTTTATTTTTTAATGCCACTAGGACCAGCTTGAGTCACTACACACCTGTGGCACTAAATATCTGTCCAGAGAGCTCTGTTTCTGGTGTCTCTTTAAAATTTCCCTAAAATGGGACAAGACATTGTCATTGTACATGTTGCCGACACGGCTTGCAAGAGCTTTGTCAGGGTGATGTTCCTCCACAAATCTTTCCATCCTACTCCACATTGCACAAATCTCCTTAATCTCTGAAGAGGGCACCTTTGTCCATCTCTCTCCCTCCTCTGAAGCAGTTTCCTGAGCTGTGGTCTGTTGCTGTTCCAGTTGAAGCTTTTGTCAACTCTTCAGTGGTTAGCTTTTCATTGTGGTCCTCCACCAACTCTTCCACATCCTCGCCACTCACATCCAACCCCATGGAATTTCCCAATGCCACAATACTTTCCACAACTGGCATAGGCTCCTCAGGGTCAGCCCCAAACCCTTCAAAATCCCTTTTTTGGACACAATCTGGCCACAATTTTCTCCAAGCAGAGTTCAAAGTCCTGGAAGTCACTCCCTCCCAAGCCTTATGTATAGGGTTTATGCAATGGAGGATACTGAAGTGATCATTGCAAAACTCTAAGGGTCAGTTGAGTGTCAGAGGTCACATCAAAGCACCTTTGAAACATTGCTTTGGTGTAGAGTTTTTTGAAGTTTGAAATGATCTTCTGGTTCATGGGCTAGATGAGAGGAGTGGTATTAGGAGGCAAGAACTTCACTGTGATGAAATGAAACTCCTCCACCATTTGGTCATCCAAGTCTGGAGGATGAGCAGGTGCATTGTTCATTACCAGGAGGCACTTGGAGTTCCAATTTATTTTCCAGGAGGTATTTCTTCACACTGGGGCCAAATACTTCATTGAACCAATCAAGGAAAATTTCCCCTCTGACCCATGCCTTACTGTTAGCCTTCCACATCAAACACAATTTGCTCTTGGTGACACTATTTTTCTTGAAAACACTGGGATTTTCAGAGTGATACACTAGTAAAGGCTCCACTTCGAAATCCCCACTAGCATTACTACAGAACAAAAGAGTAAGCCTGTCTTACAGACTTGTGTCCTGGTAGTGCCTTTTCCTCCTGCGTAATGTTGGTCTTCCTTGGCATTTTCTTCCAAAACAGGCCTGTTTCATCACAATTGAACACTTGTTGGGGTTTGAATTTGTCAGCCTCTATGTACCCCCTTGAATTTGCACGTATATTTTTCAGCTGCATATTTGTGAGAACTGGCAGCCTCACCATGCCTTACCACACTATGTATGCCACTACTCTTCTTAAATCTCTCAAGTCAGCCTTTGCTGGCCTTAAATTCACTAGCATGAGCACTCGTTGCAGGCATTTTCTTTACGAGATCGGCATGCAACTGCCTTGCCTTTCACAAATTATAGACTGCATAACACTGTCTCCTGCTAATTGTTTCTCGTCGATCCACACCAACAATAACTTCTCAACATCTTCGAGTACGTATGATCTCATTTTTGTGAGCATATTTACCTCTTTTATAGATAATAGGTTGGTAGACAGCAACCGCCCAGGGAGGTGCTACCATCCTGCCAAGAGAGTGTAAAACGAAAGCCTGTAATTGTTTTATATGATGGTAGGATTGCTAGTGTCCTTTTTTCTGTCTCATGAACATGCAAGATTTCAGGTACATCTTGTTACTTCTACTTACGTTTAGGTCACACTACACATACATGTCTTCTTCTTTCAACAAACCGGCCGTATCCCACTGAGGCAGGGTGACCCAAAAAGAAAAACGAAAGTTTCTCTTTTTAAATTTAGCAATTTATAAGGGAGAAGGGGTTACTAGCCCACAGATACATGTACCAGCATATATATACACACACCCCTCTGGGTTTTCTTCTATTTCCTTTCTAGTTCTTATTCTTGTTTATTTCCTCTTATCTCCATGGGGAAGTGGAACAGAATTCTTCTTCCGTAAGCCATGCGTGTTGTAAGAGGCAGCTAAAATGCCGGGAGCAAGGGGCTGGTAACCCCTTCTCCTGTATAGATTACTAAATTTAAAAAGAAAAACTTTTGTTTTTCTTTTTGGGCCACCATGCCTTAGTGGGGTATGGCGGGTTTGTTGAAAAAAAAAAATTTTACCTCTTTTGCAACAACAGCTTCCTTGATTTCCTTTTTCTTGGCCATGATGGAAGCGATGGTTGCATGGGGTTTCCCATACATCCTGGCAAATTCTGCCACATGCACTCCATTTTCATATTTTTTATTGATGTCTTTTTTGAATTCTATAGTGTTTCTCACCTTCTTTTCTAGAGGCCTGGCACTAGGAGCTTTCTTAGGAGCCATGGTGGCTTATTTAGCAGTTGCAAGCACTAAAACGAATGGAGTATTACGAAATGTATCATATGAACGCGTGGAATCGTCCTCACTTGCTGATAAACAATGGCACACTTGCTGGGAATGGAGTATGGGGCCGCTTGGGGCCGTGCATATGCGTCTGAGACGAACAACTGTTTGTGAGTCATTGATTCGCGAGTCAGTGTTTTGACATGAAAACGTTACGATTTTTGAAAATTATGACTTCCAATGATTATGAAAAACGAGGGTCCACTGTATATAAAAGGAAACAATTCTGTAACGTGTAATACATGTTCAGCAGGCTGGCTGACTGGCTGATTGGCCAGCTGGCTGGCTGATTGGCTGTCTGTCTGTATCTATCTCTGTGTCTGTGTCTCTTTCTCTGTCTCTGTTTATGTCTCTATCTCACAGGTACACATACATAAATACAATTGTACATAGTGTAAATTACCTAGGATAACCCAAAAAATCTAGACAAAGTGCTATACTGTGCTTGTAGATATAATGCATAATAAACATGACCGACAACTGGCACGTAATATGCATTTTCACTTGTTCAGGAATTGAATGTGATCGTATGTAATACCATTTGGTTCGGGTGAAACTCTCTGAGACAAGAGAGACAAGCAGACCGAAAGACAGACACACAGGCAGACAGAAAGACAGACACACAGGCAGTAGAAAGAGATGGACACACACACACACACACACACACACACACACACACACACACACACACACACACACACACACACACACACACACACACACACACACACACACACACACACACACACACACACACACACACACACACACACACACACACACACACACACACACACACACACACACACACACACATATACATATATGCCTGAGGCATGGAAGACAGCAAATGTAGTCCCAATCTTTAAAAAAAGGAGACAGACATGAAGCATTAAACTACAGACCAGTGTCACTGACATGTATAGCATGCAAAATCATGGAGAAGATTATCAGGAGAAGAGTGGTGGAACACCTAGAAAGGAACGATCTCATCAACAGCAGCCAACATGGTTTCAAGGACGGGAAATCCTGTGTCACAAACCTACTGGAGTTCTATGACATGGTGACAGCAGTAAGACAAGAGAGAGAGAGGGGTGGGTGGATTGCATTTTCTTGGACTGCAAGAAGGCGTTTGACACAGTTCCACACAAGAGATTGGTGCAAAAACTGGAGGACCAAGCAGGGATAACAGGGAAGGCACTACAATGGATCAGGGAATACTTGACAGGAAGGCAGCAGCGAGTCATGGTACGTGGCGAGGTGTCAGAGTGGGCACCTGTGACCAGCGGGGTCCCACAGGGGTCAGTCCTAGGACCAGTGCTGTTTCTGGTATTTGTGAATGACATGACGGAAGGAATAGACTCTGAGGTGTCCCTGTTTGCAGATGACGTGAAGTTGATGAGAAGAATTCACTCGATCGAAGACCAGGCAGAACTACAAAGGGATCTGGACAGGCTGCAGACCTGGTCCAGCAATTGGCTCCTGGAGTTCAATCCCACCAAGTGCAAAGTCATGAAGATTGGGGAAGGGCAAAGAAGACCGCAGACGGAGTACAGTCTAGGGGGCCAGAGACTACAAACCTCACTCAAGGAAAAAGATCTTGGGGTGAGTATAACACCAGGCACATCTCCTGAAGCGCACATCAACCAAATAACTGCTGCAGCATATGGGCGCCTAGCAAACCTCAGAACAGCATTCCGACATCTTAATAAGGAATCATTCAGGACCCTGTACACCGTGTACGTTAGGCCCATATTGGAGTATGCGGCACCAGTTTGGAACCCACACCTAGCCAAGCACGTAAAGAAACTAGAGAAAGTGCAAAGGTTTGCAACAAGACTAGTCCCAGAGCTAAGAGGTATGTCCTACGAGGAGAGGTTAAGGGAAATCAACCTGACGACACTGGAGGACAGGAGAGATAGGGGGGACATGATAATGACATACAAAATACTGAGAGGAATTGACAAGGTGGACAAAGACAGGATGTTCCAGAGATTGGACACAGTAACAAGGGGACACAGTTGGAAGCTGAAGACACAGATGAATCACAGGGATGTTAGGAAGTATTTCTTCAGCCACAGAGTAGTCAGTAAGTGGAATAGTTTGGGAAGTGATGTAGTGGAGGCAGGATCCATACATAGCTTTAAGCAGAAGTATGATAAAGCTCACGGCTCAGGGAGAGTGACCTAGTAGCGATCAGTGAAGAGGCGGGGCTAGGAGCTCGGACTCGACCCCCGCAACCTCAACTAGGTGAGTACAACTAGGCGAGTACACACACACACACACACACACACACACACACACACACACACACGCACACGCACACGCACACGCACACACACACGCACAGTGGCAGAGAGAAAGACAGAAACACACAGGCAGACAAAAAGACAGACACAAACACAGGCAGGCAGAAAGACACACAGGCAGACAGATACACAGGCAGACAGAAAGACACACACAGAGGAAGGTAGAAAGACACACACACACACACACACACACACACCACACGCACACACACGCACACAGGCAGACAGAAAGACACACACACACAAAGGAAGGCAGAAAGACACACACACACACAGGCAGACAGAAAGACATTAACAAACATAGCTAGACAGACATGTTTATGTGTAACAGTGAAAACAAAGCCAGGGTTCCATGCAGCTGTGCACGATCATTGTGTCACTTCACTGCTTACCCTGTCAGCAGTTTACTGACACTTGTCTTAGCACCATGCTTCAAGTAGTTTCATGTATACTCCAGCGTGTCTAAAACATTGCTGGGACCTATAAATATTTTGTATATACAGTGGACCCCCAGTTATTGGCCGGTTCAGTTATCGGCCAACTCGGTTATTGGCTGGTTTTTCGGCGCCCGGTTATCAGCTGTTAATTCGGTTATTGGCCATTCGGGAAGCATCCATCGGCTGGCTGGGGCCACTTGCGAGTCAGTTTGGCTTTGTCTCTGGGCAAGTGAGGAAGCTTCTGCTCATTCATCCAAACATTTTGCTATAATCCATTGTTTTTTGTGGTTATTGATTGAGTACAACTACAAAATAAGCAACCATGGGTCCAAAGAAACACATTACATAGTATATGAAAATACTCATGTTTATATGCCATGTATATTTAATAATAATCACTGGTACATTAAATGTCTTATTTTACATTACTATAGACATTTTCATTAATCCATCTATTATACCTTCTTCAAAATTATGTAAGGAACATGTTACATAGCATATAAATAATGTTTATTATATATGATGTATGTTTAATAATCACTCTTTGCCACATTAAATGTCTTATTTTACATTAATACGTATAGACATTTTCATTAATCCATTTATGATATTGTCTTCAAAATTATATAAGAAACATGTTACATAACATGTAGCATATAAACATGCAATGTTTATGTTATCGTGTGGAGAGTGGGATGGAGAGTAAACATTTCGTTTTCTCTGATGCAGCGTTAGAGAAAACTGTGAATCTGGCGACTGGTGCGGTAACCGTCCTTCATATGTGTTTGTTTACAATTCTTGGCATGAACTATTCATTACTTCTCCCTTTATTTATGATGGCATCTAAAGGTAGTTGTTAGAAACTATTAAACTCAGTGAACATGGTAATAATATGGCTGTGTATTGTAATATAGCTGTGTAGTGTAGCCCGGGGGGGGGGGGGGGACTACATACGTGTACTGTACCTACATCTACTGTTACCTACACTGACTTCCTACAAATACGTACTACTCACCTCTTGCCCTACATTAAGACTACAAATATTTTAAGGTTAGTAATGAATATACTGTAGCAGTAAATGACAGATTAAAGAGATGTGCAATGTGGACTAGGGTGCAAGCTTTTGTAGAGAAACACCATCCTGACCAAGTTGAAACAAGCCATATCTGCAACATGTTCAGTGACAAAACCCTGCCCCACTTCAGGGAAATCTTAGAGAGACACCAGAAACAGACCCCTATGGACAGATTTGTTGTGAGGCAGAGGTCCAGTGACTCAAGCTGGCCCTAGTAGCATTAAAAGACAAAGAAGAGAAGTAAGCCCAGAGAAGGCTTTGCTACCTAAAGTCTTTATGGAGGGAGATTTCCCTTCCAAACACTAACTCCTCCCTCTTTCCTCTTCCCTATCTTCCAGAAGCCAGCATTAGCCTTCAATAAAGGTATGTAAAACTTACATAATTGTTAAAAAAATAATTTTTTTTGTGAATATTTTCATCTGGAACGGATTAATTGTATTTCCATTAATTCTTATGGGAAATATTAATTCAGTTTTCGGCCATTTCTGTTATCGGCCGACCTTCTGGAACAGATTACGGCCGATAACCAAGGGTCCACTAGATTTTAGTAAATGACCAAGCCAGGTGTGAATGTTGACCTGTCAATGTGTTTGTGACAGTTTGAGCACAGTTTCAGTACCTAATACAGTTGACCCTCCCTTTTTGTCGATCTCTGTTATTGCTGATTTCAATTTTTGCTGACTTTTTTCATCAAATAATTGCCTCTGTTTTTGTTGATTTCCTCTGTTTTCGTTGATGGTATGGAGCCTGTCCAGTGCCCAGCACGCACACAAAGCAGCCTCCCACACACATTCTCAGGCAGTGTCGTGTTGTTTCTTGGTGAGTGAACATATCCTGTGAGGTCATACGAAACATTTCATAATAATCCATTGTTTTTGGCACTTGTTTATTGTGTGTGACTTTTAAATAAGCCACCATGGGCCCAAAGAGAGCTCCTAGTGCCAGTCCTTTGGTGAAGAAAGTGAGGAACACGATAGAATTAAAGAAAGAAATTGTAGTAAAGTACCAAAGTAGAAGAGGAGGAGAGAGGAGAGAATGTGTCTTCAGTCATTCGGTGATTCTGCTATATGTACAATACTAAAGCAGCACAAGTCGATAGTGCCAGCCAGCTATAAAGTGTAGCATTAACAGTGTAGCAAGTAAGTTAAGCGATTAATCGATAGAAAAAGGACAGTGGAAATAAATGGTATCAAATACTGACACAATGGAAATATAAACACTTAAGCAGTATAATGTGATCCTTTATTGACAGTGTTTCTCCCACGCAGTGGGCTTTATCAAGTCACAGACAGATTTACCTGGGTGAAACATACGTGGCTATATATAGGATGGGAATGCTGGGTCAGGTGGAGAAAGGTGCACGTGACAATCTTTGGAGCAGAGTGAAGAAAGTCTAAAAACTTGGGTAGCTTTTAAAAGAGATTGGATAAGTACATGAGTGGGTCTTCTGCAGTGTTCCTCGATTCTTATGTTCTTGTGTGGGATAGTGATGAAGAACTTCCAGGATTCTTTGGTATTGAGTGTTGTCTTCTCTGGCGATAAGTCTTGCGTTTCTATAGTTGATTAAATGGTTGTGTGAATTTCGGTGTTGAACACAAGCATTCCTTGGATTGTCAGATCTGCATGTGTACTGGTGTTCTGAAATACATGTTTGGAGGTCTCTGGATGTTTCGCCGACGTATAATTTGCTGTAGTCATTGCAAGGGATTGTGTATACCCCTGCAGAGGATTGAAGCTTGCCTTGTCTATCACTGGCAATGTGCTTGATGGTGGTGGTTGTGGAAGTAGATACTTGGAATCAGGTTTTGGAGAAGATGTTGGAAATGTGTTTGGAAATGGAGTTGGTGGGGAGAACTGTGTATCTCTTCTCGGCAGTGTCTCCTCTGGGTGTGTTGAAGACGACATGCATTAAACATCTTTAACACACCCAGAGAAGACACTGCTGAGAAGAGATACAGTGTCCATTACACCAATTCCATTACCAAACACGTTTCCAACATCTTGTCCAAAACCTTATTCCAAGTATCTACTTCCACATCCACCACCATAAAGGACATTACCAGTGATAGACAAGACAAGCTTCAATCCTTTGCAGGGGTATACACAATCCCTTGTAACGACTGCAGCAAATTATACGTTGGGAAAACATCCAGATACCTCCAAACACGTACAGTGGACCCTCGTTTTTCGTAATTAATTCGTTCCAGAGTGTTTACCTGGAGTTTACCTGGAGAGAGTTCCGGGGGTCAACGCCCCCGCAGCCCGGTCTGTGACCAGGCCTCTTGGTGGATCAGAGCCTCATCAACCAGGCTGTTACTGCTGGCTGCACACAAACCAACGTACGAGCCACAGCCCAGCTGGTCAGGAACCGACTTTAGGTGTTTGTCCAGTGCCAGCTTCAAGACTGCCAGGGGTATGTTGGTAATCCCCCTTATGTATGCTGGGAGGCAGTTGAACAGTCTCGGGCACCTGACACTTATTGTATGGTCTCTTAACATGCTAGTGACACCCCTGCTTTACATTGGGGGGATGTTGCATCGTCTGCCAAGTCTTTTGCTTTCGTAGTGAGTGATTTTCGTGTGCAAGTTTGGTACTAGTCCCTCTAGGATTTTCCAGGTGTATATAATCATGTATCTCTCCCGCCTGCGTTCCAGGGAATACAGGTTTAGGAACCTCAAGCGCTCCCAGTAATGAGGTGTTTTATCTCCGTTATGCGCGCCATGAAGGTTCTCTGTACATTTTCTAGGTCAGCAATTTCACCTGCCTTGAAAGGTGCTGTTAGTGTGCAGCAATATTCCAGCCTAGATAGAACAAGTGACCTGAAGGTGTCATCATGGGCTTGGCCTCCTAGTTTTGAAGGTTCTCATTATCCATCCTGTCATTTTTCTAGCAGATGCGATTGATACAATGTTATGGTCCTTGAAGGTGAGATCCTCCGACATGATCACTCCCAGGTCTTTGACGTTGGTGTTTCGCTCTATTTTGTGGCCAGAATTTGTTTTGTACTCTGATGAAGATTTAATTTCCTCGTGTTTACCATATCTGAGTAATTGAAATTTCTCATCGTTGAACTTCATATTGTTTTCTGCAGCCCACTGAAAGATTTGGTTGATGTCCGCCTGGAGCCTTGCAGTGTCTGCAATGGAAGACACTGTCATGCAGATTTGAGTGTGTGACCGTTATCGAAATTGATGATTTGCGAATCCATTTTCCCCATAAGAAATAATATAAATCCATTTAATTCATTAAAACGGGGGTTTAAAATGTCGTGGATGTAGTCGGATGACAAGAAACAGATGATTGTGATGTTTGAATGAAAAGAATTTGGATGCCCGGGGCCCTAAGCGAAACAAAGTGAAGGGGTAGGGGGTTTTGGTGGGGGAAATAAAGGGGATAAATCTGGAATCTGAGAGAGTTGAGAAAGGAAGGGGTAGCAGTAATGTTGAATGACATTTATGGAAAGAGGAAAAGAGAATATAAATTTTAAATTCAAGAATTATGTGGTTAAAAGTAAGGTTGGATGCGAGAAGTGGGTCATAAAAGCGTGTTGCACGGGAGAAAAAGGGGAAATGCAGAGGAGGAGAAAATTTTGGGTGTTAAGTGAATGTATAGGGCCTTGAAAAATGAGAGAGTAATTGTGGTAGGGGACCTGAATGCTAAAGTGGGGAAAAACTTTTAGGAGGGTGGGGTGGGGAAATTTTTGGGGGGCCCAGGGAAAATGAAAATGGGAGCCCTTTGATTGAACTTGTATAGAAAGGGGTTTGGTTATAGGTAAAAATATTTTAAAAAAAGGGATAAAAAAAGTATACAAGAATGTTTAGGGGGAAATACAGTTTTTGTTGGATTATGTATTTGGGAGATAAAAAACTGTTGGTAGACTTCGGAGTAATGTTTATAGAGGGGGCCCAGATTATCGTCACTTTTTAGTTGTAGCTACATGAGGTAAAAAGGTAGTGGGATACAAGGGAATGAAAACATCAGGGAAGAGAGAGGTGAGGTGAGAGATAGGCAATGGGGGGCGAAGAGGTAGGGGTAGGTTTAAAAATGGTGTTAGAGTGTTCCAGAATCTGTGGGTTTCGGAAAAATGGGTGCGAGAGGAAGGGAGGGATTGGTGGAATGTTGTGAAAGAGTGTAAAAGAGAAAAATTAGCTATGAAAGTTTTTACAAAGTAAAGTGATCAAGGGGGGAAGAGTATATGGGGAAAAAAAGAGAGGTTAAGAGAGTGGTGAAGCAATGTAAAAAGAGAGCAAATGAGAGAGTGGGTGAGATGTTATCAACAAATTTTGTTGAAAATAAGAAAAAGTTTTGGAGTTAGATTAACAAGTTAAGAAAGCCTAGAGAACAAATGGATTTGTCAGTTAAAAATAGGAGAGGAGAGTTATTAAATTCAGAGTTAGAGGTATTGGGAAGATGGAGGGAATATTTTGAGGAATTGTTAAATGTTGTGAAGATAGGGAAGCTGTGATTTCGTGTATAGGGCAAGGAGGAACAACATCTTGTAGGAGTGAGGAAGAGCCAGTTGTGAGTGTGGGGGAAGTTCGTGAGGCAGTAGGTAAAATGAAAGGGGGTAAGGCAGCCGGAATTGATGGGATAAAGATAGAAATGTTAAAAGCAGGTGGGGATATAGTTTTGGAGTGGTTGGTGCAATTATTTAATAAATGTATGGAAGAGGGTAAGGTACCTAGGGATTGGTAGAGAGCATGCATAGTTCCTTTGTATAAAGGCAAAGGGGATAAAAGAGAGTGCAAAAATTATAGGGGGATTATAGGTTGGTAGACAGCAACCACCCAGGGAGGTACTACCGTCCTGCCAAGTGAGTGTAAAACGAAAGCCTGTAATTGTTTTACATGATGGTAGGATTGCTGGTGTCTTTTGTCTCTCATAAATATGCAAGATTACAGGTACGTCTTGCTACTTCTACTTACAATTAGGTCACACTACACATACATGTACACGTTTATTTATACACACTCATCTTAGTTTTCTTTGATTTTATCTTAATAGTGAGGGATTATATTTTTGTTTTTTGTTTTCAACCGATTTATTTTATTTTTGGTGTACTTTTAGAGGTGCATATATAGTTTAATGTGACAAAGTTTCAGTATGATTGGCCAACAAACAACATAGAAAAAAAATATTAACATAATTTTGATATATGGCAGCATCCCCTGACAAATTGGCACTACGAGTGGCACTTCCGACATTCCCAACTGTTAGAATACAACTAGCACGAATCTTTTACGTTGCCCTTTCATCTAATAATCTTATTATCATGTAAAAAAAAATACATTTGACAGAATTTTTGGCATTCACCAAAATATCTGCCTTTTAACCCCCCACAAAATCAAAAATATTTGAGATATTCCAAAAATCCATCGTTAAAAATTAAAACACACTTTGTTTTATATTGTCTGTGAAAATCATTTCAATACAATCATTAATAATGGTTGAGGTCCGCGAAATAAGTGAATAATTACTTCCGAGATATAGGCCTAGAACGCCGGTAGGCCTACCGTCAAAAAAAAAATTTTCTTTTTTCGCGAAAATCGCGTTTGTTTCGGTGTAAAATTCTTAGTAAACTGATGTTCTAGTGCATTACCTCTTCAAAACATCGTTTTCTCTCCTCACAGCCCAAAAACAATACAACAGGAGACGGGGAGAAACTTTTTTTTTCGAAATATTCTGGTGACTCCGCTAATTAGGCCTATTTTATTCAGTCTAGATAAAACATGTTTGTTTGTTATTTACAGTGATTATATACATATTAGATCAATTCTGATAGATAAATAACCTATATTAATATATAAGCTGATATAATAAAAAAAGTGTTTTTCACCTGGCACTCTCTGGGAGGGATCACTGCCGATGTACCTAGGTGTTTCCCCGTACTAGCCTATTGATAAGCTCCAACTACCTTATATGATGCCAAATAATAAATTTTAATTATTTAGAAAGAAAAAATGAAAGAAAAAGAAATAAAAAAAAAAAAAAAAAAAATTCCAAAAAAAAAATGTTGAGAACAACGCGCTACCTAATCGCCGCCACCATCCTGATATAAATGACTAAAATTTCTTGTAGAAACTTTTAGAACATTGATTTTTGTCCCATTGTGTTGCCAAGATTAAGTTTTTTCTAATAATAACTCTTTTCATAAATTTTCGAATTTTTCTTGAGAGGCTTGAGAGCACCCCCCCCTTTGGGAGTGAAAAGAGCAGAATGTAATGTGGGGAGGTACTGAGGCATTCTAGAATGAAAGGGGGTTAAAGCGCTGAAACTGAGGGATCATGACAAAAAGTTAAAGCAGGGGGGGATATAGGTTGGATGGTTTGGTACTTTTGTTTAAAAAATGTATAAAAAGGGGGGAAAGGGAAACCTGGGGTTTGGGCGGAGAGCTGTATAGTCCCTTTTAATAAAGGGAAAGGGGACAAAAGAGTTTGTAAAAATTATAGAGGAATAAGTTTACTGAGTAACCAGGAAAAGTAACGGTAGGGTTATAATTGAAAGAAATTTGAGGTAAGACGAATTTTAATTGCGGATGAGCAAGGAGGGTTCAGGGGGGGGGTGGGTAGGGGGTGTGAATCAAGTGTTTACATTGAAACATATATGTGAACAGTATTTACAAAAAAAAAGAAGAAAAAAACTTTTAAAAGGGGTGCTTAAATGTGCGGGATGTATGCGGATGACAAGAAACAGATGATTGCTGATGTTATGAATGAAAAGAAGTTGGATGTCCTGGCCCTAAGCGAAACAAAGCTAAAGGGGGTAGGAGAGTTTCAGTGGGGGGAATAAATGGGATTAAATCTGGAGTATCTGAGAGAGTTAGAGCAAAGGAAGGGGTAGCAGAAAATGTTAAATGATCAGTTTTTTGGAAAAGGAGAAAAGAGAATATGAATGTGTAAATTCAAGAATTATGTGGATTGAAGAAAAGGTTGGATGCGAGAAGTGGGTCATAATAAGCGTGTTTTGCACCGGGAGAAGAGGGGAATGCAGAGGAGAGAGAGAGATTTTGGGAATGTTAAGTGAATGTATAGGAGCCTTTGAACCAAGTGAGAGAGTAATTGTGGTGGGGGACCTGAGTGCTAAAGTAGGAGAAACTTTTAGAGAGGTGGGGTTTAAGGTAAGTTTGGGGTGCCGGGTTTGTAAATGATAAGGGGAGCCCATTGATTGAACTTTGTATAGAAAGGGGTTTAGTTATGGGTTTAATACATTTTTTAAAGAAAAAGAGGATAAATAAGTATACAAATATGATGTAGGGCGAAATGATAGTAGTTTTTTGGGATTATGTATTGGTAGATAAAAGACTGTTGAGTAGTTTTTCAGGATGTACATGTTTATAGAGGGGCCACGGGATATATCAGATCACTTTCTAGTTGTAGCTACACTGAAGTAAAAGGTAGATGGGGTACAAGGAGAATAGAAGCTTTAGGGAGAGAGAAGTGAAGGTTTATAAACTAAAAGAGGAGGCAGTTAGGGTAAGATATAAACAGCTATTGGAGGATAGATGGGCTTTAAAGAGAGCATAGGCAATGGGGTCGAAGAGGTATGGGGTAGGTTTAAAAATGTAGTGTTAGAGTGTTTCAGCAGAAGTTTTTGGTTAAAGGGAAAATGGGTGCAGGAGGGAAGAGGAGCGATTTGGTGGAATGATGATGTAAAGAAGTTGTAAGGGAGAAAAAGTTAGCATATGAGAAGTTTTTACAAAGTGAAGTGATGCAAGGAGGGAAGAGTATATGGAGAAAAAGAGAGAGGTTAAGAGAGTGGTGAAGCAATGTAAAAAGAAAGCAAAAGAGGAAATGGGTGAGATGTTATCAACAAATTTGTTGAAAATAAGAAAAAGTTTTGGAGTGAGATTAACCAAGTTAAGAAAGCCTAGAGAACAAATGGATTTGTCAGTTAAAAAAAAGGAGAGGAGAGTTATTAAATGGAGAGTTAGAGGTAAATTTGGGGAAAATGGAGGGAATATTTTGAGGAATTGTTAAATGTTGATGAAGATAGGGAAGCTGTGATTTCGTGTATAGGGGAAGGAGGAATAACATCTTTGTAGGAGTGAGGAAGAGCCAGTTGTGAGTGTGGGGGAAGTTCGTGAGGGAGTAGGTAAAATGAAAGGGGGTAAGGCAAACCGGGATTGATGGGATAAAGATAGAAATGTTAAAAGCAGGTGGGGATATAGTTTGGAGTGGTTAGTCAATTATTTAATAAAAGTATGGAAGAGGGTAAGGTACCTAGGGAAATTGGAAAGAGACATGCATGGGTTTCCTTTGTATAAAGGAAAAGGGGGAAAAAAGGAAAAGGTGCAAAAATTATGGGGGATAAGCCCTGTTGAGTGAAACCGGGTTAAAGTGTATGGAAGATTTATAATTAAAGAATTAAGAGTAAAGGAAAAATGGGGGGAAAAGCAGATGAAAAAAGGAGGTTTTGGGAAAGGGTGGGGGGTTGTGGGGACCAGGTGTTTACAGTGAAACATAAAAGTAACGTATTTGGGATAAGGCTAAAGAGGTCTTTGTGGCTTTTAGGGTTTTGGGGAAAAGGCGAATGACGGGGTTTGGGATGGGGGGGCAATGGGGCAAATTTTTGAAAAGGTTAGGGTTGGTAGGAGGTGGGTTTTACTGAAAGCATTTGAAGATTTTTTTAACGAGGATAGGGGAGGCTCAAGTTAAGTTTGGGAAAAAGGGGGAAATTTTTTCCAGTAAAAAGGGGGCCTTAGACAAAAATGTTAGGGTTCCCCCTTTTTTTTTTAAATATTTTAAATAGATGGGGTTGTAAGAGAAGTAAATGCGGGGGGTTTTTGGGCAAGAGGCGTGGATTAAAAAAGGGATAAAAAATAAACACACAAAGTGGGAGTTGTCACAGCTTGCTCTTTTCTGATGACACTGGCTCTTGGGGGGATTCTGAAGAGAATTGCAGAGGGTTGGGGGGATGAATTTGGTAGGGGTGCAAAAGAAGAAAAATTTAAAGGGGAAACAGGAAAGAGAAAGGGGTTTTGAGGATAACAAAAAGATTAGGTGATGAAAGATTGAATATCAGATTGGAGGAGAGAGTAAGGAGGAGGGAACTATTAGATATTTGGGAGTGGGGCGTGTCAGGGATGGGGCTAGGGAAAAAGGGTGAATCATAGAATTGATGAGGGAAAAAAAAAAGTGAGTGGTTGGGACTTAGGAGTCTGTGGAGACAAAGAAATTTGGGCCTTTGGAGGCAAAAAAGGGAAGTATGAGATTTTAGTTTTTCCAACGCTCTTTTTATGGGTTTTGAAGCGTGGGGAAATTAATGTTTGGGAGCGAGGGGAAAGGGTGGAGGCAGTTTGGGGATGTCATGTCTAGGGGAAAGGTGGTGGAAAATAAAGCAGAGAATTCGTTTTGGGAAATTAGGAGGGAGTGGGGATTTCCAAAAATGTTTTTCCAGGGGGGCTGGGGGGGTTGTTGAGGTGGTTCGGACATGTAGAGAGAATGGAGCGAAACAGAATGACTTCAAGAGTGTATCAGTCTGTAGTGGAAGGAAGGCGGGGTAGGGGTCGGCCTAGGAAAGGTTGGAGGGGAGGGGGTAAAGGAGGTTTTGTGTGCGAGGGGCTGGACTTTCCAGCAGGCATGCATGAGCGTGTTTGATAGGAGTGAATGGAGACAAATGGTTTTTAATACTTGACGTGCTGTTGGAGTGTGAGCAAAGTAACATTTATGAAGGGATTCAGGGAAACCGGCAGGCCGGACTTGAGTCCTGGAGATGGAAAGTACAGTGCCTGCACTCTGAAGGAGGGGTGTTAATGTTGCAGTTTAAAAACTGTAGTGTAAAGCACCCTTCTGGCAAGACAGTGATGGAGTGAATGATGGTGAAAGTTTTTCTTTTTCGGGCCACCTTGCCTTGGTGGGAATCGGCCAGTGTGATAATAAAATAATAAAAATAAATATTTAGATAAAGGTAGGGAAGTTTTTATTGCATTTATGGATTTAGAAAAGGCATATGATAGAGTGGATAGAGGAGCAATGTGGCAGATGTTGCAAGTATATGGAATAGGTGGTAAGTTACTAAATGCTGTAAAGAGCTTTTATGAGGATAGTGAGGCTCAGGTTAGGGTGTGTAGAAGAGAGGGAGAATACTTCCCGGTTAAAAGTAGGTCTTAGACAGGGATGTGTAATGTCACCATGGTTGTTTAATATATTTATAGATGGGGTTGTAAAAGAAGTAAATGCTAGGGTGTTCGGGAGAGGGGTGGGATTAAATTATGGGGAATCAAATTCAAAATGGGAATTGACAGTTACTTTTTGCTGATGATACTGTGCTTATGGGAGATTCTGAAGAAAAATTACAAAGGTTAGTGGATGAGTTTGAGAATGTGTGTAAAGGTAGAAAGTTGAAAGTCAACATAGAAAAGAGTAAGGTGATGAGGGTATCAAATGATTTAGATAAAGAAAAATTGGATATCAAATTGGGGAGGAGGAGTATGGAAGAAGTGAATGTTTTCAGATACTTGGAGTTGACGTGTCGGCGGATGGATTTATGAAGGATGAGGTTAATCATAGAACTGATGAGGGAAAAAAGGTGAGTGGTGCGTTGAGGTATATGTGGAGTCAAAAAACGTTATCTATGGAGGCAAAGAAGGGAATGTATGAAAGTATAGTAGTACCAACACTCTTATATGGATGTGAAGCTTGGGTGGTAAATGCAGCAGCGAGGAGACGGTTGGAGGCAGTGGAGATGTCCTGTCTAAGGGCAATGTGTGGTGTAAATATTATGCAGAAAATTCGGAGTGTGGAAATTAGGAGAAGGTGTGGAGTTAATAAAAGCATTAGTCAGAGGGCAGAAGAGGGGTTGTTGAGGTGGTTTGGTCATTTTAGAGAGAATGGATCAAAGTAGAATGACATGGAAAGCATATAAATCTATAGGGGAAGGAAAGAGGGGTAGGGTCGTCCTCGAAAGGGTTGGAAAGAGGGGGTAAAGGAGGTTTTGTGGGTTAGGGGCTTGGACTTCCAGCAAGCATGCATGAGCGTGTTAGATAGGAGTGAGTGAGACGAATGATACTTGGGACCTGACGATCTGTTGGAGTGTGAGCAGGGTAATATTTAGTGAAGGGATTCAGGGAAACCGGTTATTTTCATATAGTCGGACTTGAGTCCTGGAAATGGGAAGTACAATGCCTGCACTTTAAAGGAGGGGTTTGGGATATTGGCAGTTTGGAGGGATATGTTGTGTATCTCTATACGTATATGCTTCTAAACTGTTGTATTCTGAGCACCTCTGCAAAAGCAGTGATAATGGTGAGTGTGGTGAAAGTGTTGAATGATGATGAAAGTATTTTCTTTTTGGGATTTTCTTTCTTTTTTTGGGTCCCCCCCTGCCTCGGTGGGAGAGGCCGACTTGTTAAAAAAAAAAAAAAAAAAAGTCTGTTGGTAAAACCGGGCCCAAAGTGTTTTTTGGATTTTATTTTTAAAAAGAATTAAGAGTAAGAAGGAGAATAGGATAGAGTGAAAAAGGGGGGCTTTAGGAAAGGTGGGGGGTTTGTGGACCGGGGTTGTTTACGGGTAAAAAATTTTAAGTAAACAGTTTTTGAAAGGCTAAAGAGGTTTTTTGGGGAATTTATGGTTTTGGGAAAAAAGGCTTAACAGGGGGGGAAGGGGGGGGCAATGGGGCAGTGTTGCAGGGGGATGGTTTTTGGGGGTTTGGTTACTGAAAGTAGTGAAGATTTTTTTACGGGGGATGGAGGTAATTTTGATTATTTTGGAAAGAGGGAATTTTTTCCCGGGAAAAAATTTTAGGTCTTAGACAAGGTGGTGATGTCACAGTGGTTTTTTAATATATTTTTTTAGAGGGGATTTGAAAAGAGAAGTAAATGTGAGGGTCTTGGAAAGAGGTTGGATTTAAAAAGATAAAGAATCACACTTAAAAGTGGGATTGTCACAGTTGCTCTTTGCTGATGACAAATGTTCTCTTGGGGGATTTGAAGAGAAATTGCAGAGATTGGTTTTTTTGGGGGGGAAATTTTGGTTTGGGTGTGCAAAAGAAGAAAAAAGAAAAGGAAAACAGGAAAGGTAAGGTTATGAGGATAACAAAAAAATTAGGTGATGAAAAAATTTGGTATCAGATTGGAGGGAGAGGGGTAAGGAGGAGGTGGGGAAAGTATTCAGATATTTTTTAGTGGACGTGTCAGCGGATGGGTTATGGGAAAAAAAGAGGTGAATTTATAAATTTATAGGGGGAAAAGGGGGGGAGTGGTGCACTTAGGAGTCTGTGGAGAAAAGAAAATTTGTCCCTTGGAAAGGGAAAAAGGGGAATGTATGAGAGTATTTTTTTACCAACGCTCTTATATGGGTGTGAAGCATGGGTGATGAATGTTGCAGCGAGGAGAAGGCTGGAGGCAGTGGAGATGTCATGTCTGAGAGCAATGTGTGGTGTGAATATAATGCAGAGAATTCGTAGTTTGGAAGTTAGGAGGAGGTGCGGGATTACCAAAACTGTTGTCCAGAGGGCTGAGGAAGGGTTGTTGAGGTGGTTCGGACATGTAGAGAGAATGGAGCGAAACAGAATAACTTCAAGAGTGTATCAGTCTGTAGTGGAAGGAAGGCGGGGTAGGGGTCGGCCTAGGAAAGGTTGGAGGGAGGGGGTAAAGGAGGTTTTGTGTGCGTGGGGCTTGGACTTCCAGCAGGCATGCATGAGCGTGTTTGATAGGAGTGAATGGAGACAAATGGTTTTTAATACTTGACGTGCTGTTGGAGTGTGATCAAAGTAACATTTATGAAGGGGTTCAGGGAAACCGGCAGGCCGGACTTGAGTCCTGGAGATGGGAAGTACAGTGCCTGCACTCTGAAGGAGGGGTGTTAATGTTGCAGTTTAAAAACTGTAGTGTAAAGCACCCATCTGGCAAGACAGTGATGGAGTGAATGATGGTGAAAGTTTTTCTTTTTCGGGCCACCCTGCCTTGGTGGGAATCGGCCAGTGTGATAATTGATAATAAATAAATAATTCATTCCAGACACCCAGAAGTATCAAAAAAAAAATTTTTTTTTACCTTAACCCTTTGAGGGTTTCGGACGTACTAGTACGGCTTACGCGCAGGGTTTTTTGACGTACTAGTACGCATAAATTCTAGCGCCGTCAAATCTCACGGAAAAAGGCTGGTAGGCCTAGATGTGAGAGAATGGGTCTGTGTGTACGGTAGAAAAAAAATCTGGGGCCCAGTGGTGCATTGTGGGAACACCATCTTAGTACACAATGTCCACCATGCCTCGCTGTAAGAAGTTCCTCACTCCTCGGTGAATTGGGACACTTTTGTTCCCCAGCGACAGTTCTAATACAGATGGAAGTGCCAGTGAAGATGAGTTTCAAGGTTTTGGTGAGGTTTTGACCGAAACTAATGACCATAATATCAGTAATTGTGAGGAAAACCCAGACGACCCTCAGCCTTCCACCTCTGGTGCTGGGCCGTCTTGTTCACGTTAAGTTGTACCAGAATCAAAGAGGAAACTCCAATTTTCCCAAATCCCAGACTCAGATGTGAGCATTTTTGATGATAGTGATAGTGATTATGATTATGAAGTGGAATATTCCCCAGTGAAGCGTCAGTATATACGACGATATATGCGCTCTGGTAGTGTGCCATATGCTATTCCAAGGGGAAGGAGTACATCTCGGAGTACATCCCGTGGCTGTACAACAGGAACAGACAGAGAAAATGATGATGATAGTGTTGCAATTGGGATGGAAAATGTGCATGATGGTGGTAGTGGTGGTGACGGCCGTGAGGCACCAGCAGTGGGCCATGCTGCCACTCAGGCTGCCACCCACGCCGCTGCCTCAGCTGATCTACAACAAAGGCCACCATCCCCCACCCACCCACCCACCACACCAGCCTCCACAACCACAACCTCCACAACCACAACCACCTGTCATTGTCCAGTACCCACCAGCAGACCGCACCTGGGATTGGCAGGAAGCTGTCAATTTTGTTCCAAATGCCCGCCATTTTGATGACAGCCAAAGTGGAATATGGCTATCTTGTACACTTGGGAACAATTCCACTGAACTGGAATGTTTCGAGTTACTCTTTGACGAACCCCTGATCGAAAGTACAGTGGACCCCCGGTTAACGATATTTTTTCATTCCAGCAGTATGTTCAGGTGCCAGTACTGACCGAATTTGTTCCCATAAGGAATATTGTGAAGTAGATTAGTCCATTTCAGACCCCCAAACTTACACGTACAAACGCACGTACATAAATACACTTACATAATTGGTCGCATTGGGAGGTGACCGTTAAGCGGGGGGTCCACTGTATTGTCATGGAAAGCAACACATACTACAAGTACACCATGGCAAACACAATACTTTTACCAAAATCACGTCTACACCAGTGGAAGGAGGCATCTGTGGCTGAGATGTATCTTTTCTTTGCCACAATAATGCTTATGCCACATGTGTATAAGCACAAAATGAAATCATACTGGTCAACAGACCGCCTGATTGCAACCCCAGGTTTCAGTGATATATAATGCCAATGAATCGATTTGTGCTAATGTTACGTATGCTTCACTTCTCAGACAAAACCAGGCCTGACAGAAACGACAGGTTATATAAGATTAGGCATGTGTTTGTGTATCTGAAAGAGAAATTCAACTTGTATTTTCATCCCTTCAGGAAGCTTGTAATTGACGAGTCTTTGATTCTGTTCAAAGGAAGACTCTTTTTCAAGCAGTACATACCAAGCAAGAGGAAATGCTTTGGTATAAAGTTGTTTGTGCTTTGTGATTGTTACAGTGGTCTGGTATTGGATATTATTGTGTACACTGGAAATTATGCATTGCAAAATACCAGGAGGTTATTGGGCATCTCTGGTGATGTGGTTAGAACAATGATTGAACCATACCTTGGTAAGGGGCATATATTATATACTGATAACTGGTATACAAGCCCCTCACTCAGTGATGTTTTTGCGAGTGAACATGACAGATGTGTGTGGCACAGTGTGTGTAAATCGGAAACATATGCCCAGGTTTGACGCTGGCACTCGTAGAGGTGAGGTGCAGGCGTTTGCTGCCAATGACATCATGGGATTTTGGTGGCATGACAAATGAGATGTCACACTGTTGTCATCAGTTCACCCTAATGAAATGGCAGACACTGGCAGGCCCCATAGAGAGAGCAATGAACCCATTCTAAAACCTGCAGCTGTGATTGGTTACACCTTCAATATGCGTTCAGTGGACAAATGCGACATGCAGATTGGGTTTGCTGATTGTGTTCGCAAGAGTTATAAGTGGTACATAAAGCTCTTTTTCCATCTTCTGGACATTTCCATGCTCAATGCTTATAATATATATAAGATGAGGACTAGAAACAAACCACAAGACGGCGAATTCTGTTTGTCTGTCATCAGACAAATAGTATTCAAGTACCAAGGAAGAACACCTGCAGTAGACCGCCCACCAAATTATCAACAACTACCTTATCGTTTGAAGCATGGTGATCATTTCCTGGTAAAACTGCCTGCTACTGCTTTCAAGAAAAGGCTCAGAAGAGGTGTTATGTCTGTGCACATACAAGGAAACGCCCACAACAACGCAGAGACACTCGTTTTATGTGTGAGGAATGTAAAATACCACTGTGCATGACACCATGTTTCAAAGACTTCCACAGGCTGCAGAACTTCTAGAAACATTCCCTGTGACTGTATATGTATATATAAAATATAGAAAAATAGTAATAAACAACATTTCAAATCATTTGTTTGTGTAAATATTTTCTATAAACAAAACAATGACAACAGTGTTTATGCCCTTACTGTGTAGTATTGAAAAAGAAAAAACTTACAAAATACTGATCATATTGGTCTCACAGGCCATAAAAGTTACTTGGAAAAAGAAAAATTAAAAAATAATAGAAATTAGTACATAAGAAAGTAAATAAAAGAATACCAGGTGATGGCAGTCGGCGATGTTGCCACATTGTCCCCGTTTTTCATCAACTTCACGCCTCCATATCTCGGTAAGTATTGATGGTAAAAAATTTTTGTTTAGCCTATAATTAGAAAAAAAAAAACTAATTTTTCATAGGAAAAAATAATTTTTTTTTTTTTTTGAAATTTGGCCGACCCTGAGAACGAGTCTCTGAGAGGACCTGTCAACCCTCAAAGGGTTAAAGATAGATTTACATGCACAAAAGAATGAACATTCAACATGACAGTTACCTTTATTGAAGTGTGTTGTTGATGAATGGAGGACAGGGAGGAGAGAGAGAAGAGAGGTTATTGTTTGGAAGGGGAATCCCCCTCCATAATGACTGTAGGTCACTTCAGGGGTCACTTCCCTAGCTTAAATATAGATTTACATGCAGAAAAGAAAGCCAAATAAATGTAAAGCACTAATAAAATGTATAAATGAACGTTTAGCATCATTACCTTTATTGAAGACTATTGTTGGTGTATGGCAGGGGGAGGGGAGGCTAGTTTATTGTTGGAGAATGTGACACTAATATCAACTCTACAGCTTATTTATATATCACTATTCAACTAATATGATATAATAAACAATATTAATAACATAGAAATGTGGAATATACTTTAGAATGAATAAAATAAGTCATGTATGTCACGAGAGGTGCTGTGCTGTTGGGTGTATAAGGGCCACTGAGAGCGTAAGCTGTCCATAATGGTGGTGAAGCAGCAGCTGAGGTGGTGGTGTTTTCTCTAGCCCTATATAGCTCCAACAACATTGGAGGAGTAAGTAGAATCGCTGAATCACTGAAGAAGGCACCCTCTACCACCATCACAACCACTGCCACCATCACAACCACTACCATCACTACCACCCTCTGCCACTATCACTACCACCCTTTACCACCATCACTACCACCCTCTTCCACTATCACAACTGCTACCACTCTACCACCACCACTTTTGTATTTTTGTACAAACTTTTTCTTAAATTATGTGTTTCTCACATTCTTTACAAAAGGGCTGGCACCAGAAGCTTTCTTTGGAGCCATGGTGGCTTATTTAGCAGTTGCAAGCACTAAAACGAGTGGAACATTATGAAATGTATCGCATGAACTCATGGGATCATCCTCACTTACTGATAAACAATGGCACACTGGATGAGAATGGAGTGTGAGGCTGCCTGGGGCCGTGCATACATGTCCGAGACAAACGAATATTTGTGAGTCAATGTTTTGAGGAAAAAACGTTACGATTTTCAAAAATTATGACTTTCGAGCCTTACGAAAAACGAGGATCCACTGTATTTCAGAACACCAGTATGCAGGCAGATCTGACGATCCAAGGAATGCCTGTGTTCAACACCAAAATTCACACAACCATTTAATCAACTACAGAAATGCAAGACTTATCGCCAGAGAAGACAACACTCAATACCGAAGAATCCTGGAATCATCGCTTATCTGTACATGCAGCAACTTCAACCAGAACAACATCTTCTATAACGTAGCTGAAACCCTTGCCAAGAAACTTCTTCATCGCTTTCCCACATAAGAACATAAGAATCGAGGAACACTGCAGAAGATCCACTCATGTACTTATCCAATCTCTTTTAAAAGCTACCCAAGTTTTTAGACTATTTCACTCTACTCCTAAGACTGTCATGTGCACCTTTCTCCACCTGACCCAGCATTCCCATCCTATATATAGCCAAGTATGTTTCACCCAGGTAGATCTCTTTGTGACTTGATAAAGCCCACTGCGTGGGCCAAATGTTGTCAATAAAGGATCACATTATACTGCTTAAGTGTTTATATTTCCAGAAAAAGGACAGCACGAACCTAACTCCTCCAATGCTGTTGGAGTTATATAGGGCTACTGACAACACTGCCGCCTCTGCTGCTGCCTTCACCACCACTATGTACGGCTTATGCTCAGTGGCCCTTATACACCCAACAACACCACCCATGACATACATGATGACATATTTTATTCATTCTAGAGTATATGTCATGTTTCTATGTTATTAATATTGATATTATATCATATTAGATGAATTATGATAGATAAATAACCCGTAGAGTTGACATTAATGTCATATTGAAGTACAGTGGACCCCCGCATACCGTTGGCATCACATAACGTTAAATCCGCATACCGATACATTTTATCGCTAAGATTTTGCCTCGCATACCGCTAAAAAACCCGCTCAACACTATTCGTCCGAGACGTGTCTAATGTGCGGACTGAGCCAGCCTCACATGTTCCGCCGGTGGCATTGTTTACAAGCCAGCCTCCGCGGTAACATCCAAGCATACAATCGTAACATTTCGTATTATTACAGTGTTTTTGGTGATTTTATCTGCAAAATAAGTGACCATAGGCCCCAAGAAAGCTTCTAGTGCCAACTCTGTGGTAAAAAGGGTGAGAAATATTATCGAAATACTGTGGTACCATGGTCAACTGCTGATGCTGCTGCT
Organism: Cherax quadricarinatus; assembly: GCF_026875155.1. Taxonomy (NCBI): domain Eukaryota; kingdom Metazoa; phylum Arthropoda; class Malacostraca; order Decapoda; family Parastacidae; genus Cherax; species Cherax quadricarinatus. Next base: position 7,379,974 of record NC_069410.1, on the reverse strand, counting down.
GCTGTAGCACTGTCAGCTGCTGCTGCTGCTGTAGCACTGTCAGCTGCTGCTGTAGCACCATCAGCTGCTGCTGCTGCTGCTGCTGCTGTACCACTGTCAGCTGCTGCTGTAGCACCATCAGCTGCTGCTGCTGCTGTACCACTGTCAGCTGCTGCTGCACTGTCAGCTGCTGCTGCTGCTGTAGCACTGTCAGCTGCTGCTGCTGCTGTAGTACCGTCAGCTGCTGCTGCTGCTGCACCACCATCAGCTGCTGCTGCTGCTGCTGCTGCTGTAGTACCGTCTGCTGCTGCTGTAGCATCGTCTGCTGCTGCTGCTGCTGCACTGTCAGCTGCTGCTGCTGCTGTAGCACTGTCTGCTGCTGCTGCTGTAGCACCGTCAGCTGCTGCTGCTGCTGTACCACCGTCAGCTGCTGCTGCTGTTGTAGTACCGTCTGCTGCTGCTGTAGCACCGTCAGCTGCTGCTGCTGCTGCACTGTCAGCTGCTGCTGTTGCTGTAGCACTGTCAGCTGCTGCTGCTGCTGCTGCTGCTGTAGCACTGTTGTTGGTGTGGCTTATTGAGAATACCAAGAAACAGTTAACCCCAGAGGGTTAGCCACCCAGGATAACCCAAAAAAGTCAGTGTCATCGAAGACTGTCTAACTTATTTCCATTGGGGTCCTTAATCTTGTCTCCAAGGATGCAACCCACACCAGTCGACTAACACCCAGGTGAACAGGGAAAAACGCCTGGAACTAGTGCTCATATTGGTGAATTTAAAGCCAGCAAAGTTGGTTTGAGAGATTTAAGAATCGTAGTGGCATACACAGTGTGATAAGGCCTGTTCTGGAAGAAAATGCCAAACAGGACCTACAGTACTCAGGAGGAAAAGGTACTCCCAGGACACAGTGTCTCATCAGTCATTGCTGCATCTTCAATAAAGGTAAGTGTCATTTATTCTTCATTTAGTAGAGTAGTACATGCACAATATATACTGTGCATGTACTACTCTACTATTGTGCATGTATCCTTCTCTTTGTGTGTAGGAAAATGTATATTTCATGTGGTAAAATTTTTTTTTTCATACTTTTGGGTGTCTTGCACGGATTAATTTGATATGATGTATATACACGATATGATGTAGGGCGAAATGACAGTAGTTTGTTGGATTATGTATTGGTAGATAAAAGACTGTTGAGTAGACTTCAGGATGTACATGTTTATAGAGGGGCCACAGATATATCAGATCACTTTCTAGTTGTAGCTACACTGAGAGTAAAAGGTAGATGGGATACAAGGAGAATAGAAGCATCAGGGAAGAGAGAGGTGAAGGTTTATAAACTAAAAGAGGAGGCAGTTAGGGTAAGATATAAACAGCTATTGGAGGATAGATGGGCTAATGAAGCATAGGCAATGGGGTCGAAGAGGTATGGGGTAGGTTTTAAAAATGTAGTGTTAGAGTGTTCAGCAGAAGTTTGTGGTTACAGGAAAGTGGGTGCAGGAGGGAAGAGGAGCGATTGGTGGAATGATGATGTAAAGAGAGTAGTAAGGGAGAAAAAAGTTAGCATATGAGAAGTTTTTACAAAGTAGAAGTGATGCAAGGAGGGAAGAGTATATGGAGAAAAAGAGAGAGGTTAAGAGAGTGGTGAAGCAATGTAAAAAGAGAGGCAAATGAGAGAGTGGGTGAGATGTTATCAACAAATTTTGTTGAAAATAAGAAAAAGTTTTGGAGTGAGATTAACAAGTTAAGAAAGCCTAGAGAACAAATGGATTTGTCAGTTAAAAATAGGAGAGGAGAGTTATTAAATGGAGATTAGAGGTATTGGGAAGATGGAGGGAATATTTTGAGGAATTGTTAAATGTTGATGAAGATAGGGAAGCTGTGATTTCGTGTATAGGGCAAGGAGGAATAACATCTTGTAGGAGTGAGGAAGAGCCAGTTGTGAGTGTGGGGGAAGTTCGTGAGGCAGTAGGTAAAATGAAAGGGGTAAGGCAGCCGGGATTGATGGGATAAAGATAGAAATGTTAAAAGCAGGTGGGGATATAGTTTTGGAGTGGTTGGTGCAATTATTTAATAAATGTATGGAAGAGGGTAAGGTACCTAGGGATTGGCAGAGAGCATGCATAGTTTCCTTTGTTTTAAAGGTCAAAGGGATAAAAGAGAGTGCAATAATTAATAGGGGGATAAGTCTGTTGAGTATACCTGACGTAGTGTTAGCGTAATGTATATTGAAAGTATAAGATAAGACCGAGTAATAGGCATACAGAACTAACAAGGAGCTATACGAAAGTTATGGAGTTTGGACCATGTTAACGAAACATAATAAGCAACATATTTGAGATAGGCTAAGGGTACTGGGCTTCATGGTTTCGCGATGGCATTGTTTAACAGCGTGGAAGCCACAAATGTAGGCATATGTTGCAAGTGTATGTGTATGGGTGTTTACTGCAAATAAGACATTGGCCAGAAAGCTCAGTGCCAACTCTGGTAAAAAGGGTGAGAAATATAGGAAAATTTTTTCCCAGTAAAGTAGCTTGACTGGATGTGTGATGTCACCGTGGTGTTTAGCACATATGTTACTAGTGGGTTACGAGTAGTAAATGCGAGGGCTTGGCAAAGCGCTGCTGCTGTTAACGATCAAGATCCGCCAAGTAGGGAGTTGTCTACTGCTGCTCTTTGCTGCTGACACTGGCCTGGGAGTACTAACCGTCAGTGCTGCGTGCTGGTGGCAAATTTGGTAGGCTGTGCAAAGAAGAAAATTAAAGGTGAATACGGAAAGGTACGGTCATGCTGCTGCATTGATGTGACTGCTGTTTGTGATATCAATTGGCAGCGGATGAGTATGGATGTCAGTGCTATTCTGATTTTAGGCAGTGACGTCGTGTCAGCGGATGGGTCCTAGAAGATGAGCTGAATCTAGATTGATGAGGAAAAAGAGTGGTGGTGCACTTAGGAGTCTGTGCAAGACTGTCCTGGAGAAAAAGCTGCGGTGTATGCTGTATAGTTTTACACGCTCTATATGGTGTGAAGCTGGGTGATGAATGTTGAGCGAGGTGAAGGCTGTAGGCAGTGGAGATGATCATGTAACTGAAAATTGTGTGTGAATCTAATGCAGAGAATTCCATTGGAGTAGAAGGAGTGGGATCTACAAGACTGTTGTCAGAGGATCCTGAGGAAGGCTTGTTCAAGGTGATCGGACATTAGAGAGAACTGAGCGAAACTAATGACTTCAGAGTGATCAGTGAAAGTGGAAAGTCGGGCTAGGGGTTGGATTAAGTGGAAGGAGGTTGGTTAAAGAGTTTGTGCGAGGAGGCTTGGACTTCCAGCAGCAGCGTGTAGCGTGTTTGATAGATGAAATGGAGAACAATGGTTTTTACAACTTGACTCTGTTGGAGTGTGAGAAAAGTAACATTTATAAGGGATTCAGAACCGCAGGCCGATCTATAAGTCTGGAGATGTGGATTTATACATGCTCATCTGAAGTAGGGGTGTTAATGTTGCAGTTAAAAACTGTGTGTAATCACCCTTTTGCAATCCTCATTGATTGGAGTGGAAAATGTAAGTTTTTTAATTTTTTTCGGCCTACTTTTGGGATGGGCCAGATAATTATAATTTCAATAAAAAATTTTCTTATGGGGAAAATTCATTCGCATAATGATAATTTCGCATAACAATGAGCTCTCATGAACGGATTAATATCGTTATGCGGGGGTCCACTGTATATTGTCCTGTCTCCAACAATAAACTTGCCTCCCTCTCCCCTCCGCCCCGTCTGCCATACACTAACAAGAGTCTTCAATAAACGTAAGTGCGATGTTTACCCTAGAAGAAGAGTCCAGTGACAAGCTACCTTTTCTAGACGTCCTCATTCAAAAGTAGATAACAACCTAAGATTTCAAGTTTACTGGAAACCTACAAATAAAAATGATCTCACACACTTCTATTCCAGTCAAGATACTAAGACCAAAAGAGGCATCATCATCGGATTTTTCCTAAGAGCATACCAAATTTGTAGTCCTGAGTTTCTTGACAAGGAATGTACATACATTCACCAAACATTCGCTAATTTACATTTTCCTTCCTTTTTCATCAAGATTGCAAGAAAAGAACTCTTCAGATCATTAATTCTCCATGCACCAACAACACTCCTAACGAAGTTATAATTCTTCCCAACAGCCAGGTTGCACTGGTTTTTGTAAAGTACAGTGGACCCCCGCCTTACAATATTAATCCGTTCCTGAGAGCTCACTGTAAGCCGAAATTATCATTAGCCGAATTAATTTTCCCCATAAGAAATAATGGAAATCAAATTAGTCCGTTCCTGACGCCCCAAAGTAATACATGACACTTACCTTTATTGAAGATCTGGTGATGATTGATGGGATGGGAGGTGGGGAGTGTGTGGAAGTTATTGTTTAGAAGGAGAATCTCCTTCCATTAGGACTTGAGGTAGCAAGTTTTTTCCGGGGTTACTTCCCTTCTTCTTTTAATGCCACTAGGACCAGCTTGAGAGTCACTGGACCTCTGTCACACAACAAATCTGTCCATAGAGCTCTGTACCTCCCGTTCTTTTAAGACTTTCCTAAAATGGGCCATAACATTGTCATTGTGCAGGTTGCCAACACGGCTTGCAGTAGCTGTGTCAGGGTGATTTTCATTCATAAAGGTTTGCAGTTCAACCCACTTTGCACACATTTCCTTAATCTCTTTTTTCAATTCCATACTAATTCTCGCCCTTTTTACCACAGGGATGGTACTAGAAGCATTCTTGGGGTCCATTGTGACTTATTTTGCATTTTTTTTTTTCCATCAAACCAGCCATATCTCACTGAGGTGGGGTGGCCCAAAAAGAAAAAACAAAAGTTTCTCATTTTAAATTTAGTAATTTATATAGGATAAGGGATTATTAGCCCCTTGCTCCCGGCATTTTAGTCGCCTCTTACAACACGCATGGCTTACGGAGGAAGAATTCTGTTCCACTTCCCCATGGAGATAAGAGGAAGTGAACTAGAACTAGAAAGAAAATAGAAGAAAACCCAGAGGGGTGTGTGTATATATATGCTTGTTCATGTATGTGTAGTGTGACCTAAGTGTAAGCAGAAGTAGCAAGACGTACCTGAAATCTTTGCATGTTTATGAGACGGAAAAAAGGACACCAGCAATCCTACCATCATGTAAAACAATTACAGGCTTTCGTTTTACACTCAGATTGGCAGGATGGTAGTACCTCCCTGGGTGGTTGCTGTCTACCAACCTTCTACCTAGGTTATTTTGCAGTTACAAGCACTAAAAACACTGTGGATAATGTGAAATGTACCGAATGTATGCATAGATGTGACCGCACTGGCTGGCTTGTAAACACTGGCGCTGAGGCCACACGTGGGACGCGTCCTGGACGAATCACATAAGGCAAGTTTTTATCGTGAGGTGAGGCAAAATTTTTGCATTCAAATGCTTCGTATGGCAGATTTAACGTAACGTGATACGTTCGTAAGGCGGGGGTCCACTATACTTTCACAAGCTAACTAGAGTCGCCATCACTTTCAGCACTTCAATAAAGGATCATCTAACCGGGACAAAATCGAAGCACCATGAACCAGTCAACGCAGGGGTTTACA
>NC_069410.1:7364031-7373880 GCF_026875155.1 Cherax quadricarinatus | reverse complement strand
AAAAAAAATCCTCAAATTTTTATCGTTTGGAAACTAATTTCACAGTTTCGGTATAAAAACTGTGAAGAGTAATCAACACAGCCCAGAAGCAATTAGAAGCCTCCGCTACGTAAGATCTACTATATCTGAAAATTTAGAATAAGAGACGAAGCATTCTGGAGTTACTGCACACAGACCAATATACCAAAATACACAGGTTTGAAGTTACTCAAATCTGCATTCTTAGGTTATCAGCATTGAAGTTTGAAGTCGATCAGATAAGCCATTCACAAATTACCGAATGAAAGACCAGTATTTCATTTCTTTCAACGTCTCAATAAAATTGTTAAGTTGGCTTCTACACAGTCCCAAACGAATCCAAATATTTCCCTAATGTAGTTCCAAAGTTTTAAATCCTATCAGAAGATGCACAATCAAGTTATTGTACAGAAATAATTTATTTGATAAATTAGAACTTACACAACCTGAAATTAATTGGGAAAACTTCCTTTGGGATTATTAACTGATGCACAAAAGTTTGAAGCAGCTGATGAATATCTCTTAGAATACAACGTGACCCTAGTAGGTTTAGCGCTGAATCAGATTGCGATGATAATCAGTAGCTTGATCGCTACCGCACTCAGCTCAACACACTGAGGTCCGGAGTTCGAACTTCCGGTACGGCTGGAAAACATTAGAGGCGTATGCCTACTGCAGAGAAGGTACTCATACCCAATAATTATAAATAATCAGCGTTGAAAATTTCAAGCTGATTGGAAGAGGCATTTTCTAATTATAAACGAAACCTTACAATCACTGTTTTGAGTTCCAGGAAAATTCAGGTAATTCCTGTGAGTGTCTCCCTCAGGTAAGGTCGTGGGGCCGCCAGCATGTGAGAGGGAGGCTGGTGAGTGGTCAGCATGTTCCAGGGCGGAGTGTGGAGCTGGTGTGTCTGTACGCTGGACCACAGACAACCCCGAGTGTCGCCCCGTCAACCAGACTCGCCCTTTGCCAGGTTCGTCCCTGTGAGGAGTGGCTCACGGGTCACCATCAGAAGCAGTTAACACCACATGAATCACCAAAAGGCTCAAGGAAGCATCATATTAGGGTGAGCACTTTCTTATTATTGCTTTGTTGAATATACAGAATAAGAACTGTTATCCTGCCTCAGCTTATTTACAGGCTAAAACCTGTTATTCTTATCTCATTTACAAGCTAAGCGCTGTTATCCTAAACTTAGTACAACTGCAGGCTAAGAGTTGTTATTTTTACCTCAGTTAATTTATAAGCTAAGAGTTGTTATTTTTACCTCAGTTAATTTATAAGCTAAGAGTTGTTATCCTACCCCCAACTGATTTAAAAGTCCAGCCCTGTCTAAGGTATATAATCTCTTCCCAAGATGCCTCTTTAAGGGGATTCTTGGAACGGTGAAGAGGCTTTTGGTCTGAAGCTAATTGCTCCCCAGTCCCCCTCTTCCTTACCCCATCCTTTCCATCCCTCCTCCTTCTCTCCCCTCTCCTTCCTTTCCCACTTTTGGCCTTTGAGGTCCTCTCCTCAGGAATTCTAGCTCCTAGGTTGGGGGACGGGTATCGTTTTCCCGTCGCATTCTGTTGAGGTATTGTGTTTTTGCTAGGGTACGGCATTCCGCCATGGGGACTGTGCTCCAGTGAATGTTCAGCACTCTACTTCGGTATTACGTTCCAGCCAGGGTATTGTATTGTTCCACCCCGGGTATCATGTTCCTGCCAGGGAATTGTATTCCACCCATGATATTGTGTTCCAGCAAGTTAGTTGAGTTCCAACCAGGGTACTGTGTTCCAGCCATGATGCTGTGTTCCAGCAATGTTATTGAATTCCTTTCCAGGGTACTGTATTAGCCAAAGTATCGTGGTCTACCCAGAGTATGGTGCTACACCTAGGGTACTGTGTTCTAGCCAGAATATTATATCCGGCCTTTGTTTTGTGTTCCTACAAGAGCATGGTTCTTAAGAAGACATAGTGTTGCGATTCAAAGATAGTATTGTGTTGCAGGTAGTTTTTATGTTAGAACCAGTTTTGTTTTCCAGCCAGACTATTGTGTTCCAACTAAGTTTTTGTGTTCCAGTCACAATGTGTTACAACTAGGATATTGCTGTTTAGCCACTGTATTATGTTCCAGCCAGGATATTGTGTTCCAACAAAAATATAATATTCCAGGAAATAGTATTCCACCCAGGATATTGTGTTCCATTCAGGGTATTATTTTCCAGCAATGTGGAGACAGTAATGGTGAAGCTGGAGGTGCTGTCCTGGGAGACAGTAATGGTGAAGCTGGAGGTGCTGTCCTGGGAGACAGTAATGGTGAAGCTGGAGGTGCTGTCCTGGGAGACAGTAATGGTGAAACTGGAGATTTTGTCCAAGTAGTCGGGAATTATACGCAGGAAGGAATACATATAAATGACCTCATAGGGGACAGGAGCCGTAGTGGGGAAACAAGTGTAGTCAAAGATAAAATAAAACCAATATTGCAAACTAGAAATACCACAGGAAATAGCAAACAAGAGGACTCCACTAGCAATAGTGAGAATATATTACCGAAAACAACTGGTGGGAGCTCCATTGTTGGTGCTAGGGAGGATAGGAATAAGACAGGGAAACATGCACCAACAGGGAATACAGTCACAGAAACCCAAGGCAAACGGAAAACCCCAAGCCTATGCACATACTATGCACTTGGTATCTGCAGACATGGGAAATCTGGAAAAACAGACGGGACGTGCAACTATGACCACCCTAGAAAATGCCATGCCCATATGACAACAGGAAAATGCAAACTCCCTTCCTGTAAGCTTTTTCACCCTAAAATGTGTACCTCTTCAGTACAGGAAAGACTGTGCTATAACTTAAATTTCCAGGCACACCATCTAAAGGGGACAAAAAAATAAAAAACATCCATGCCATGGGAAAACCTGGGTAGCCACAGCCACTCAAGGGGGAGAGGTTTTTTAGTGCCGGGAAGGAAAAAAATCTGGCAGGAAATGGCAGAAATCGTACAACCAAATCCAGTCATTCCTGGAGTGGAACCACAGTCGATGGCCTCCACTCCAAACCAACAGATACAGATACTAATGCCGAAAAAAAATCCCCCCCCCAGTACCAACAATACCACCAGTCCGATGACATTCTTCTTTGCAAATATACAGGGTCTAAAGCCAGCAACAAACAACAAAATACCTTTCATCCGTGGACTGCTTGCAGAGGCAAAGGCAATGTTCGCGGCTTTCACTGAGACCCACGTAAAGGATCACTTGGACAACGAAATATGGATCCCAGGTTACAACCTATACAGATGTGACAGAGTGAACAGGGAATAGGGAGGGGGGGTTGGCCTGTACATTGCAGAGTCACTTGTTTGCACAGAACTGCTTAATGCCTCAAATGATGTAGTGGAAGTTTTAGCAGTAAAAAACGAGAACCAAAACCTAGTCATTGTGGTAGTCTACAAGCCTCGGATGCAACATCCCAGCAATTCCAGGAACAGCTGTTAAAAATTGACCACTGTCTGGAAAATCTTCCAGCTCCTGCACCCAACATCTTGCTCCTGGGAGATTTCAACTTAAGGCACCTAAAATGGAGGAATATAGCAAATAAATATTGTTGCAGTAATAACACCAGGAGGCAACTCTGATGAAAACTCACACTCACACGAGCTTTTAAATCTCTGCACAAAATTCAATTTAAACCAGCAAATAATAGAGCCTACTAGACTGGAGAATACACTAGACCTCATCTTCACTAACAATGATGATCTGATAAGAAATGTCACCAAATCAAAAACAATATACTCAGATCACAACATAATTGAGGTTCAGACATGTATGCGTGGAGCCCCAGACCGACATAATGAGACTAGTCACGAGGGAGCATTCACCAAATTCAACTTCAATAACAAAAACATAAAGTAGAACCAAGTAAACCAAAGTCCTAACCGATATAAGCTGGGAAGATATACTAAGCAACACAGACTCCAACTTATGCCTAGAACAGATTAACTTGGTGGCACTCGATGTATGCACAAGGCTTTTTCCTCTAAGAAAAAGGAGTAGATGTAAAATAGAAAGAGACAGGCGCTCCCATTACAGGCGACGGAAAAGAATAACAGAGCGGCTAAAAGAGGTCAATATATCTGAAATGCGTAGGGAGACACTGGTCAGAGAAATAGCAAGCATCGAACTTAACCTAAAGGAATCTTATAGGAGTCAGGAATCGCGGGAAGAACTAAAAGCCATAAATGAAATCGAAAGAAACCCAAAGTATTTCTTCTCCTATGCCAAATCAAAGTCGAGAACAACGTCCAGTATTGGGCCCCTACTTAAACAAGATGGGTCCTACACAGATGACAGCAAGGAAATGAGTGAGCTACTCAAGTCCCAATATGACTCAGTTTTTAGCAAGCCGCTAACCAGACTGAGAGTCGAAGATCAAAATTATTTTTTTATGAGAGAGCCACAGAATTTGGTTAACACAAGCCTATCCGATGTTATCCTGACGCCAAATGACTTCGAACAGGCGAAAAATGACATGCCCATGCACTCTGCCCCAGGGCCAGACTCATGGAACTACGTGTTCATCATGAACTGCAAGAAGCCCCTATCACGAGCCTTTCCATCCTATGGAGAGGGAGCATGGACACGGGGGTCGTCCCACAGTTTGCTAAAAACAACAGACATAGCCCCACTCCACAAAGGGGGCAGTAAAGCAACAGCAAAAAACTACAGACCGATAGCACTAACATCCCATATCAAAAAAAAATCTTTAAAAGGGTCTTAAGAACAAGATCACCACCCATCTAGAAACCCATCAGTTACACAACCCAGGCAACATGGGTTTAGAACCAGGTCGCCTCCTGTCAGTCTCAACTATTGGATCACTACGAAAAGGGTCCTAAATGCACTAGATGACAAAAAGAATGCAGATGTAATATATACAGACTTTGCAAAAGCCTTCGACAAGTGTGACCATGGCGTAATAGCGCACAAAATGCGTGCTAAAGGAATAACAGGAAAAGTCGGTCGATGGATCTATATTTCCCTCACTAACAGAACACAGAGAGTAGTCGTCAACAGAGTAAAGTCCGAGGCAGCTACGGGAAAAGCTCTGTTCCACAAGGCCAGTACTCTGCTCCCATCTTGTTCCTCTCCTCATATCCGACATAAGACAAGGGATGTCAGCCACAGCACCGTGTCTTCCTTTGCTGATGACACCCGAATCTGCATGACAGTGTCTTCCATTGCAGACACTGCAAGGCTCCAGGCGGACATCAACCAAATCTTTCAGTGGGCTGCAGAAAACAATGAAGTTCAACGATGAGAAATTTCAATTACTCAGATATGGGAAACACGAGGAAATTAATCTTCATCAGAGTACAAAAAAATTCTGGCCACAAAATAGAGCGAACACCAACGTTAAAAGACCTGTGAGTGATCATGTCGGAGGATCTCACCTTCAAGGACCATAACATTGTATCAATCGCATCTGCTAGAAAAATGACAGGATGGATAATGAGAACCTTTCAAAACTAGGAAGGCCAAGCCATGATGACACTCTTCAGGTCACTTGTTTCTATCTAGGCTGGAATATTGCTGCACTCTAACAGCACCTTTCAAGGCAGGTGAAATTGCTGACCTAGAAAATGTACAGAGAACCTTCACGGCTCGCATAACGGAGATAAAACACCTCAGTTACTGGGAACGCTTGAGGTTTCCTAAACCTGCATTCCCTGGAACGCAGGCGGAGAGAATACATGATTATATACACCTGGAAAAATCCTAGAGGGACTAGTACCGAACTTGCACACGAAAATCACTCACTACGAAAGCAAAAGACTTGGCAGACGATACAACATCCCCCCAATGAAAAGCAGGGGTGTCACTAGCACGTTAAGAGACCATACAATAAGTGTCAGGGGCCCGAGACTGTTCAACTGCCTCCCAGCATACATAAGGGGGATTACCAACAGACCCCTGGCAGTCTTCAAGCTGGCACTGGACAAGCACCAAAAGTCGTTCCTGACCAGCCGGGCTGTGGCTCTTACGTTGGTTGCGTGCAGCCAGCAGCAACAGCCTGGTTGATCAGGCTCTGATCCACCAGGAGGCCTGGTCACAGACCGGGCCGCGGGGGCGTTGACCCCCGGAACTCTCTCCAGGTAAACACTCCAGGTAAAGAGTTTTTTTTTGTGTTCCAACTTGAGTATTGTATATTAGCCATGGAACTGTTATTCAAAATTAGTATCGTGTTCCAGCCAAGACCTTGAGTTCTAGCCACGGTATTGTGTTCCAGCCCGAGAATTGATTTTTTTTAAGTGAAGTATTTATGGCCCAGCCTGTTCTAGTCAGGAAGTTGTGTTCCAGCCATAGTGCAGTGCTCCAAGAATAGTACACTATTTTTGCTAGTTTTATTTTATTGCAGTCTAGTTATTGTGTTCTTGATAGGGTATTCAGCTAATTTATTGTGTTGTAGTTTTGTGTAAGTGCGAGGAAACTGTGGTTACGTTGGGTTTTGTCCAAGCATTGGAACAGTGTTTCAGCAAAGTGTCGCTGTCCAGCTAGAGTATTTAGCTCCAGTTATGATACCTGAAGCGTTGTGCACTACCTAGAACACTGTGTTTCAACAAAGACAACACTCGAGCTTCTACATTGTGTTCCAGCCAGTGAATTGTGTTCCAGCTTGGGTCCTGTGTCCCGCAAGAATTTTGTGTTTTATAGGTCATTATGTTCGAAGCAAAGTACTGTGTTTCTCTAGGGAATTGTGTTTAATAATGATTATTCTGCTCCAGCTACGGTTTTGTGTTCTTTTCAAGGGTTCCATTCAAATCAGGAATTGTTTTACAGCTATAGTTTTGTGATGCATCCATAGCACTGTGTTTCATCCAGGTCATTATGTTCCAGCTGGGACATTGTTTCATCCAGGTCATTATGTTCCAGCTGGAACATTGTGTTTCATCCAGGTCATTATGTTCCAGCTGGGACATTGTGTTTCATCCAGGTCATTATGTTCCAGCTGGGACACTGTGATTCATCCAGGTTCATTATGTTCCAGCTGGGACACTGTGATTCATCCAGGTCATTAAGTTCCAGCTGGGACACTGTGATTCATCCAGGTCATTATGTTCCAGCTGGGACACTGTGATTTCATCCAGGTCATTATGTTCCAGCTGGGACACTGTGATTCATCCAGGTCATTATGTTCCAGCTGGGACACTGTGATTCATCCAGGTCATTATTTCCAGCTGGGACACTGTGATTCATCCAGGTCATTATGTTCCAGCTGGACACTGTGATTCATCACAGGTCATTATGTTCCAGCTGGGACACTGTGATTCATCCAGGCATTATGTTCCAGCTGGGACACTGTGATTCTATCCAGGTCATTATGTTCCAGCTGGGACACTGTGATTCATCCAGGTCATTATGTTCCAGCTGGGACACTGTGATTCATCCAGGTCATTATGTTCCAGCTGGGACACTGTGATTCATCCAGGTCATTATGTTCCAGCTGGGACACTGTGATTCATCCAGGTCATTATGTTCCAGCTGGGACACTGTGATTCATCCAGGTCATTATGTTCCAGCTGGGACACTGTGATTCATCCAGGTCATTATGTTCCAGCTGGGACACTGTGATTCATCCAGGTCATTATGTTCCAGCTGGGACACTGTGTTTCATCCAGGTCATTATGTTCCAGCTGGGACACTGTGATTCATCCAGGTCATTATGTTCCAGCTGGGACACTGTGATTCATCCAGGTCATTATGTTCCAGCTGGACACTGTGTTTCATCCAGGTCATTATGTTCCAGCTGGGACACTGTGATTCATCCAGGTCATTATGTTCCAGCTGGGACACTGTGATTCATCAAAAATATTGATTTTATCAGAAGTAGGCAAGTTAGATGATCTGAAAACATCGCTTTCGTTGTACTTTTATGATTCTCTCTCTCTCTCTCTCTCTCTCTCTCTCTCTCTCTCTCTCTCTCTCTCTCTCTCTCTCTCTCTCTCTCTCTCTCCTCTCTCTCTCTCTCTCTCTCTCTCTCTCTCTCTCTGAGAGGGGGGGGGCAGGCAAACCAAGAAAGTGGAGCATACTCAAGGTGTGAGCGTACTTGTGCCTCGTACAGGATCTTGCAACCCCTACTGTCAAGCAGATGCGAGATACGGCGAAGTGCTGTAAGCTTCCTGGCTGCATTGTTTGCAAGATTTACAACATGGTTCTTCATGGTTAGTTTGGAGTCAAATTTCACCCCAAGGATATCAACTTCTTCTCCAGGTGCCAACATCGTCCCATTCATCCTTACTACTGCACCAGCATTACCATCATGGTGCCTAGAGACGATCATCATTTGCGTTTTCTCAGGTGCGAATGTTACTTGCCATCTATTTCCCCAAGCTGATATAGCTCTCAGCTGGTGATTGATGTAGCTTAGAGCAGCTGGCATTTCTTCTCTTGGATAAGTGAATGTCAGTGTACAGTCGTCTGCATATGCATGTGATTCTGGGATGAGATGAAGAAGGTCGTTGAAGTAGACATTCCATAACAATGGACCCAGCACGCTTCCTTGTGGAACGCTTGCCCTAATAGGATGCCTTGCTGATTCCGTTCCATTGAGACTACACTTAGATCTACCATGAAGGTAATCACTGAGGAAGACATAGCGTAGAGCCTGCAATTCCCAGTGCTTGAAGTTTTGCTAAGAGGCCCTGGTGCCACACCCGGTCGAAAGCGCCAGCAATGTCCAGTGCTACCCACAGCTGACTTTGGATTCATCCAGTGACTGGTGCCACTTAGTGGAGAGGTTTAACAACAGATCAGCAGCAGAGTAACCTTTCCTGAAGCCATATTGACGATCACAAAGTAGTGAGTGGTAGTTAAAATATCTGTCATTTGTCTTGAGATTATTGACTCAAGGACTTTACCAGTGATTGACAGGAGTGACACTGGTCTGTAATTGCTGATTTCTGCTCTGCTCTTCTTTTTGTGAACAGGACTACATTTGCCTCTTTCCATAGAGAGGGCCATTTACACTGTACTAGGCAGTGCTGAAAGATGCGAGTTAGAGGTGCTGCTAGCTGGTCTGCACATCTTCTAAAACAATCTTGGGCTCAACTTGTCTGGGCCCACAGCCTTTTCTTGGTCAAGTGATTTAAGAAGGAAATGCACCTCCTCCTGCCTTATTGTCACCACTGACATTTTTGACACAGTTTTTTGCAGCTAGCCAAGGAGGGTCCCTTGCTGGATCAGGAACTTGCATTTTGGTAGCAAAGTTTTCAGCAAAGAGGCCCCGCCTTCTCTTGACTACATAGAGGTGGTCCCATCCTGTCGATTTTGGGGTGGAATAAGTTCATCAGGCAGATAACCTTGTCTGTCCTTGACCAGGGACCACCAGGTTTTGGAGCCTACCCTACCTGATGCTAACTTTTTTTTAGTGTCCACCTCCCATTTAGCAATGGCCCACTTTTGAACATCACCCATATGCCTACAGGCTTGCATGTGCAATTTCCCCTGTTATAGGGGGTAGGATTCTCTTATACCTTCGCATGCTTTGTACTTGGGCAGTACAGCCTCTCTACAACGAAAGCCAAACCAAGGCTGATCTGTAGGCTTTGTCACATATTGCCGGTGAGGAATGTGTTCTTGTTGCAGATTAAGGATGTGTCCAGTGAAGGCTTTCACTTGGTTGTCAACATCCCCTTGGGAGAAGAGAAATTCCAGTCGGTGGTGGCGAGCTCAGAGCAAAGGGCTGGCCAATTACCTCTTCCCATACCCAGGTTGTGCGTGTGGACTCCTAAACCTCGTTCTGTTGGGACTTAAGTGGGGTAAAAACAGCCTTGTGGTCAAC
>NC_069410.1:7236531-7359031 GCF_026875155.1 Cherax quadricarinatus | reverse complement strand
GACGGAGTTTTTTTTACGTTTATTATGTACTGCATGCGCCCAGGGTTTTTTTTTATATGGTGCACACTGATCACACAGGCCCACATTCTCTCACATGTGGGCCTAACCTGCTTTCTCCTGCTTGATTTGAAGCCGCTAGAATGTATGTGTATATATACGTCAAACCTCGGTACATCCAAGACGCCATTATATACCAGGCCCGCGACAGTCAAAGGGCGTTTTAAACAGACATCTCACTGCCTCCAAATCCGTCTCGTCGCTGCTGCATTTACCACCCAAGCTTCACATCCCATATAAGAGTGTTGGTATACTATACTTTCATACATTCCTTCTTTGCTCCATAGATAACATTTTTGACTCCTCTTATATCCTCAAACTCACACTCCACCTTTTTTCCCTCATCACTTCTATGATTAACTCATCCTCATAATCCCATCCGCCAACACGTTCAACTCCAAGTATCTGAATACCATTCATTCTTCCATACGCCTCCCTAATTTGATATCCAATTTTTCTTTATATAAATCATTTGATACCCTCTTCCACCTTACTCTTTTCTATGTTTCCACTTCAACTTTCTACTTTACACACATTCCCAAACTCATACCACTAACTTTGCAATTTTGCTTTAGATCTGCCATAAGCACAGTTCATCAGCAAAAAGTAACTGTGTCAATTCCCATTTTGAATTTGATTTTCCCCAAATTTAATCCCACACCCTCTCCCGTACACCCTAGCATTTACTTCCTTTACAACCCATCTATAAATATATTTAAACAACCATGGTGACATGACAATCCCTGTATAAGACCTACCTTTTACCAGAAGTTGTCTCTCTCTCTTCTACAACCCTAACCTGAGCCTCACTATCCTCATAAAATCTCTTTACAGCATTAGTAACTTACAGATCTTCCATTTACAGTGGACCCTCGTCACATCGATGGCATTGATTAACGATAAATCCACTAGCGATAAATTTTAACGACCCAAAATTTTTGCTCGACTAGCGCCTAAAAAGCTCGACACACTAGTAGTTCGTTCTGAGACGCGCCCACTTCTAGCAGTTGTTACAAGCCGCCAGCCTCCGCACGTCACTTCCTATGCATGACAATCGGATCATTCATCCCCCTAATTATCACAAGCTTTTTAGTGATTGCACCGCAAAATAAGTTCACCATGGCCCCAAGAAAAACTTCTGAGTGCCAACCCTACAGCAAAAAAGGAGTGAGAATTACTATCGGATATGAAGAATGAGAATCATTGTAAGTTGAAATTGGAGTGCGTTGTCTCCGAGCTGGCCAGGTGGTACTCAAAACCCCATCAACAATCGCTACTATTGTGGCCAAGAAAACGGCAATCAAGGAAAGCTGTTTTGCCAAAGGTGCAACTATGTTTTCGGAAACTGAGATCGCAAGTACTCGTAGGTGTGAGGACTGTTAATTGGTGTGAGGTAAACGTAAAACTGATAGCAGGGAGATAGCATCTCTTCAAGCGATCATATCGGAAAAAGGTAGGAAGTTACATGACGATTTAATTTTAAAAAATGCCAGCAACTAGTGGTGATGTGAGTGAATTTAAGGCAGTCAAAGGTTGGTTTGAGAGATTTAAAGGGAAGGGAAGTAAACCCACACGAAAAGGACTTGCCACCTCAAGTCTAATGGTAGGGGATTTACTTCTGAAACACTAAGACCATTTCAACACTCTCCCCTCTCCCATCCCATCATTCATCACAGGTCGTAATAAGAGCAAGTGTCATGTATACTGTGCATTGTCGTCTTCAGTTTGTGTGTATTTAAAATATATTTTTATGTGGTTAAAAAATCAATTTTTTTTTCTTACTTGGGGTGTCCTAACGAATTAATTTGATTTCATTATTTCTTATGGGGAAATTAACTTGACTAACGATTATTTTGGACTAACGATGATAGCTCTCAGGAGCGGATAATTGCGTTAGTCGTGGCGGGTCCACTGTACTGACAATATCTGCCACCACTTTGCTTCCTCTATCCACTATTTCATCTGTCATTTTCTAATCCATAAATTCATAAAAAATTCCCTACCTTTATAAATATGTTCACATATATGATTCAATGTAACACTTGATCTACATCCCCTACCCACTCTGAAAACCTCCTTGCTCATCCGCAATCCTACATTCTGTCTTACCTCTAATTCTTTCATTCTAAAACCCTACCGTACACTTTCCTGGTTATACTCAGTAAAAACTTATTCCTCTATAATTTTTACAGTCTCTTTTGTCCCTTTCCCGTATATAAAGGGACTATACAGCTCTCTAGCCAATACCTAGGTATCCTTTCCCTCTTTCATACATTTATTAAACAAAAGTACAACCTGTCCAACACTATATCACCCCTGTTTTTACCATCTCGTCCTGATTCCCATCAGTTCCAGCTGCCTTTACCCCCTTTCATTCTACGTAATGCCTCCGTACCTCCCCCACACTTACATTCTGATCTTCTTCACTCCTAAAGATGGTATACCTCCCGACCAGTGCCATGAAATTACTGCTCTCTTGCTTCCTTAACATTTCTCAAGTTCTTCAAAATATTAGCTCGCCATCTTCTAATACTCCATTTCTCCCATCTACTAACTCCCTACTCTGTTTTTAACTGACAATCCATACTTTCCTTGGCTTTCTTAACTTGTTAACCACTCATAAATTTTTTTCTTATTTTCATTAAAATTTTGACAGTGCTTCTCCCATTCTATCATCTGCTCTCCTTTTGCACTCTCTCACCACTCTCTTTACCTTTCTTTTAACTCTCCATATACTCGCACTTCTTCTTATAACACTTCTGCTTTGTATAAAAACCTCTCATTAGCTACCTTTTTCGTTTTTATCACCTCCCTTTTATTCATCTTTCCACCAATCACCTCTTTCTCCTGCCCACCCTCCTATACAACAAATTCTGACCCACTTCAAAATAATGCATTTTTAAAAACTATTCAACCTCTTCCAACCCCCCACTATCATCTTTGCATAGCCCACCTTTCTGCCAATAGTACTTATATCTCACCGATCTTCCTCTCCCTCTAGTTTATTACACTATCACTCCCTCTTTTTTACTTGTCCCCACTTGTTGCCACCTTCCTCTTTTCCCATCTACCTCTTACTCTAATGTAGCTACAACTAATAATGATCGATATATCAGTAGCCCCTCTAAGAAACATGTAATCCTGGAGCCTACCCATCAACTTTTATCCAACCAATACATATCTAATAAACTTCTTTCATTACGTGTAATATACCTTGTATATTTATCCTCTTTTTCATAAAATATATTTACTTATTACCGACCTCTTTGTGTACATAGCTCTATTAAAGGCTCCCATTTTCAGTTTTCCCTGGCACCCAAATTTACCTACTACTCCCTCCAGAACATTTTTTACCCCTTTAGCATGAAATCCCCAACCACCATTACTCTCACACTTGATTCAAAACTCCCCACGCATTCATCAACATTTCCCAAAATCTCTCTCTCTCCTCTACACTTCTCTCTTCTCAGGTGCATGACCACGTGTATTATAACCCCACTTTTCAATCCAATCTTTATTTTACTACACATAATCCTTGAATTATTACATTTGTAGTCTCTCTTTTCTACATAGCTGATCCTTCAACATTATTGATACTGCTTCTTTAGCTCTAACTCTGTTTGCAACCACTGAGCTAATCCCATTTATTCCTCCTCATTGAATCTCTCCACCCCCTTCAGCAGTGTTTCACTTAAAGCGGTAACATCCAGCTTCTTCTCATTTAACATCCACATCATCTCTTTCTTATCATTTGCACCAACATCCACGCACATCAGACTTCCACTTTGGACAATTTTCTTTTCTTATTCTTTTTAGTAATCTTTACAGGAAAAGGGGTTACTAGCCCATTGTTCCCGGCATTTTAGTTGAACTTTTACAACAGCATGGTTACGGAGGGAAAGATTCTTATTCCACTTCCCCATGGATATAAAAGAAAAAGCAATAAGGACCAAGAACTATTAAGATAAAATCAAAGAAAAACTCAGATGATGTGTGTATAAATAAAGTGGACAGGTATGTGTAGTTGACCTAAGTGTAAGTAGAGTAGCAAGACATACCTGTAATCTTGATATTGTATGGAGACAGACAAAAGACATCAGCAATAATCCTACCATCCTCCCCCAGTGCCCCCTACAACCGTCTCCTCGCTGCGGCTATTACCACCCAAGCGTCACACCCATATAACGAGTGTATGTGGATACTTCATACGTTCATCCATTCCCTTCTTTGCCTCCATAGATAACGTTTTTTGACTCCACACATACCTCAACGCACCATCATACCTTTTTTCCCTCGTCCAATTCATATGTTTAACCTATCCTTCATAAATCCATCCGCTGACACGTTCAATTTCCAAGTATCTGAATACATTCACTCTCCATACTCTCTCCCCAATTTGATATCAATTTATCTTTATCAAAATCATTTGTTTCCTCATCCACCCTTACTGTTTTCTAGGTTCACTTTAACTTTCTACCTTTACACACATTTCCCCAAAATCATCACTAACCTTTTGCAATTTTTCTTTAGAATCTTCCCATAAGTCAGTTCATCATCAAAAAGTAACTGTGTCTGTCAATTCCTATTTTTGAATTTGATTCCCATAATTTATCCCACCCCCTCTCCCGAACACCCTTGCATTTACTTCTTTTACAAACCCCATCTATAAATAATTAAACAACCATGGTGGACATTCACATTATCCCAGGTCTACGATCCTACTTTTACCGGGAAGTAGTCTACATCTCTTCTACACACTAGCCTGTGTTCACTATCTCATAAAAAACTTTACAGCATATAGTAACGTTCCACCTATTCCTTATACTTGCAACATCTGCCACAATGCTCCTTATCCACTCTATCATATGCCTTTTCTAAATCATAAAAGGCACATAAAAACTTCCATACCTTTATCTAAATATGTTCTCATTAAATGCTTCAATGTAAACAGTTGATCTACACATCCCCTACTCACTCTGAAACTTCCTTGCTCTCAGCAATCCTACATTATCTCTTACCTTCTGATTCTTTCAATTTATAACCCTACTGTACACTTTTCCTGGGATACTCGGTAAACTTGTTCCTCTATGATTTTTACAATCTCTTTTGTCCCCTTTCCCTTTATTAAAGGGACTATTCTTGCTCTCCGCCAATTCCCTAGGTACCTTCCTTTCTTTCTTTACATTTATGAACAAAAGTACTCCAGCCAACCCCTATATCCCCCCTGCTTTTAACATTTCTGTCATGTTCCCCATCAGTTCCAGCTGCTTTACCCACCCTTTCATTTACGTGATGCCTCTCGTACATCCCCCACACTTACATTCTGCTCTTCTTCACTCCTAAAGATGGTATACCTCCCTGAACCAGTGCATGAAATTACGCCTTCCCTTTTCTTCTCAACAGTTTCAAGTTCCGCCAAAATATTCTCGCCATTACATAATACCTCCCTCTTCCCATCTACTAACTCCCTACTCTGTTTTTAACTGACAAATCCATACTTTCCATAGGCTTTTTTAACTTGTTTATCTCACTCCTAAATTTTTTCTTAGTATCATTTAAAATTTCTTGACAGTGCCTCTCCCACTCTGTCTCTGCTCTCCTTTTGCATTTCTCCACTCTCTTCACCTTTCTTTTACCTCACCATATACTCTGCTCTTCTAATAACATTCTGCTTTGTTAAAAACCTCTCATAAGCTACTTTTTCTCTTGTATTCCCCCCACCCCCCTTTCTTCATCATTCCACCCATCACTCCTCTTTCCTCCAGACCACACCTCCTATAACTCACAAAACTTCGCCCCACATTCTTATAATGCATTTTAGTAACACTATTCCAACCCTCTTCAACCCCCCCACTACTCATCTTTGCACTAGCCCCACATTTCTGCCAATAGACGCTGTATCTCACCCGATATTCCTCCTCCTTAGTTTATTCACTGTAACCTCCCTCTTACTTATTGTTGCACTTCCTGTTGCACAACTAAACTAAATGATCCGATTTATTCAGTTGCCCTCTATATAATGGTACATCCTGGGCCTTAGCCATAACCTTTTATCCACCCAAAACATATCTAATAAATACTTTATTAGTGCTACATCATACCTTGTATATTTTTTATCCTCTTTTCATTATAAGATGTATTAACTTATACCAAAATCCTCTTTCTACTACATTGCTCATTTAATAGGCTTGCCATTTACATTATACCCCTGGCACCCCAAATTATCCTACTACTCCCTCATAACATTTTTACCCACTTTAGCATTGAAATCCCCAACCACCATTACTCTCACCACTTGATTCAAAACTTCCCAACGCAATTTTACTCAACATTTCCCAAAACTCTCTCTCTTCCTCTACACTTCTCTCTTCTCCAGGTGCATACATGCTTACTATAACCCACTTTTCACATCAGTCTTTATTTTTACTCCACATAATCCTTGTATTAATACACTTATAGTCCCTCTTTTCCTGCCATAGCTTATCTTTAACATTATTGCTACTCCTTCTTTAGCTCTAACTCAATTGAAACCCCTGACCTAATCCCTTTATTTCCTCTCCATGGAACTCTCCCACCCTCTTTCAGTTTGTTTTCACTTGAAAGGCCAGGACATCCAGCTTCATCTCATTCATAACATCCACAATCATCTTTCTTATTCTTATCTTCTTATTCCTGATCAGCCGGGCTGTGGCTCGTACGTTTTTTTGCGTGCAGCCAGCAGCAACAGCCTGGTTGATCAGGGGCTGATCCACCAGGAGGCCTGGTCACAGACCGGGCCGCGGGGGCGTTGACCCCCGAAACTCTCTCCAGGTAAACTCCAGGTTATCATTTGCACAACATCCACGCACATTCAGACTTCCCACTTTGACAATTTTCTTCTTATTATTCTTTATAGTAATCTTTACAGGAAAAGGGGTTACTAGCCCATCGTTCCCGGCATTTTAGTTGACTTTTACAACACGCATGGCTTACGGAGGAAAGATTCTTATTCCACTTCCCCATGTGTTATAAGTATTTTATCTTTGGGGTTTGCTGACCTTGCTTTTTTTCATTTATTGACTCATGCTTTATTTAAATCTTTATTGTTTGTGTGTGCTGGGATGGTAATTCATAGGGTTAAAGAATATCAAGATATTCGGAATATGGGCAGGCTGGTGATGTGTATACCTTTAACTAGGGTTTGTATAAATTTAGCTAATCTGGCTTTATGTGTGTATACCTTTTTGGCTGGATTTTATTCAAAGTGATTTGATTTGGAAGTTCATTTATAGGGGAAATTAATATTTTTAGATTTTTTTTATTGTTTATGCACTAGCTTAACAAGTATGTTTATGCATTTCGGTTAATTATATAGATTAAGGTGTTTCTCTAATATAAGGTCTATAATATTTGTTTAGGAAAAGGCATAGGATAAATGCTAAGGGCATAATAATAATAAGGATTGAGGCAGTAATGAGCGAGGGTTGTGTTTTAGCTTGAGTAGTATTACCATGCGCCTTATTGATTGTTTGAGGTCCCCTTTTAAAATTTTGCTTTATAGTGAGAGGGTTGGGGCTCTCTTAGGTTATGTAATTAAATAGTTAGGGCAGAACTAGACTTTTAAGTCCTGTTGGGTTTTATTCTTATGTTGTGTTCATTGGGTCTATATGGTTTATGCCAATTTTGTCGACATTTAGGGTTGTCTGCTGGGGAAACTATGAAAGGATACCTTTTTCAAGGTCGGGGATAAAGGTTGGTCAGAATATTTTGGAGGTGAGGGCTAGGGTTTGATAGATTATAAAGGTTTGGTTACCTGCAACTGAGACAGGAGAATATGATTATAATTTATATAAAAGGATTTTTTATAGGGGTCATTGTCATGTTTTTTATTTTTATTTAGTTATTTTAAATTAGAATTTTGCATTGAAGCTGCAAAGGTGGTTATTAACCTGTAGGTGATATTTTTAGAAGGAAAAAATCTTCAGCTTTACATTGAAAATGTAATATTTTTTTTTTTTTTTTTTTTTTTTTTTCTCAACAAGTCGGCCGTCTCCCACCGAGGCAGGGTGTACATGTATATGTTTTATACACTATAAAAAAGAGAAGTGAACGGAATTTAACTGCTTTGATAAAATCAAAGAAAACTCAGATGAGTGTGCATAAATAAACGTGTACATGTATGTGTAGTGTGACCTAAGCGTAAGTAGAAGTAGCAAGACATACCTGTAATCTTGCATATTTATGAGACAGACAGTAAACTTATTCTTCTATAATTTTTAGTCTCTTTTGTCCCCCTTCCCTTTATATAAAGGAATTATACATGCTCTCTGCCAATCCCTAGGTACCTTCCCCTCTTTCATACATTTTTTAAACAAAAATACCAACCACTCCAACACTATATCAACCCCTGCTTTTAACCCTTTCAGGGTCCAGAGACCAAATTTCAAAGTGCCCATCAGGGTCCAAGAATTTAAAAAAAAAAAAATGTTATTTTTTCTTATGAATTGGTAGAGAATCTTTTTCTGAAGGTAAACAAAGAGTATGAAATTTGTTGGAAAATTGACGAAATTATGCTCTCGCGAATTTTGATGTGTCAGCGATATTTACGAATCGGCGATTTTTGCACGACTTTGACTCCCATTTTAGGCCGATTACATTATTCAGTCTCTACCAAATTCTTAGCTGTTTCACTAGTATTACTTTTTCTATTCTATCGATTGTAAGCACAATAATCGCCCAGTCAACTGTTTCAACTACAAAATAAAGTGATCAGAAATTGTTAATTTGGCCAATTTAACCCTAAGTTCAAAATATTCCAATTTCAAAATAGGGTCCAGAATAAACAATGCAGACATTCCTGGCACTAAACTAACATTTCCTCTGTTCATTAGTTACGTTTTGAGGCTTTACAAATGAATTCCATTTTGATTTTTTATTCACATAATGAATTTTTATTCAAACCAAAAAATAGAAGATTTACTGTTATGCAATATTGTAATAATTGTATAAATTTCATCACCACATTCGTGAATGTATATTAGACCCACCAGCTGGTGTGTATTAGACGTGTAAAGTCGTTTGTTTACTCTTGAACATCGGCAAAAATTTAACATTTCCGCTACTTTGAGCTCAGTTTCAAGCCATTTCCAGTGCTAAAACCAATAAAAATCATCCCTTTTTCTGTAATATATCTTCCATTCTATCAAATGAAGCCAAGAAATCGCAAGTACAACTATAAAAAACATACGACAAAACACTGCAAAGTCGCTGTTTTAATAAAAAATCATGGTCTCAGTTTTATTTTTCTTATTATACACTGTGTGCTGCAGGATTTGCTGTATGTGGTGCACACATACCACATAGATGTATTCTCTCATATCTAGGCCCAAATTTAGCACTCACAGCTTATCAAAGTGAGCTGAGCTCATAGCGTAGATCTACGGTTTGGACCCTAAATGTAAAGCCATAGATCTATGGCATGGACCCTGAAAGGGTTAACATTCCTGTCATGATCCCGTCAGTTACAGCTGCTTTACCCCCTTTCATTCTACGTAATGCCTCACTCACCTCCCACACACTCACGTCCTGCTCTTCTTCACTCCTAAAAGATGGTATACCTCCCTGGCCAGTGCATGAAATTACTGCCTCCCTTTCTTCGTCGACATTTAAAAGTTCCTCAAAATATTCCCACCATCTACCCAATACCTCTATCTCCCCATCTACTAACTCCCCTACTCTGTTTTTAACTGACAAATCCATTCGTTCCCTAGGCTTTCGTAACTTGTTTATCTCACTCTAAATTTTTTTTCTTGTTTTCATCAAAATTTCTTGACATTGCCTCTCCCACTCTACCTTCTGCTCTCCTTTTCACTCTCTCACCACTCTCTTCACCTTTCTTTTACTTTCCATATACTCTGCTCTTCTTATAACACTTCTACTTTGTAAAAACCTCTCATAGGCTACATTTTTCTCTTTTATCACACCCTTTACCTCATCATTCCACCAATCACTCCTCTTTCCTCCTGCACCCACCCTCCTGTAGCCATGAACTTCTGCCCCACATTCTAATACTGCATTTTTAAAACTACTCCAACCCTCTTCAATATCCCCGCCACTCTCACTGCTCATACTTGCACTAGCCCACCTTTCTGCCAATAGTTGCTTATATCTCACCCAAACTTCTTCCTCCCTTAGTTTATACTCTTTCACCTCTCACTTACTTGTTGTTGCCATTTTCCTCTTGTCCCATTTACCTCTTACTCTAACTGTAGCTACAACTAAATAATTATCCGATATATCAGTTGCCCCTCTTTAAACATGTACATCCTGAAGCCTACCCATCAACTTTTTATCCACCAAACTACTTTCATTACATGCTTTATCATACCTTGTATATTTATCCTCTTTTTCATAAAATATGTATTACTTGTTACCGAACCTCTTTGTACACATAGCTCAATTAAAGGCTCCCCATTTTCATTTATCCCTGGCACCCCAAATTTACCTACTACCTTCACAACATTTTTTACCCACTTTACCATTGAAATCCTCAACCACAAGTACTCTCACACTTGGTTCAAAACTCCCCACACACTCCACAATTCCCAAAACCTCTCTCTCTCCTCTACACTTCTCTCTTCTCCAGGTGCATATACGCTTACAATAACCCACTTTTCACATCCAACCTTTATTTTACTCCACATAATCCTTGAATTAATACATTTATAGTCCCTCTTTTCCTGCCATAACTTATCCTTCAACATTTTTGCTACTCCTTCTTTAGCTCTAACTCTATTTGAAACCCCTGACCTAGTCCCATTTATTTATTTACTTATTTTCAAGGATCTTGTATTTATTATTGTTTTAATTTACTTCTCTATCTTTCAGTTACTCCAATTGTTCTCTTGTTAAATATATGGATAGACACAAGATCAAACCTGATGGCAAGGCTTTCATGCTGGTAAGTGCATTGCATTATTTGATGTAATGATATGAGGTAAACTTCAGAACTTTGAAAATTTGTCGTTGCATAATACTGGATAGTCATAATTTTCAGAGCTTTGCCAGTTTGTTGTTAAAAACTAAATGAACTAGGTGATTATATCCATCTCTTAAATTTCCCATGGATTTCTTGGCCTTGAACTTAATCTGGCACAGATTGAGCTGACTTTTTGGTATTCCACTGAACTATATCTTCATTGTTTGTTTTAAACTAGGATAATCTCTTAGTGTCTTAAGACTGACATGGTCCTAAGACTGTCCTAAGACTATATCTGTTCTACACAGTGTTATGGGATTGATATACGGACACTCCTCACTTAACACAAAGCCTCCCATACACACATTCTGAGGCAGTGTCACTTTGTTTCTCAGTGAGTGAAAATTATCCTGCAAAGTCATAGAAAACATTCGGTAATAATTCATCGTTTTTTGTACTTGTTGAATCTGTGTGACTACTAAATAAGCCACCATGGCCCCATTGAAAGCTGCTAGTGCCAGCCTGTTGATAAAGAAGGTGAGAAACATGATAGAATTCAAGAAAAAACTCGTAGCAAAGTACCAAAGTGGAGGAGGAAGAGAGAGGGGAGAATGAGCCGCCTTCAGTGATTCTACGATATGTACAATACTAAAGCAGCAGGAGTCAGTAAAGGCTATAGTGCCAGCCAGTGATAAAGTGTAGCATTAACAGTGTGCAGGTAAGTTAAACAATTAAGTGGGAATAAAAGGATGACGCAAAACTGACTCCTCCAATACTGTTGGAGGTACATGTATATAGGGCCACTGACAAACATACTCTGCCCTGCCTATTTTCCACCATCCTAAACCAATGCCAGCATCTCCAAGGTACAGTTTGTGTAAATATTTCTTTTTTATATTATGTAAATACAGTGGAACCCCGAGTTTCTGCCGCCCTGAGTATCTGCTGCTTCAAGTTTCGAGTGCTTTTTACGGCTAAATTTTGTCCCGAGTTTCAGCCGGCGTACCAGACCTGTCCGCGCCTGCACACTTCCCCGCACAGGCATCGTGAGCCAGTCTAGCTTTGTTTATCCTCGAGTGAACATTATCCTGCGTGCTCATCCGAACATTTCACAATAAATTCATTGTGTTTGGTGCTTGTTTATTGATTGTGACTGTGAAATAAGCCACCATGGGCCCAAGGAAACTTCATAGTGGCAGTGAGGCAGTGGCAGAGGCAGTGGCAGAGGCAGTGGCAGAGGCAGTGGCGGAGGCAGTGGTGGAGGCAATAATAAGTTCTCCCTCTCTCCTCCCTATCTTCCAGATACCAACAAGAATCTTCAATAAAGGTACATAAATATGATTTTAAATGTTTAGTTATGTATTGTATTACTCATTTAATACTATATGTATGTTTTAAGTACTATATATATGTTAAACTTTAGTTATTTAAATTTTTTTTTTTTTTTTTTTTTTGTGAATATTTTTGTGGGTCTGGAACAGATTAATTTTATTTACATTATTTCTTTGAGAAATATTGCTCCGACTTTCGGCCATTTCGAGTTTAGGCCTAGCTCCTGGAAGGCATTACGGCCAAAACTCGGGGTTCCACTGTATTTCTTATTTATAAATTAAAGTGTAAATATTTCTTTTTTATAAATTATGTGCATTGTGTGAATAGTATTGGTGGCTTCTGCTGTCGCCTCTACTACCACTGTAAGTTCGGCTTATTCTCTCAGTGGCCCTTATAAACCTAAGAACAACAACACGACCACCACTCCTCACATACGTAATGACATTTTATTCATTCTAGAGTATATATCATGTTTCTATTTATTAATATTGTTTATGTCATATTAGATGAATTGTGATAGATAAATAAGTCGTGGACTATAGTTATTCTCTATAAAATATATTTTTTTTGTTTATACTTTTGGGTGTCTGAAACGGATTAATTGGATTTACATTACTTCTTATGGGGAAAATGGTTTCAGTTTTCGGGAATTTCACATTTCGTCAGGCTCTTTGGAATGGATTAATCATGAAAAGGAGGGTCCACTGTAATTGGATTTACATTATTTCTTATGTGGAAATATTGCTTCAGTTTCTGTTGAATTCAGTTTTCGTTAGACTTTCTGGAATGAATTAAAGATGAAAACCAAGGTTCCACTGTACAACCATAAAAACCATACAAAAATACACAAAGTTGCTGATTTACACCAAAAACATGGCCGCAGTTTTTTTCATTATGCACTGCGTTCTGCAAGATTTTTTTTATATAGTGCACAATTACCACACAGCCCTATTCTCTCATATGTAGGCCCAGATTTACCGGTCACAGCTTATCTGAGTGAGCTGAGCTCATGGCGTCTAACAGTGGCTTCAAAGCCACCTCATCTTTTATGTATGGTGTATGTGCTTTACACAACGAGAAGCATTTGTTTTATTCATTGGAACCATGGCTTGGGCTAAAAGTGTGCAGGTTATAACAATAAATGGAGAAAAAGAAATTGGAATGACTTAGGCAGCAAGTAGCACCACCAAACACTAGTGACAAGTTGGTGTGGCGACCCCAGCAATTTGAAATTAGGCTAGCTGAAATTAGTGCCAGATTACTGATGGAACCAGATTACTGAGTGCTGGATTAGTGATGGCCGACCTGTACATATACAGTGGACCCCCGCTTAACGATCACCTCCAAATGCGACCAGTTATGTAAGTGTATTTATGTAAGTGCGTATGTTTGGGGGTCTGAAATGGACTAATCTACTTCACAATATTCCTTATGGGAAAAAATTCGGTCAGTACTGGCACCTGAACATACAACTGGAATGAAAAAAGTTCGTTAACCGGGGGTCCACTGTATACTGTGTTAATATGCTTGAATTGTTTCACTAGGTAAAAATTTCATGAAAAACATTCTCATGCATGTTAAGTAATGGGGAAAGGGAAGGCTACTGAACGTTTGATAGACTAAGCTCATGTAAAGCTCAAAGTCAACAATGGAAGTCTCTATTGGAGACTTCATAACACTCATAGCTATCCCTTTTTTTTCTTGTCATACAAAAGAAGTTTGATCTCTTTGTGAATACTATATACTATACTGTACGTGGTTGAAGTTTTAAACATTCGTGTGAACATGTGTTATACTAATAAAGCTTCTTCCTAATGGCAGTTACAGAAACTATTGACAATGGATCCTACTAAACGAATCACCTCTGAGCAGGCAATGCAGGACCCATACTTCTTGGAGGACCCAGTACCTACTCAAGAGTTAGTAATCTTAGTGCACTGCTTTTAAAATGGAATTTGTTTTTCATTATTTAGTATTGTATAACTTTACAGTATTTTATTTCTCATTGCAAGTATATACAGTTGCATAAAAAGACAACTCAAATGTACTAAAAAAAGGATTAAAGGCTATTTTCATGAATTAATTAGTACAGCTTGTAATGGTGATGGTGACTGGTTGACAGTCACCATCATCGTTACAAGCTGTCTGTCTATATAGAAATAGATTTATGAATTAATTACTGTTCGGATGTTATATCTAATATTTTACAAACAAAAATTATTTGAAAAGGTTACCAAATGTATGATTAATAACAGGTCTGTAATCATATAATGTCTATACTTTAACCCTTAACCCTTAAGCTGTCCAAATGTAGATCTGTTTTTTCACTGGCAGTGCTCCGAATATTTTGAAAAAAAAAAAAATTCTTAATCAATGAGGGCAATTTTCTGTGTGTAATAAGACAAAAAAAAAAAATTAGGATCAATACTTACAGAGATATAAGGCCGCGAAGTTGGCACTGGATGCTGATCTAATGGCAACATGGACTCCTGCCGCTTGCAGAAGTGTTGCTGATACCTTTTTTCTCATTTTTATTTTAATTTATACAGTGGTGGGCACAGTTCCACTAATCCTCTAACCACTAATAGCAGAACTAACTTTGTTTAGCAGATTAGTTTTTCTGCTAACTTTGGAAACCGTTGAATCCGATAAAAAAAAATTCATATGTTGTTGGTAGTTGGAAAGCAATGCCTTTTCAATGATGCACGTGTTTGTTCTTGTCTGTTGTGGGCGTTTCTCCAACAGTTGGTCAGGCATGCTATTAGCTGACTATGTGTAAACATGACTTGTCAACACAGCAGCATCTGAGTAGCATTGTTATAGTCTTAAAATATCAGCGATCACCATGGTGCATTGTCACTTATCATTATGAACAGGGGAGACATTTCTGTTCCTCCTGAGGGTGTTGTTGAGGAGTCTGCAGTGGCTGTGGTTGAAGCAGAGGCCACTCAGGCTGAGGGCCAGGAGTTGCAGAACCCATGGCCCCACCTGGATGACTATTTTGTCCTCAAGTCAAGGGATATAAAGAATGCCAATACAGTGGGCCCTTGTTTTTTGTAATTAATCCGTTCCTGGAAGTATGACTATTATCGGAATTGACGATTTTAGAATCCATTTTCCCCATAAGAAATAATGTAAATACAATTAATCCATTCCTGACACCCAGAAGTATTAAAACAAAAATTTTTTTACATGAAATGTAGATGTAGTACATACACAATACAATGGGACATGATGAATGAAGCATTAACAGCATAACACTTACCTTTATTGGCGATTCTTCTTAGTGTATGGAAGACTGGAGGAGGAGAGAGATTGAATTAGTTACTGTTTGGAAGGGGAATCCCCTTCCATCAACACCTCAGGTACCAAGTCCTTTTCTGGGGTTACTTCTCTTTTCTGTTTCTTAATGCCACTAGGACCAGCTTGAGAGTCACTGTACACCTGTGGCACTAAATTCTTGTCCAGAAAGCTGTTTCTGGCGTCTCTTTAAAACTTCCCTAAAATGGGCCAAGACATTGTCACTGTACAAGTTGCCGATATGGCTTGCAACAGCCTTGTCAGGGTGATGTTTCTCCATATATCTTTCCATCCTACCCTACATTTAAAAAATCTCCCTAATTTCTGAAGAAGGCAACTTCTTCCACTTCTCTTCCTCCTCTGCAGCAATATTCTGAGCTGCGGTCTGTTGCTGTTCTTGCTGAAGCTCTTGCAGCTCCTCAGTGGTTAGCTCTTCTTTGTGGTCCTCCACCAACTCTTCCACATCCAACCCCATGGAACTCCCCAATGCCAAAATAGATTTCACAACTGTCATAGGCTCATCAGGGTCAGCCCCCAAACCCTTCAAAATCGCTCTTGTGGACACAATCTGATCGCAATTTTCTCCAAGCAGAGTTCAAATTCCTCGTAGTCACTCCCTCCCAAGCCTTACCTATAAGGCTTATGCAGTGGAAGATCTTTCCAAAACTCTCTTAGGGTCAAGTGAGTGTCTGAGGTCACATTCAAGCACCTTTGAAACATTGCTTTGTTGTAGAGTTTTTTAAAGTTTGAAATGATCTGCTGGTCCATGGGCTGGAGGAGAGGAGTGGTATTAGGGGGCAAGAGCTTTACTATGATGAACAAAACTCCTCCAGAATAAGGTCATCCAAGTTTGGAGGATGAGCAGGTGCATTGTCCATTAGCAGGAGGCACTTGAGATCTAATTTGTTTTCCAGGAGGTAATTCTTCACACTACGGCCAAACACTTTATTGAACCACTCGAGGAAAATTTCCCTCATGACCCATGCCTTATTATTAGCTTTCCAAAACACACACAATTTACTCTTGACGACATTGTTTTTCCTGAACACACTGGGATTTTCAGAATGGTACACTAGTAACAGGTTCACTTTGAAATCCCCACTAGCATTAGCACAGAACATGAGCGTCAGGCTGTCTTTCATAGGCTTGTGTCCCGGCAGTCCCTTTTCCTACTGAGTAATGTAGGTCCTCTTTGGCATTTTCTTCCAAAAGAGGCCTGTTTCATCACAATTGAACACTTGTTCAGGTTTCAATCCTTCAGCCTCTATGTACTCCTTGAATTCGCTTACGAATTTTGTAGCTGCAATTTTGTCCGAACTGGCAGCCTCGCCATGCCGTATCACACTGTGTATGCCACTACGGTTCTTAAGTCTCTCAAACCAGCCTTTGCTGGCCTTAAATTCACAAATATCAGTATTCATTGCAGGCAATTTCTTTACGAAATCGTCATGCAACTGCCTAGCCTTTTCACAAATAAGCGGCTGCATAAGACTATCTCCTGCTAATTGTCTCTCGTTTATCCATACCAATAATAACTTCTCAACATCTTCGAGTACTGGTGATCTCATTTTTGTTAGCATATTTACCCCCTTTGCAACAACAGTTTCCTTGGTTTCCTTTTTCTTGGCCACGATGGAAGCTATGGTTGTATGGGGTTTCTTATACATCCTGACCAGTTTGGCCATGTACGCCACTTTCATATTGTTCAATGATGTTTTTCTTGAATTCAGTTGTATTTCTCACCTTTACTAGGAGCTTTCTTTGGAGCCATGGTAGCTTATTTAGCAGTTGCAAGCATTAAAATGAATGGAATACGTATTATGAAATATTTCGTATGAACAAGTGAGGGGACCGTCGCTCATTGGTAAACAATGGCACACTGGCCAGGAAGGGAGGGTGAGGCGGCTCGGGGCTGTGAGTACGCGTCCGGGAAGAATGACTATTTGCGAGTCAGACGACAATTCGCAGGCCAATGTTTTGACAAAAATAACGTTTTGATTTTTGAAAATTACAACTTTTGAGCCTTACGATTATCGAGGGTCCACTGTATTTTGTACTTCTGTGCGTCATGTGCCAGCCCAAGGAAACCATCATCAAGGGATAGGCAGCAAGCCTCTACAACTTGAAGTTGCACATTAACCCTTTGACTGTTTTGGCCGTATATATACGTCTTATGAGCCACCGTTTTTGACATATATACTCATAAATTCTAGCGGCTTCAAATCAAGCAGGAGAAATCTGGTAGGCCCACATGTGAGAGAATGGATCTGTGTGGTCAGTGTGCACCATATAAAAAAAATCCTGCAGCATGCAGTGCATAATGAGAAAAAAACTCCGACCTTTTTTTTTTTTCATTAAAATGCCGACTTTGTGGTCTATTTTCGTATAGTATTTATGGTTGTATTCTCATTTTCTTGGTCTCATTTGATACAATGGAAAACATATTATAGAAATAGAGGTGATTTTGATTGGTTTTACTATAAAAAGAACCTGGAAATGGAGCTCGAAGTAGGAGAAATGTTTGATTTTTGCCGATGTTCAAAAGTAAACAAATGATGTCATTGTCCAATAAATGTCCAACTAGCCATTCTAATATGCAGTCATGAATGGGTTGACATTATTTGTACAATTATTACAGTATTGCAGTAGTCTGCATAACAATAAATCTTTTATTTTTTGTTTGAATTAAAATTCAAAATAGAAAGCAAGAGTAATATCAGAGGGGCCTGGAGACATGACTGATGAACAAAGAAAATGTTATTTTAGAGCCAGGAATGTCTGCGTTGTTCATTCTGGACCTTATTTTGAAATTGTCATATTTTTTAATTTTCATGAAATTGGCCAAATTGCAAAATTCTGACTACGTTATTGGTTAGTTGAAATCGGTAAATGGACAGTTTCTTGTGTCAATCGATAGAAAAAATTGAGTTCTAAAGAAATAGCTACGAGTTCGGTCGATTGGAACAATGGAATTAGCCGAAAAAAGGGCTCAAAGTGGGCGAAATCGCCGATTTGTAAATATCGCCAAGGTCTCTAACTTTGCAAGAGCATAATTCCGTCAGTTTTCCATAATTTTTTTTTTTTTGTGTCATTACAAGCGGGAAAAGATTCTCTATCATTTTTTTTTTTTTTTTTTTTTTTTTTTTTTTTTTTTTTTTTTTTTGGGCACCAGGAGACACCTCAGGATTGGGGGTTGCGACAGTCAAGGGGTTAAGAGGAAACACCCAGCGCATGCCATCAAGTTTGAGGAGAGAATCAAGGCCAGATCTTCCCATGGAAAACACGAGCAATCTTCTTGTGGTAGCGCCATTAGCAGGAGCTGCAGCCAGTCGTCACAGCTGCCTGCAAAAAGAGCACGCCAGACCACCATTGGTGAAGCATTTGTTGCTGCTGACACTAGCATCCATCAGTCTGTGGTGGACACAAAGATTGTGGACCTATTCGTCTGCAACATACTACTGCTGCATGTAGTGGAATCCCCTCACCTTTGTCAGCCTGATCAAGATGTTGAACCCCAACAAGACGTCGATGTTCCGCTGCACCCTGGGCAGGAGGATTTTAGTCAGCCATAAATACCTGGAGGAGTATCTTATAAGGTATTTATGAGTTACAAGCTCTTATTAAACTTCTACTACAGGTCTCCCTCAACATTCACATTTTCCACTTTCACGCGCTTTGAACATTTGCAAATTCCCAGCCGCCCAATCGTATTTAAAATATGTCATTACATATCTTAGGAATGGTGGCGGTGGCAGAGTTCGTACAGAGATAGGACAAGATAGTCCTTCAATATGACGCTAATATCAACTCTACGGCTTATTTATCTATCACAATCCATCTAATATGACATAATAAACTATTAATAACATAGAAACATGACATATACCCTAGAATGAATAAAATACATCATTAAGAATGTCATGAGTGTTGCTGTGTTGGTATTGTTGGGTGTATAAAGGCCACTGAGACATAAGCCATACTTAGTGGTGGTGGAGGAGGCATCAGAGGCAGTAGAGACTAGAGATGGGGGTGTTGTCAGTCACCCTGTATAACTCCAACAACATTGGAGGAGTTAGGTTCGTGCTGTCCTTTTTCTATCGATTAATCACTTAACTTACTTGCTACACTTTATCGCTGGCTGGCGCTATAGCCTTTATCTACTTATGCTGCTTTAGTATCATACATATCATAGAATCACTGAAGAAGGCACATTCTCCCCTCTCTCTTCCTCCTCCACTTTGGTACTCTGCTACAAGTTCTTAATTGAATTCTATAGTTTTTCTCACTTATACCAAAGCGCTGGCACTAGTTCAATATTTTACGATGTTTTCATGCGCTGTATGATTGTTTATGGTTCAATAGGTTAAGGAAGCAGTATTGCATTATATTTCCCTACAATATATTGGGGCACCAAACATTCACGATTTTTCAACATTCGCGAAGTTCTTGATCCCCTAACCCTCGCAAATGTTGAGGGACACCTGTACACGTATATGTTTTCTGGAATGAATGCATGATAATGCTTCAGAGGCTTCTTCCTTTATTTGCAAAGATCTTGGGTACACAGGCAGTGTGTTAGTGCCCAGGCCCCAAGAGGACCATGCCCAGGGAGAGAGTGACAGAGTAACACCTTGTTGACTGAGTGAAGTCAGCTGCCTGAGTGCGGGAAAGGCAGGTCTGGGCAAAAAAATTGTATTATGAGAACAGATTATCCAACTTATCAGGTGATATAAAAAAGACCTGGAAAACCCTATCTGAAATTCTAGGAACAAAAAAGATATCAGGAAAAAGCGCAATTGAACTAACAAAACCAGATGAACCCCTACTCCCATCCTACTGAAACAACAAACAGACTCAATGTTTTCTTCTCCACCATAGGAAAAAAAACCTGTGGGTAAAATCCCAAGCTCAAAAACCCCACCTAATGACTGCCTCACTGGCGCCTACCCGAACACACTGTTCCTAGCTCTGACTAACCCAACAGAAGTCTCACTTATTATCAACACACTAAAGAACAAGACAAGAGATTTAAGTACCTTACCACCCTTTATATACAAAAAAGCTTCGCAAGTGCTGTCACCAATCATTGCAACACACTTTTAACAAATCCATCGAATCCTCTATCTTCCCTACAGTTCTCAAAATAGGGAGGGTCACCCCAATACATAAAGGAGGAGATATAGCAGACTTGAATAACTGTAGGCCAATATCCAACTTACACTCTTCTTTCTTTCAACACACCGGCCGTATCCCACCAAGCACGATGGCCCAAAAAGAAAAACGAAAGTTTCTCTTTTAAATTTAGTAATTTATACGGGAGAAGGGGTTACTAGCCCCTTGCTCCCAGCATTTTAGTCGCCTCTTACAACACGCATGGCTTACGGAGGAAGAATTCTGTTCCACTTCCCCATGGAGATAAGAGGAAATAAACAAGAATAAGAACTAGAAAGAAAATAGAAGAATACCCAGAGGGGTATGTATATATATGCTTGTACATGTATGTGTAGTGTGACCTAAGTGCAAGTAGAAGTAGCAAGACATACCTGAAATCTTGCATGTTTATGAGACAGACAAAAGACACCAGCAATCCTACCATCATGTAAAACAATTACAGGTTTTCGTTGTACACTCACTTGGCAGGACGGTAGTACCTCCGCGTTGGTTACCACCTACTTACTAGTCCAACTTACCTCTCTCTCTAAAATCCTTTGAAAGATAATTCATAAGCAAATCTATCTACTCAATTTCCACAACAGTAATCAACCCTGTCGTTAGGCTCAGCTTAATAAAAACACAATGATGCTAAGACACACCAAGACTAGCACACACATACACGCACTGATTAGTAAAGCTTTATCACGTTGACCACAATTGGGCACATAAAATTATCACTATGGTATAAGAGGGTACTCCGCCAACTACTTAAAGTCGTGCCTTAGCAACAGAAGCCAGTGTGTGTACACAAATGGAGCAGACTCTTCTACACAGCCAGTTACAGTTGGTGTCCCACAGAGAAGTGTCCTTGGCCCTCTTTCTCATTTACATAAACAACCTACCAAATGTATTGCAACTACTCAAACCCACACTATTTGCAGATGACACTACATACGTCTTCTCTCATCCAAGCCCAGTCATACTAGCCAATGCTGTAAATACTGAATTACAGAAAATATCTACCTGATTAACAAACTTACTCTCAGTATTGACAAAACCTACTACATTCAGTTTGGAACAGAACTACAGATGTTCCTCTTAACATAATGATAAATGGATCACCTATCACAAAGCTCACAGAGGGAAAATTCTTAGGAACCCACCTTGATAATAGACTCAAATTTCAAACACACGTACAACAAATTTCCAAGACCGTAGGCATACTATTGAAGATATGGTACTATGTTCCATAGTCAGCCCTCCTGGCCCTATATCACTCACTCATTTACCCCTATCTCACCTATGGGATTTGTGCATGGGGCTCAACAACAATAAATCATCTCGGACCATTAATTACCCAGCAGAAGGCTGCAGTCAGAATGATGATAAATTCCCACTCCAGGCAGCATGCTCCACCAATATTCAAAACTCTAAACTTACTCACCGTACAGAACATCTATACTTATTATTGTGCCTACTACATACATAGAACACTCATCTCAGAAATAAACCCTCCCCTCAAACTTCTCCTTACCAACAGAATACATGACCATAACACAAGGCACAGATCACTCTTTGATGTTCCCCATGTCCATTTCACACTATATAAAATCTCAATTCATATAAAAGCCCAAAATTCTGGAATTCATTACCTGTGAATATAAAAGAAATACTGTCTGTTTATCAGTTCAAGACTTCTTAAAAACCACTTACTCAGCCACAGCTAAATAAATACTGAGTAACTGAATCTCATAAATGTATAACCTGTGACCTTATCGAACTTTTTTTTTTAATTATATTACCTAATAGAATACTCCATTCTCTTGAATGCACAGTAACTCATCTAATGACCATATGACCTGTTCTGCACTACAAATCATTGATTTTATTCTACCTGATTTAATTATATTATACATTGTTATGCTACAAATTTGTGCAACTTTAATGCTTCTTATTTGAGATGTTCATTTGTACTTCATGTTGTAATTTGTTTACTGTAATTTTTACCACAATATATCATTGCTTAGGTAATCTTAAGTTAATTTTAATCCTGCCCATAATGCTCTGCATACAAGGGTTTTTTGGCATGTACACCCAATAACTATATTTCTTTGTACAACTATGTATCATGTCCAAATAAAAAATAAATAAATAAATACACACCCAGAGACCTGCCCTCTGGTGGGAAATATGGGAACTAGGCATGTAGGCTTACAGTCTACATATAGCTTTTTTTATATTTTTTTAATTTTCGTGGGTATTGCAAGTTACGACAGTTAAGAAGTACAGTACACCTTTCCCAGTGTTGTAAAGTAATGAAGTAAAACAACCTGTTTTTCTTTTAAAATGAAGGGCACATTTTTCTACATGCTATAGGATTAAAAAAAATTGTAGGGTCAGTACTTACTGAGATATAAGACAGTGAAGTTGGCTCTGGATGCTCAGCTGTCGGCAACATCGACTCCTGCCTCTTGCAGAAGTGTTGCTAATATACCGTTTTTTCTCGTTTTTATTTTAATTTATATATTTTTTTATGTTCTGATAATTACAATTTTTTACAGTTCTTGTAACTTCATAGCTAATCTTTGTTCTGACACTAATATTAGATACTGAAATAGCGCTCAAATAGTCAGTCACATTGACAGGTGAACATTGACACCTGCCTGGGTTATTTACTATTGTCTAGAAATATATACAAAGTATTTATAGGTCCCACCAATGTTTTAGATACCCTGGCATATACCTTGAAGCATGGTGTTATGAAAGGCATCCCTATACTGTTGACAGCCTGTTGATAAATGCCCACTGCTCCAGCTAACCCTCACTGTATTTGTTATCACAGTTACACACAAACATGTCTTGTGTCTCTGTCTATCTGCCTGTCTATCCATCTGTCTATCTGCCTGCCTGTCTGTCTGTCTGCCTCTGCTTATCTGTCTTTCTGTCTGCCTAGAGTATATGTATACCGCACTCCTTGAAGAATTGTGTTATGGCATCTGTTATCAGCTCAGTGACATTTGATAAATGGGTGCTCGGGGAACCCTGACTTTATTTGTTTTCACTGATACAAACATGTTTCTGTATCTGTCTATCTATCTACCTGTCTGTCTGTCTATCTTTGCCTGGAATTTTTGGGTTATCCTAGGTAATATACTCTATGTAATATAACTGTACTTATGTGTACATGTGAGACAGATATAGATAGACAGAGATATAGATAGGCAGAGATGTAGACAGAGATATAGACAGAGAAGCAGCCAGAGACAGCCAAAGCAAGACAGCCAGCCAGCCAAATACATAAGAACATAAGAAAGAAGGAACACTGCAGCAGGCCTACTGGCCCATGCACAGCAGGTACATGTCACCCTTGCCCCCCCGGCTTTGACCCATGACCCACCTAGTCAGGTCACATCCATTGGAGGAAGGAGCACGACATCAGACCTAGTAGCACAAGCTAGTCAGGTCCAACTCACACCCACCCACACTCACTCATGTATTTATCTAACCTGTTTTTTCTTTCCTCTTAAAATGGGAGTGTTAATGCGACACTGCATCACTTAATCCCTGGTGTTTGCCATGCTATTTGCTCTAGCTGGTGTTCAATTGAACTGGTGTTCCCATAAGGTACTAAGTGCTCCCAGATCTTTTTAATAGTGCGCACACTGAGTGCACAGACCCATTCTTTCATGT
The DNA here is from genome assembly GCF_026875155.1 of Cherax quadricarinatus. Taxonomy (NCBI): domain Eukaryota; kingdom Metazoa; phylum Arthropoda; class Malacostraca; order Decapoda; family Parastacidae; genus Cherax; species Cherax quadricarinatus. Next base: position 7,334,541 of record NC_069410.1, on the reverse strand, counting down.
CTAGGCGACTCAAGCCTATTGTGCCAAATTTGAAGGAATGACAAAAAAAGTTGATCTACGTTCGGAGCGCTACGCGTGCATATATAATTATCTTAGGTAGTCAAATCATTTAATGTTAGTACAAATGGCAGATTTAGTAATGGGAATCAATTTGTCTTGACATGATACATTGTTTCTATTAACCCTTTCAGGGTTTCCGACGTACTAGTACGGCTTACGCACCAGGGTTTTTGACTTACTAGTATGCCTAAATTCTAACGCCCTCAATTCTATTGAGAGAAAGCTGGTAGGTCTACACATGAAAGAATGGGTCTGTGGTCAGTGTGTGCAGTATAAAAAAAATCCTGCAGCAAACAGTGCGTAATGAGAAAAAAAGAAACTTGTGTTTTTGGTTTAAAATAGTGATTTTGCACTGTATTTTTGTGTCGTATTTATGATGGTATTCTAGGTTTCCTGGTCTTATTTTATAGAATGGAAGACATGTTACAGAAATTGAGATGATTTTGATTGGTTTTACAATGAAAAGTACCTTGAAATTGAGCTCTAAAGTAGCAGAAATGTTCGATTTTTGCCAAAGTTCAAAAGTAAACAAATTATGCCAAGCATCCAATACACGTCAACTGGTGAGTCTAATATTCCTTCACAAGTGCGCTGATATTATTTATACCATTTTTACACTAATGCAGTAGTCTTCATAACAGTAAATCTTCTATTTTTTGTGAGAATAAAAATTCAAAGTGGAAAGCAAAAGAATGTAAGAGGAGCCTGGGGATGTGACTAATGAACAGAAGAAATGTTATTTTAGTGCCAGGAATGTCTTTCTTGTTTATTCTGGACCCTATTTGGAAATTGGCATCTTTTGAAATTTGTGTGAAATTGGCAAAATTGCTAAATTCTGATCACTTTATTGAATAGTTGAAATCGGTAAATGGGTGGTTTCTTGTACTCATTCAATAGAAAAAATGGAGTTCTAGCGAAATAGTTATGATTTTTGTCGACTAGTACACTGTAATTGGCCGAAAATAGGGCTCAAAGTTAGCAAAATCGCTGATACATAAAACATCGTCGAAACCGGTAACTTTGTGAGAGCATAATTCTGTAAGTTTTCCATCAAATTTCATACTTTTGGTGTCATTATGATTGGGAAAAGACGATCTTTTCATAAGAAAAAATAATATTTTTGTTTTTTTTAATATTTGGCGACCCTGAGAACAAGTCTGGGAGAGGGCCTGTCGGCCTTGAAAAGGTTAACCCTTTCAGGGTCCGTCCCGTAGATCTACGGCTTTACGTTCAGGGTCCAAACCGTATATCTACGTCATGAGCTCAGCTCACTCTGATAAACTGTGAGTGGTACATTTGGGCCTAGATATGAGAGAATACATCTACGTGGTATGTGTGCACCACATAAAACAGATCCTGCAACACACTGTGTATAATGAGAGAAAAAAAACTGAAATCATGATTTTTCGATTAAAACAGCGACTTTGCAGTGTTTTTTCGTATGTTTTTTATAGTTGTATTTGCGATTTCTTGGTCTCAATTGATAGAATGGAAGACATATTACAGAAATAGAGATGATTTTGATTGGTTTTAGCACTGGAAATGGCTTGAAACTGAGCTCAAAGTAGCAGAAATGTTAAATTTTTGCCGATATTCAAGAGTAAACAAACGACCTCACACGTCTAATACACATCAGCTGGTGGGTCTAATATGCATTCACAAATATGGTGATGATATTTATACAATTATTACAGTATTGCATAACAGTAAATCTTCAATTTTTTGGTGTGAATAAAAATCAATATGGAATTTAATTTGTAAAGCCTCAAAACATAACTAATGAACAGAGGAAATGTTAGTTTAGTTCCAGGAATACCTACATTGTTTATTCTGGACCCTATTTTGAAATTGGAATATTTTGAACTTTGTGTTAAATTGGCCAAATTAACAATTTCCAATCACTTTAATTTGTAGTTGAAACAGTTGACTTGCTGATTTCTTGTGCTCAATCGATAGAATAGAAGTAATACTAGTGAAATAGCTAAGAATTTGGTTTACTGGAATAATGTAATTGGCCTAAAATGGGAGTCAAAGTCGGCAAAATCGCCGATTCGTAAATATCGCTGACACATCAAAATTCGCGAGAGCATAATTTCATCAATTTTCCATCAAATTTGTACTTTTTGTTTTATTACCTTCACAAAAAGATTCTTTACCATTTCATAAGAAAAAAAAAAAAATTTTTTTTTGAAAATTCTTGGACACTGGGGCACCACTTCAGATTTGGGCCTTGGACCCTGAAAGGGTTAAAGCCATACTGGAGGAGTATCTTAGACACACTTAGGATTGACTTAAGATTTAGTAAGACTAACATAAGATTTAATAAGCAGTAACTATACAGTGGACCCCCGGTTGTCGGCCGTAATCCGTTCCTGAAGGTCAGCCGATAACCGAATTAACCCTTTCAGTGTCGAGAGGCCCTCTCCTAAACTTGTTCTCAGGGTCGAAAATTTTTCGGAAAAAAAAAATTATTTTTTCTTATGAAAAGATAGAGAATCTTTTCCTGATCATAATGACACCAAAAGTACGAAATTTGATGGAAAAGTTAGGGAATTATGCTCTCGCGAAGTTAGCAGTCTTGATGATGTTGACGCGTCGGCGATTTCACCCACCTTGAGCCCTATTTTCGGCCAATTCCAATGTACTAGTCGACAAAAATCATAACTATTTTGCTAGAACCACATTTTTCTATTGAATGAGTACAGGAAACCACCCATTTACCAATTTCAACTACCCAATAAAGTCAGAAATTAGCAATTTTGCCAATTTCACACAAATTTCAAAAGATGCCAATTTCCAAACAGGGTCCAAAATAAACAAGACAGACATTCCTGGCACTAAAATAACATTTCCTCTGTTCATTAGTCACGTCCCCAGGCTCCTCTTACATTTTTTTTTTGCTTTTCACTTTAAACTTTTATTCTCACAAAAATAGAAGATTTACTGTTATGCAGACTACTGCATTAGTGTAGAAATGGTATAAATAATATCAGTGCACTTGTGAAAGAATATTAGACTCACCAGTTGATGTATATTGGATGCATGGCATGATTTGTTTACTTTTGAACTTTGGCAAAACTCGAACATTTCTGCTACTTTAAGCTCAATTTCAAGGTACTTTTCATTGTTATACCAATCAAAATTATCTCAATTTCTGTAATATGTCTTCCATTCTATAAAATGAGACCAGAAAAACTAGAATACAACCATAAATACTACATGAAAAAATAGTGCAAAGTCGCTGTTGTAACCCTTAAACGGTCCAAACAGATCGACGTTCAAATTCATAGTGCTACAAAAGTAGATCTACTTTTTTTTACAATTTTTCAAATATAACGAAAAAAAAAGTAGCTAAAAATTTTTTTTACACATTTTCAAATATAAAACTAAAAAGAAGATCTACATTTTTTTACATACTTTCAGATGTTGAAAAAACGTATATTTACATTTGAACCATTTAAGGGTTAAACCAAAAACATGGTCAAAGTTTTTTTTTCTCATTACGCACTGTGTGCTGCAGGATTTTTTGTATATTGTGCACACTGACCACATAGACCCATTATTTCTTATGTAGGCCTACCAGCTTTCTCTTGCTAGATTTGAAGGCGCTAGAATTTAGGTGTACTAGTACGTCAGTAACCCTGGTGCATAAGCCGTACTAGTACGTACGTTGGAAACCCTGAAAGGGTTAATATTTCCCATAAGAATTAATGGAAATAAAATTAATTTGTTCCAAACAAAAATATTCACAAAAAAAAAAATTTTTTTTTTTACAATTATGTAAGTACAGTGGACCCTCGACCAACGATGGCATCGTCTAACATTAAATCCGACTAGCGATACATTTTAACACAAAAAATTTTGCCTCGACTAGCGCTAAAAACTCGACCAACATGATTCGTTCCGTCTGAGACGCGTCCACTTGTGGCCAGTTTTTACAAGCCAGCCAGCCACCGCAGTCCCATCCAAACATATAATCGGAACGTTTCATATTATCACAGCGTTTTTAGTGATTGCACCTGCAAAATAAGTAACCATGGGCCCCAAGAAAGCTTCTAGTGCCAACCCTACAGCTAAAAAGGGTGAGAATTACTATGGATATGAAGATCATTGCTAAGTATGAAAGTGGAGTGTGTGTCTCCGAGCTGGCCAGGTTCTACACAAAACCCCAATCAACCATCGCTACTATTGTGGCCAAGAAAACGGCAATCAAGGAAGCTGTTCTTGCCAAAGGTGTAACTATGTTTTCAAAACTGAGATCGCAAGTGATAGAAGATGTTGAGAGACTGTTATTAGTGTGGATAAACGAAAAACAGATAGCAGGAGATAGCATCTCTCAAGTGATCATATGTGAAAAGGCTAGGAAGTTGCATGAGGATTTAATTAGAAAAATGCTTGCAACTAGTGGTGTGAGTGAATTTAAGGCCAGCAAAGGTTGGTTTGAGAGATTTAAGAATCATAGTGGCATACATAGTGTGATAAGGCATGGTGAGGCTGCCAGTTTGGACCAAAAAGCAGCTGAAATATATGTGCAGGAATTCAAGGAGTACATAGACAGTGAAGAATTGAAACCTGAACAAGTGTTTAATTGTGATACTGACAGTGTTGTGAAACACTTTAGGAATGTCATAAAGGAACGGGAGGTACAGGCCTCTATGGACAGATATGTTGTGTGACAGAGGTCCAGTGACTCAAGCTGGTCTTAGTGGCATTAAAAGAAGGGAAGTAACCCCAGAAAAGGACTTGACACCTCAAGTCCTAATGGAAGGGGATTCCCCTTCTAAACACTAACACCATCCACGGTCTCCCCTCCTCCCATCCCATCAATCATCGCCAGATCTTCAATAAAGGTAAGTGTCATGTAATTGTACATGTCTTCTTCAGTTTGTGTGTATTAAAATTAATATTTCATGTGGTAAAAAATTTTTTTTTCCAATACTTTTGGGTGTCTTGCACGGATTAATTTGATTTCCATTATTTCTTATAGGGAAAATTAACTCGACTAACGATAATTTCGATTAACAATGAGCTCTCAGGAATGGATTAATATCGTTGGTCGAGGGTCCACTGTATTACATACCTTTATTGAAGGCTAATGCTGGCTTCTGGAAAATAGGAGGAAAGAGGGAGGAGTTAGTGTTTGGAAGGGGAATTCCCCTCCATGAAGACTTTAGGCAGCAATGTCTTCTCTGGGGTTACTTCCCTTCTCTGTCTTTTAATGCCACTAGAACCAGCTTGAGAGTCACTGGACCCCTGTCTCACAAAATAACTGTCCAGAGTGCTCTGTTTCTGGGGTTTCTCTAAGATTTCCCTGAAGTGGGACAGGGTTTTGTCACTAAACATGTTGCAGATATGGCTTGTTTCAGCTTTGTCAGGGTGGTGTTTCTCTACAAAAGCTTGCACCCTGGTCCACATTGCACACACCTCTTTAATCTCTGAAGAAGGCACCTCCTTCACTCCCTCTTCCTCCTCCTCTGAAGCAAGTTCCTCAACTGCAGTCTGTTGCTGTTCAAGTTGAAGCTCTTGCAGGTCTTCAGTGGTAAGCTCCTCCCTGTGGTCCTCCACCAACTCTTCCACATCCTCACAACTCACCTCCAACCCCAGGGACTTCCCCAGAGACACAATAGAGTCCACAGGGTCGGCAGGGTCAGGGTCACGGTGAGTCTCAAACCCTTCAAAATCCCTCTCTGGCCACAGTTTTCTCCAAGTAGAGTTCAGAGTCCTGGAAGTCACTCCCTCCCAAGCCTTACCAATAAGGCTTATGCAATGGAGGATAGTGAAGTGATTCCTCCAGAACTCTCTTAGGGTCAGCTGAGTGTCCGAGGTCACTTCAAAGCACTTTTGAAACACAGTTTTTGTGTAGAGTTTTTTGAAGTTAGAAATGACCTGCTGATCCATGGGCTGGAGGAGGGGAGTGGTGTTAGGAGGCAAGAACTTCACTTTTATAAAACTGAAGTCCCTAAACACTTGGTCTTCCAAATCTGGAGGATATGCAGGAGCATTGTCCAGTAACAGGAGGCACTTGAATGGCAATTTCTTTTCCATTAGGTATTTTTTCACACTTGGGCCAAACACATCATTAACCCACTCTTTGAAAATTTGCCTTGTGACCCATGCCTTATGATTAGCTTTGCACATCACACATAATCTATTCTTCATGACATTGTTCTTAAACACACTGGGATTTTCTGAGTTATACACAAGTAAATTCTTCACTTTGAAATCCCCACTAGCATTACCACACAACAAAAAAGTAAGCCTGTCTTTCATAGGCTTGTGTCCTGGCAGTGCCTTTTCCTCCTGGGTAATGTAGGTCCTGTTTGGCATTTTCTTCCAAAACAGGCCTGTTTCGTCACAATTGAAAATTTGTTGGGGTTCGAATCCTTCAGCCTTTACATAGTCCTGGAATTCGTGAACATACTTTTCAGCTGCACATTTGTCAGAACTTGCAGCCTCACCATGCCTTACAGCACTGTGTATGCCACTACGCTTCTTAAATCTATCAAACCATTCTTTGCTGGCCCTAAATTCACAAACTGCAGCACTTGTTCCAGGCATTTTCTTTGCAAGATCCTCATGCAACTGCTTTGCCTTCTCACAAATGATCGACTCAACTGCACTGTCTCCCACTAATTTTTTTCCTTAATCCACAATAATAATAACTTTTCCATCTCTTCCATTATTGGTGTCCTTTGTTTAGTTAGAAAAGCTACTCCTTTTGCAACATTAGTGTCTTTGATTTGTTCTTTCTTTGCCAGGATGGATGTAATTGTTGATTTATTCTTGCTGTACATCCTGGCAAGTTCCACCACCTTCATACCACTCTCAAATTTTTCTATCACTTCACGCTTAAATTTCATGGTGTTTCTCACTTTCTTTACCACAGAAACTTTACTGGGAACTTTCTTTGGAGCCATGGTTACTTACTTCACAGTTGCACTGCAAGAAAAACCACTAAAAACAATGGCAAACAAGCGAAATGTTTGGATGTATGATCAGAAGCTTCCTCAGCCACCGAGAGACAAAGCCAAACTGAAGCGCAAGCTGCCCCAGCCGGTGGATGGACATGTCCAAAACGGCTGATAACCGAGTGAACGGCCGAAAACCCCACCGATAACCAAGTTGGCCGATAACCAAACTGGCCGATAACCGGGGGTCCACTGTATTAGGAATTGTATCATTATCAGATTGTAGTGAAGTAAAGTAATGACAGACTTCAGCACTTAAGCATAAGTAGAGATCAATTTCAGTACTTTTTAAAAAGTAAATACCGAAAAAAGTTACTTAAGTACACTGCTCAAGTAGTTTTACTTCATTAATTTACAACACTGGTACTTTTACTTGAATATTAAAGATGAGTACTGTTTGCTATGGGACTTCAGTACAGTGACAAATGTGGGCAAAATCTATTTTTGCATTAGTGGCATTTGATCATCATATGACCTTGGCATTCTATATCTTATTAGAAAGCTCTCTAGGTCTGTTCTGAAAGTCTTAAAAGTAAAAGTAAAAGGCCATAAAACTAAACTGAATCTGAATTCATGTGAAAAAGTTAGTGGTTAGAGTTTAGCGTTAGCTTCTGCTAATTTTTTCGGCCGTTTAGCGGTGTAGTGTTAGCAGAGCTAATTTTTCTAGTTAATAGATTAGCAAAACTAACTTTTCGGTTAGCTGTGCCCAGCATTGAATTTATATAATTTTTATGTTCTGATAATTACAATTTATAGTATTTTTTGTGATTTCATAGCCAATCTTTGTTCTGACATTAACAGTAGGTAATGAAATAGTACTCAGTCACAAACACACTGACAGGTAAACATATTCACCTGCCTTGATCACATACTATTGTCTACAAATATACATAAAGTATTTATATTTCCCAGCAATGTTTCAGACTTGTTGGGGTATATGTATATGAAAATCCTTGAAGCACAGTATAAGACAAGTTCACTCCATTGCTGACAGTGCACCAGTGGAGTGACACTTGATCATGCACTGGCTTTTATTTGTTTTTACTGTTACACATAAAGATGTCTGTCTGTGTGTCTGTCTTTCTAGCTCTGCTTATCTGTCTTTGTCTGCCTGTGTGTGTGTGTCTGTCTATGTCTGTCTTCCTGGTCTGCTTGTCTCTCTGTTTCATAGAGCCACTCGTGATCCAACAGGTATTACACATGATACAGAGTCGTCGTGTCTGATCAACTGCCTATTGCCAGTCATGTTTATTATGCCTTATATCTACAAGCACAGTATAACACTTCTGCATTTTTTGGGTTATGCTAGGTAATGTACACTATGATAATCGTGCTTATGTGTACCTGTGAGACAGAGATAGAGACAGAGACAGACGGGGAGAGAGAGAGAGATGGAGAGACAGGCGAAGTCAATCAGCCAGCCAGACACCCACCCACTGAGCCAGCCAGTCGGCCTGCTGAATACAGTGGAATCTTGAGTTTCATCCGTTTTGAGTTTTGGTCACTTTTTTAGGCTAAATTTTTGTCTTGAGTTTCAAGCAGTAACTTGAGTTTTGGCTGCCGTACCAGACCTGTCTGCCTGCCCGCTCTTGCCCGTGCCCACACAAAGCATCCCATGCATGCGTTGTGGGTCAGTCTGGCTTTGTTTCTCAAGTGAAAATTACCCTGTGCTTTCATCCAAAAATTTCACAATAATCCATTGTTTTTGTGCTTGTTGATTGAGTGCGACTGCTACATAATTAACCAAGGTCAATCAGCCAACCCCTCGCCCACCCACCCAGCCTGCTGAACATGTATTATACATGTTCCAAAATTGTTTCTGTTTACTTAGAGCATAGCTTTTACGACATTCTGGCAGGATGACACTGCCAGTGGTATCAAAATTGAAAGGATGTTGCACACAGGTTATTATCAAGGTTTTTTATATTTCCTCAACCATTTGTGGCCACATCTATCTCAAAGCCACTAAACTCTGGGTCAACATCACTTTCCTTTAAAAAGGGGAGTGTTAATATGACATGGCATCAGTGAATCCCTGGTGTTTGACATGCTGTTTGCTCTAGCTGTCACTCAATTGAACTGGTGCTCCCACAAGATACTAAGTGGTCCCAGATTTTTTGAATACTGCACACACTGATTGTTAAGACCAATTCTATTCTGATGAGGCATCTCAGGCCAATTGTGCCAAAGTTGGAGACTGGGAAAAGTAAAACATTGATCTACATTTGGAGCACTAGCAGTAAGAACGTAGATCAATGTTTGAACAGTTAAAGGATTAAAGGATGGGTTTGGGATATTTACTGTATGGAGTGACATCTGAACTGTTGTATCTGCACACCTCTGCAAAGACAGTGATTATGTGTGAATGATGGTTAGTGTCTCTTGTTGGGTCATCCTGCCTCAGTGGGAGACAGCCAGTGTGTTATATAATTTTTTTTAACATGTTAGCCATCTTCCACTGAGCCAGGTGACCCAAAAAAGAAAGGAAAATGTTTCACCATTCAACACTTACACCATAAATCACACAACATCACTCTTTGCAGAGATGCCCAGATATGACAGTTTAGATGTCACTCCAAATAGCCAATATCCTAAACCCCTCCTTTAACCCTTAAACTGTCCAACCATGGATCTACGTTCACTTGCCCAGCGCTCTGAATATTTTGAAAACAAAAAAATTAATTAAAAAGGACAATTTTCTGTGTTATAAGACCAAAATAAAAAATGTTTTAGGACCAGTACTTACCAAGATATAAGATCATGAAGTTGGTGCTGGATTCTTACCTGACTGGATTCGTACCCCTTTATATAAAGGAATTATAAATGCTCTCTGCCAATCCCTAGGTACCTTTCCTGCTTTCATACATTTATTGAACAAAAGTACCAACCACTCCAAAACTATATCTTTCCCTGTTGTTAACACTTCTCATATGATCCCATCCATTTAGGCTGCTTTGCCCCGTCATTGTACGTAATACCCCGTGCACCTCCTCCCTACACACATCCTGCTCTTCTTCCCTGGCCAATGCATGAAATTACTGCCTCCCTCTCTCTATCAACATTTAGCATTTCCTTAGAATATTTCTGCCATCTTCCCAATACCTCCAACTCCCCTATTCTGTTTTTAACTGTCAAATCCATTCATTTCCTAGGCTTCCTTAACCTGTTTATCTCACTCCAAATTTTTTTCTGATTCTCAGCAAAATTTGTTGACAGCACCTCACCCCCTCTTATCATATGCTCTCCTTTTGCACTCTCTCATCACTCTCTTCACCGCTCAGATATCTTGGTGTAGATGTACCCTTTAACAAATCCACTATACCACAACTAAATAAGAAATGCAAAAACAGGCTCTCAAAGCTGTTGCTGGCTACAACCCCAACTATGGTGCTAATGTGAGAATCGTGAGAATGATGTACATAGCCTGTATTAGGTCCTTAAGTGATTATGCTGCTCCCATGTTGATATTAGCTAGAAAACGTTCTCTCCGACCCTTGGAATTAATGCAAAATGAAGCTCTCAGAATTATTCTTGGATGTCCCAAATCTACAAAGGTTCTTAATATGTGGAAGGAGCTTGGTATTTCTAGTATCGGTGATAGGATTGTTGAGATTAACACTGTACTAGGTATTAGAATGCTAAGAAATGAACCAGACACTGTCACAATGAATCTTAATGAGTGTCTAGAAGTAAATACACACAGATCTAAATGGATTGTGAAAATGTGCAATTGCATTAAGTTTTATAGCCTGCATGAACTGTATCACTGTAGACAACAAGAGCATTTCACCCCTCCATGGAAGATGTATTAATTTAACCCTTTCAGGGTTTCTGACATGCTAGTACGTTTTACGCACCAGGGTTATTGACGTACTAGTACGGGTAAATTCTAGCGCCTTCAAATCTAGTGAGAGAAAGCTGGTAGGCCTACATACGAAAGAATGGGTCTATGTGGTCAGTGTGCACAATATAAAAAAAATCCTGCAGCACACAGTGCGTAATGAGAAAAAAAAAAAACTTTGACCATGTTTTTGGTTTAAAACATAGACTTTGTACTGTATTTTCGTATTGTATTTATGGTTGTACTCTAGTTTTCATGGTCTCATTTTATAGAATGAAGCCATATTACAGAAACTGAGATGATTTTGATTGGCTTCACTATGAAAATTACCTTGAAATTGAGCTCAAAGTAGCAGAAATGTTCGATTTTTGCCAAAGTTCAAAAGTAAACAAATCATACCACGTGTCCAATACACGTCAACTGGTGAGTCTAATATTCTTTCACAAGTGTGCTGATATTATTTATACCATTTCTACACTAATGCAGTAGTCTGCATAACAGTAAATCTTCTATTTTTTGTGAGAATAAAAATTCAAAGTGGAAAGCAAAAGAAATGTAAGAGGGGCCCAGGGACATGAATGATGAACAGAGAAAATGTTATTTTAGTGCCAGGAATGTCTGTCTTGTTTATTCTGGACCCTGTTTGGAAATTGGCATCTTTTGAAATTTGTGTGAAATTGGCAAAATTGCCAATTGCTGACCACTTTATTGTATAGTTGAAATCAGTAAATGGGTGGTTTCTTGTACTCATTCAATAGAAAAAATGGAGTTCTAGCAAAATAGTTATGATTTTTGTCAACTAGGACAATGGAATTGGCCGAAAATAGGGCTCAAAGTGGGCAGAATCGCCAATCTGTAAACTTTGTTGAGACTGCTAACTTCGTGAGAGCATAATTCCGTAAGTTTTCCATCAAATTTCATACTTTTGGTGTCATTATGATTGGGAAAAGATTCTCTATAATTTCATAAGAAATTTTTTTTTTTTTTTTTTTTACTAAAAAATTTTCGACCCTGAGAACAAGTTTAGGAGAGGGCCTCTCAACCCTGAAAGGGTTAATATCACATATCTGCAAGTCCCTCCCAAGAAGCTCATTGCTAGTAATCCCTTCCTTAAATCACTTGTTAAGCAACTGCTCAAGAAGAAATTTCTTGCCTAGCTGGTAGTAATAAATTATCACAAGTTACATACACTGATGGATCTAAACAGGAGTCTTCTGGCAGGGCTGCATCTGCTCTTGTTGCCACCTCCCTAGTTAACCCTTTGACTGTTTCAGTCGTATATGTCTTACAAGCCACCGTGTTTGACGTATATATACTCAAAAATTCTAGCGGCTTCAAATCAAGCAGGAGATAGCTGGTAGGCCCACATGTGAGAGAATGAGTCTGTGTGGTCAGTGTGCACCATATAAAAAAAAATCCTGTAGCACTCAGTGCATAATGAGAAAAAAACTGATCGTGTTTTTAGGTTAAAACGCCGACTTTGAGGTGTATTTTCATATAGTTTTTATGGCTATATTCTCGTTTTTGTAGTCACATTTGATAGAATGGAAAACATTTGATAGAAATAGAGGTGATTTTGATTGGTTTTAGTGTGAAAAAGACCTTGAAATGGAGCTCAAAGTAGGGGAAATGTTTGATTTTTGCCAATGTTCAAGAGTAAATAAATGATGTCATTGTCCAATAAATGTCCAACTAGCCATTCTAATATGCAGTCATGAATGGGTTGATGTTATTTATACAATTATTACAGTATTGCAGTAGTCTGCATAACAGTAAATCTTCTATTTTTTGTTTGAATAAAAATTCAAAATAGAAAGCAAGAGTAATGTCAGATGGGCCTCGAGACATGGCTCATGAACAAAGAAAATGTTATTTTAAAGCCAAGAATGTCTGCATTGTTCATTCTGGACCTTATTTTGAAATTGGCATACTTTTTAATTTGTGTGAAATTGGCCAAATTGGCAATTTCTGACCACTATTGGGTAGTTGAAATTGGTAACTGGGCAGTTTCTTGTACTCAGTCGATAGAACAAATGGAGTTCTAAAGAAATAGTTATGAGTTTGGTCGACTGGAACAATGGAATTAGCCAAAAATAGGGGTCAAAGTGGGCAAAATCGCCAATTCGTAAATATCGCCGAGGTCGCTAACTTTGAGAGAGCATAATTCCATACGATTTCCATCAAATTTCATACTTTTGGTGTTATTACCACTGGGAAAAGATTCTCTATCCTTTCATAAGAAAAAATTATTTTTTTTTTTTTTTGTTTCAAATATTTTGCGACACCAGGAGACACCTCAGGATTTGGGGCTTCGACAGTCAAAGGGTTAAGAACGATAATAAATTTGTTGTTAGGCATAAGAATTAACAACTGAGTGTCTACACTGCAAACTGAATTGTTTGCAATCCTAATGGTGCTAAAGCTAACCTATTACACTGAGCTTGACTCTATCTTCATTACTGATTCTGTATCATCATTGAATGCCTTTTTTTTTTTTTTTTTTTTTTTTTTTTTATTAACACATCGGCCGATTCCCACCAAGGCAGGGTGGCCCGAAAAAGAAAAACTTTCATCATCATTCACTCCATCACTGTCTTGCCAGAGGGGCGCTTTACAGTAGAGTTATAAAACTGCAGCATTAACACCCCTCCTTCAAAGTGTAGACACTGTACTTCCCATCTCCAGGACTCAAGTCCAGCCTGCTGGTTTCTCTGAATCCCTTCATAAATGTTACTTTGCTCACACTCCAACAGCACGTTAAGTATTAAAAACCATTTGTCTCCATTCACTCCTATCAAATACGCTCATGCATGCTTGCTGGAAGTCCATGCCCCTTGCACACAAAACCTCCTTTACCCCCTCCCTCCAACCCTTCCTAGGCTGACCCCTACCCCGACTTCCCTCCACTACAGATTTATACACTCTTGAAGTCATTCTGTTTTGTTCCATTCTCTCTACACATCCGAACTACCTCAACAACCCCTCCTCAGCCCTCTGGATAATAGTTTTGGTAATCCCACACCTTCTCCTAATTTCTGAACTACAAATTCTCTGCATTATATTCACACCACACATTGCTCTCAAACATGACATCTCTACTGCCTCCAGCCTTCTCCTCGTTGCAACATTCATCACCCATGCTTCACACCCATACAAGTGTGTTGGTACAACTATACTCTCATACATTCCCCTTTTTGCTTCCACAGACACAGTTCTTTGTCTCCACAGACTCCTCAGTGCACCACTCACTCTTTTCCCCTCATCAGTTCTGTGATTCACCTCATCCCTCATAGACCCATCTGCTGACACGTCCACTCCTAAATATCTGAATACATTCACCTCCTCCATACTCTCTCCCTCCAATCTGATATCCAGTCTTTCGTCACCTAATCTTTTGGTTATCCTCATAACCTTACTCTTTCCTATATTCACTTTTAATTTTCTCCTTTTACATACCCTACCAACCTCTGCAACTTCTCTTCAGAATCTCCCAAAAGCACCATGTCATCAGCAAAGAGCGACTGTGACAACTCCCACTTTGTATTTGATTCTTTATCTTTTAACTCCACACCTCTTGCCAAGACCCTCGCATTCACTTCTCTTACAACCTGATCTATAAATATATTGAACAACCATGGTGACATCACACATCCTTATCTAAGGCCTACTTTTACTGGGAAATAATCTCCCTCTCTCCTACATACTCTAACCTGAGCCTCACTATCCTTGTAAAAAAAATTCACATAATGACTCCTACAACATGCTCATTGGAGAAGCCAGATATAGATACTCAAAAATCAGGGACAAAGGAATTAGTGTACAATTGCTATGGATCCCATCACACATTGGATTACTCCTTCATGATAAAGTTGATATGTTAACCAAGAAGAGCACCCAGGAGGAGAATGTAGAATATAACTTTGATATATCTGTGTCTGGCATTAGGAATAATATTAGGAGAGAAGTAAATAATGAAAATGATTGTTATAGGAATGCAGTTAGAAGGCTGAGTAGATCTATAGCCCACTATGATAACATGAATGTAGGTAAGTATGTTTATGGAGCAACGTGCAATGTGAATAGACTGACTGACGTTGTAGTGGCCAGGCTTAGGCTTGGTTACAAGTACTTCTGGCAGTTTGGGAGAAACACAGATGATGATCAAACTAAATGTAAATTATGTGATCAGGCATATGGTCACTGTCTTGAACACTGTGCTTAATTGTCCATTTATTGAGGAGTACAGAGACAGACAGTATAATAACCTGTGTGACATGTCAAGATATCTTATTAATGAAAATAAGATACCAGATATACTAAGTAAATTTACTAAATTTGCTTGTAGCAGATAAGTGAACTGTAGATATATAGCTAAGAAAAAACATATGTACACCTGTTAACCCTTTTGGGGTCTAGTTCCTAGGTCTTTTGTATATCCATATGCTCTTGTGCTACTGTTCACAGAATGGATATGGGGCGCACAACAAACTATCCACTTTGGTGGCAAAAAAAAAAAAAAATAATCTTCTCCGCTCTTTTACTCTCCACTTACGTCCACCCTTCTTATATCACTTCTGCTTTGTAAAAAACCTCTCATAAACAACCTTTTTCTCTTTTATCTCATCCTTTACCTCATTCCACCAATCATTCCTGTAGCAACAAACTTCTACCCCACATTCTAACACTGCCTTTTTAAAACTATCCCACCCCTCTTCAACTCCCACACTACCTATACTCTCACTAGTCAACCTTTCTCCCAATAGTTGCTTATATTTCACCCTAACTTCCTCTGTTTATAAACTTTTACCTCTCTCTTACTGCTGTTGTCATTTTCCTTTTGCTCTAACTGTAGCTACAACTAAATAATGATCAAATATATATGTTGCCCCTCTATGAACATGCATATCCTGAAATCTACCTGTCAACCTTTTATCCACCAATACATAATCTAACAAATTACTTTCATTACGTGCTATATCATATCTTGTATACTTATCCTCTTTTTCTTATAATATACATTTAAAATATGTATTATTTTTAGAGTTTTATAATCTAGGATATATCTAAACTCTAATTTATATCTGTGCTTATAAATCTTCTTTTATAAAGATATATAGAAAGTACAGTGGACCCCCGGTTAACGATATTTTTTCACTCCAGAAGTATGTTCAGGTGCCAGTACTGGTCGAATTTGTTCCCATAAGAAATATTGTGAAGTAGATTAGTCCATTTCAGACCCCCAAACATACACATACAAACGCACTTACATAAATATACTTACATAATTGGTCGCATTCGGAGGTAATCGTTATGCGGGGGTCCACTGTACTGGCAATTAATTTTGTCAGCCAGTCACCATTGTTGTTACAAGCTGCGGTAACTCGTGAAAATAGCCTTTACTTTTCTGTTTACTATGTCTGAGTTGCCTGGTAGTGTTTCTGCCCAGGAGAGAGAGCCCAGAAACTTCTTTTTGCAATTGTACATGCTAACTATTTTGTCAGTTTGATGGTACAACTTACTTCAGTTTCTCAATTTGTATTATAGATCATTTTTGTGGAATTTATGCAGTTATTTTATATTTAATGAACAGGCTGTATAAATAATTTAACATGCAGGTTCGGACTCCTCAGTAGCGTTGAGAGTATGTTTGCCCTGCACTATAGAGGGTTCAGAAGCAGGGGAACATAGATGTGATATTTAGTCCTCAGATCATGACCAGCTCCTACAGTTGTTCTAAACCACTACAGACACTTCCCAACCCTATTCACTTTTCAGGGTAATGTTTAACTTGTATTTTACAATTTTGTAATTATAACAGATTGCATAAATAGTTCCAGTGTAGCTGCATTTTGAACCCTGTCACAGGGATATTGTGCTTGTATGTCTACTAAGCAGTTAAGAGTTTATGCTCATTTGCTTTTTTTATATATACCATTTCTTACGTATGCAATATTGAGATGTTTGTCGACATTAAAAACATTCGAGTGTGGCATAAGAGGGGTTGTCGAAATGGTTTAGACTTAGAAATAATGGAGCAAGGTACTGTAGGTTGACTGAAAAGGTGTAAATCTGTGGTTGATGATGGAAGAATTAGGGGGCATCTAAGGAAGGGTTGGAAGGAGGCAATGATGGCAGTATTGAGAGGTATGGGCTTTAACACCAAGTAAGCAGATGTGAGCCAAGGACAGTGAGCATAGTAATATCTGTGAAGGGATTCAGGGCAATGGGTTAGTCAGACTTGAGGTACAGGGGTGTTTGGACAGTAGGGATGGTGCTGTTTGGTGGCTCTTAATTAGATTTGTCTTGTGTCCTGCAAAAACATCTAGGGAACATGTAAGTAAGTAATGGTAAATGGGGCTTTTCCTTTAGGTCCCTTGCCCATGGTGGGAAATGGCATTTTTAGTAAAATGGCTTTAAGTTTAAGTATTGTAACTTGTTATTATCACATATAAGCAAATAATAAAATAAATTCTTTATAGTGTCTTTGCAGGGGGTCCTATTCCATATCCAAAGAGAGAATTTCTGTCGGATGAAGAGCAGGATGATAAATCTGATAATAAGGTAAGTTGAAATAAAGAAATAAATCTTGAATCTGTTAAGATGGATAAGGTTATGCTTCATCTAAGATTAAACATTTCTATTACAAATGCTTGCTTTTGCATAAGTGTGATTGGCTTTGGTGTAAGAGATCAGATTACTAGTTTCATATGTCAAGACATGATGGTTAAATACAGAATGGGGATTTTATTTTTGCTTTCTTTTTTTTTTTAAATTTTAAGTGGTAAGAATGTGAAGAAATGAATTTATTGTAAACACTTTTTTAAATTTAATACAGTGGACCCCCGGTTTACGATATTATTTCATTCCAGAAGTATGTTCAGGTGCCAGTACTGAATGAATTTGTTCCCATAAGGAATATTGTGAAGTAGATTAGTCCATTTCAGACCCCAAACATACACGTACAAATGCACTTACATAAATACACTTACATAATTGGTCACATTGGGAGCTGATCATAAAGCGGGGGTCCACTGTATATATTTTTTTGAAACAGGTATAAACAAATGAGAATTATATGGAAAATGAATATTCAAGACGAGATTACCTTTGTTAAAGGAGTGGAGTTTTCATGTTGCATAAGGCTTTAAAAATACAGTTAGAGTAGATATTCTGTATAGTTATTACTATCAGACAGTAAGAAATTGCACACGAGAGAGATGAGTGAATTTATGAAGTCTTTTTCTGTAATAGTAAGCCTTGTTACATATTAGTTTGTACTGTATATATGAAGAAAAAAAGAAAAAAACATAGATGAATTATAGATAATACTGGAAGTCCCTGCTCATACAGCTCTATATATGGTGCTGGTTGTCCTTCCTTTGCGCAACTGTTGCACGAAAATGTCAGTAACAGCAGTGCAGCGATAAAAGCACCAAACATAATGAACAGTGGTTCAGTTGAAAGCCAACAAAAATGTGGAACACTGAAAATAGGTTCTGTATACGTGGGGCCCTGCTGTATACGTGGAGCCCTGCTGTATGTGTGGGGGCCCTGCTGTATATGTGATGCCCTTCTGTGCAGAAAATTAATTGGCATTAATAAATGAGCTCAAATAATAGGGCATGGAAAGTAAAGCAGTTGTAGTGATGATAATAATGTATGGGTGCACCTTAAAGAAGGTATTTGGGATATTTGCTGTTTGGGGGAACATCTTAACTGTTGTATCTGGCAAGACAGTGATAGTATGAATGATGGTGAGAGTGATTCTTTTTTTGGGTCACCCTGCAGCGGAAGACAGCCAGCGTGTTAAAGAAAAAATTAATGAATTAATGTTGATGGATATTCAGGTGGAATACTGTGACTTGAGTTTCTTCAAAATGCTGTGCATAATATGGCCTTTTTAAATTATTATACTGTATCTTACATAGTGCTAGTCACGGCATTATGTCGGGTGAGCCCTCCGGCATAATGCCGTGATGAAAATCAAAGGCCTTCCATACACGGGGGGGGGGGTCTTTTTTTCTCAGTGCATTATCCCAGGTAGCAGCTGGTAGCATGATGTCACAGCCTGCTGCCACACTCCACAGTAACTCCTCAGTGCTCACATCACTGCTGTGGTGAGAGGAAGTGTTGCACTTTTGTCTCTCATCTGCCCCATCTTTTGTCCTGTGTTCCCTTTGGTTTTGGGGCTATACATGTTTGATTATGGGTAAAAGGAAGTCTTTAACACCTGAAACTACAGCTCAAATCATAGAGCTTCACAAAGCTGGGCACCAGGCAAAAGAAATAGTGGAGAATGTTGGTGTGTGTGAGCATTCATTGAGGAACTAGGTGCAGTGTTTCAAGGCTGGTGGCAGTGTCTAGTTACCGTCTGCCAAACCTCGGCCTGGCCCCTTGAAGAGGACATCTGACCATACCTTAACTATGTTAAAGAAGCAGTTAGAGAGTACATCTAAGATAACTGCTAGAGAATTGAAAGAAAAGAATTCGCATCTTCTCTCAGAGGTGTCTGTAAGAACTGTTAACAGATGTGTGTCAAAACTGAGCTACAGTACTCACCGCCAGGTTAAGAAACTGATTCTCTCCAATCCACAGAATAACCGTAAGCTGGATTATGCAAAGAAATATCTTCACTGGAATCCTCATCAGTGGTGTGAAGTACATTGGAGTGATGAAGCAACCTTCACCATCACCTGTAACCATGGGGAAGATGTGTACCGGCCCAGAGGTAGTGACCCGCTAGGCCCACGCTACACCTGTGAAACCATCAAACTCCCAGACTCGCTCATGGTTTGGTGTTTCACTGCTCAGAGTGTTGGTGAACTCATTGTGCTTCCCAAAAACCAGTATAATTACCTGGAGTTATTGTGTGACAATTTACCTTAGGCATTTAACAAGTGTGGGGCTACGGTTTTTATGCAGGATGGTGCACCGTGTCATACCGCCATATCTGTAGTTCAGTGGCTTAAGAACTGTAAAGTGAGGTTCTTTAATGGCTTGCCAGGCAATTCCTTAGACCTAAACCCTATTGAGAACCTCTGATCAATAGTGAAACGAAGTTTACTGGGCAAGGATATCAGTTCCATCCTGCAACTGGAGGCTGCTTTACATGAGGCATAGAATAATATTCATTGGACCCTTGGTTTTTGAGAGTCTCAGTTTTTGTGAATTTTAGTTATAGGCAACTTTTTTTGTCAAAATAGAGCCTTGGTTTTCATGATTTCCCTTGGATTTTGGCAGTCATATGGCACGTGTCCCAGTGGCCCTGTGCACACAAAGCCTCCCACAGATGCATTCAAGAGTCAGTCTGGCATTGTTTCTCAGCAAGTGAGCATAACCTCCCCCCTCCCTGGTGTTCATATGAAACATTTCGTAATAATCGATTTTTTTTTTTTTTTACAACTGCTAAATAAGCCTGTTATGGAATGTATTGTGGCATTGGGGAATTCTATGGGTTTGGATGTGAGTGGCCAGGATGTGGAAGAGTTGGTGGAGAACCACAGTGAAGATCTAACCACTGAAGAGCTGCAAGAGCTTCATCTCTAGCAGCAACAGACCACAGCTGAGGAAATTGCTTCACAGGAGGAGGAAGAGAGAGGGAAGAAGGTGCCTTCTTCAAAGGTTAAAGGACATTTGTGCAAAGTGGAGTGAGGTGAAAGCATTTGTGGATGAATCACCCTGACAAAGCTGTTGTAGGCCATGTCTGCGACATATTCAATGACAATGCCTTGTCCCATTTTAGGCAAATCTTAGAGATGCCACAAACATAGCTCTCTGGAACAGTTTTTTGAGCTACAGGGGTCCAGTGACTCTCAAGCTAGTCCTAGTGCCATTACAAAACAAAGAAGGGAAGTAGCCCTGGATAAGGACTCGGTACCTAAAGTTTTTATGGAAGGGGATTCCCCTTCCAAACAATAGTAACTTCTTCTCCCTTTCCCCTCCTCCGCCTTCAATACACCAATAAGAGTCTTCAGTAAAGTGTGATGTTATTATTGCTTTATATTGATTTTTCATTCTTTTCTGTATGTAAATCTATATTTAATCTTTAAAACAATTATTTTTTGTTAATACATTTGAGTGTCTGGAATGGATTAATTGGATTTACATTATTTCTTATGGGGAAAATGGTTTTGGTTGTCGTGAATTTTGGATTTCAGCAGACTCTCGGGAACGGATTAATCGTGAAAACCAAGGGACCACTGTACCTCCCCAAACCCTCCAGAATTTGTGTGAGAGTCTTCCTACATGGCTGAGGGACATGATTAAATGTAAAGGACGCAGCACCAAGTATTAACCCTTTCAGGGTCCGTGCCGTAGATCTCTGGCTTTACATTGAAGGTCCAAACCTTAGATCTACGCCATGAGCTCTGCTCACTCTGATAAGCTGTGAGCGGTAAATTTAGGCCTAGATATGAGAGAATATACATCTATGTGGTATGTGTGCACCACATAAAACAAATCCTGCAGCACACAGTGCATAATGAGAGAAAAAAAACTGAGACCGTAATTTTCGATTAACCCTTTGACTGTTTTGGTCGTATATATATGTCTTATGAGCCAGTGTTTCGGACGTATATATACTCAATAATTCTAGCGGCTTCAAATCAAGCAGGAGAAAGCTGGTAGGCCCACATGTGAGAGAATGGGTCTGTGTGGTCAGTGTGCACCACATAAAAAAAATCCTGCAGCACGCAGTGCATAATGAGAAAAAAAACTGACTCTTTTTTTTTGGGGGGGGGATTAAAACGCCGACTTTGAGGTGTATTTTCGTATAGTACCGTGGACCCCCGGTTAACGATATTTTTTCATTCCAGAAGTATGTTCAGGTGCCAGTACTGACCGAATTTGTTCCCATAAGGAATATTGTGAAGTAGATTAGTCCATTTCAGACCCCCAAACATACACGTACAAACGCACTTACATAAATACACTTACATAACTGGTCACATTGGGAGGTGATTGTTAAGCGGGGGTCAACTGTATTTATCATTGTATTCTCGTTTTCATGGTCTCACATGAAAAACATATTGCAGAAATAGAGATGATTTTGATTAGTTTCACAATGAAAACTACTTTGAAATTGGGCTCAAAGTACCGGAAATGTTCGATTTTTACCAATGTTCAACAGTAAGCAAATCACCCCATACGTCCAATACACGTCAACTGGGGAGTCTAATATTCTTTCACTAGTGCACTGATATTATTTATACCATTTTTACAATAATGCAGTAGTCTGCATAACAGTAAATTTTGTATTTTTTTTGTATGAATAAAAAATCAAAATAGAAAGCAATAGTAATATAAGAGGGGCCTAGAGACATGACTAATGAACAGAGGATATGGTATTTTAGTGCCAAGAATGTCTACATTATTTATTCTGGACCCTATTTTGAAATTGGCATCTTTTTTAATTTGCATGAAATTGGCCAAATTGCCAGTTTCTGACCACTTTATTGGGTAGTTCAAATCGGTAAATGGGCAGTTTCTTGTACTCCGCTGATAGAAAAAATGGAGTTCTAAAGAAATAGCTATGAGTTTGGTCAACTGGAACCACAGAATTGGCCAAAAACAGGACTCAAAGTCGGTGAAATCGCTAATGCGTATATGTTGCCGAGACCGCTGACTTTGCGGGAGCGTAATTCTGTGAGTTTTTGACCAAATTTCGGACTTTTGGTGTCATTACCATCGGAAAAAGATTCTCTATCTCATTTCATAAGAAAAATATTTTTTTTTTTTTTTTTTTTATTTATTTTTTTTTTTTTTTTTCAAAAATTTTGCAACATAGAATGACAGTTTCAGAGAGGGGCTTGTGACAGTCAAAGGGTTAATATTCACTGATTGCTAAAACTTAACATTTAGCCATTAAAACTGTCGTAATAATTACCCCAGAAAATGATAATTTGGTCAATTTTACACTTTTCAATAAATTTCAGTTTTAACCCTTTGAGGGTCGACAGGCCCTCTCCGAAACTCGTTCTCAGGGTCGGCCAAATTTCAAAAAAAAAAAAAATTATTTTTTCTTATGAAAAAATAGAGTTTTTTTTTCTAAACATTATAGGATAAACAAAAAATTTTACCATCAATACTTACGGAGATATGGATGCATGAAGTTTGCAGAAAATGAGCCGCGTATGGCAACAGCGGCGACTGCCGCTCACCCGGTAAACTTTGATTTACTTGTATTTGAAGGTTTGTTGTTTTTTTCACTATTTTATTTTTTCACATAACTTATGTGGCCTGTGAGACCAAAGTAAGGTGCAATGTACATATATACACTCGTTGTATACAACACAATAAGCACACAAACATAATTATCAATATATTGTTTACAAAACTTGTTTACAAAAACAAACAATACAAAACATTGTTTATTATTATTGTTCTATAATATATATACCAATATACAGTCACTGAACATATTCCTATTAGTTCTGCAGCTTGTGGAACTCTGAAACATGGTGTCATACACAATGGTGTTTTATCTTTCTCCCCTCATTCTATCTCTTTCAATCTGTCTCTCTCTTTCTATCTGTCTGTCTATCTCTGTCTCACAGGTACACATAAATACAAGTATACATAGTATAAATTACCTAGGATAACCCAAGAAATCCAGACAAAGTGCTATACTCTGCTTGAAGATGTGAGTAAAAGTGATGACACAGTCTTGTGGCTCTCTGAGACAGAGAGCTAGACGGATAGACAGATAGACAGGGAGCTTGACAGACAGACAAATAGACAGACAGAAATGTTAGTGTACCAGTACCAGTGTACTAGTGTTCCACCCTCCTCCTCCTCTTCTTCCTCTTCCTCCTCTTCCCCCTACTCTTCCTCATACTCTTCCTCTTCCTCCTCTTCCTCTTCCTCCTACTCTTCCTCTTCCTCCTCCTCCTCTTCCTCCTCCTCCTCTTCTTCCTCTTCCTCCTCCTCCTCTTCCTCCTCCTCCTCTTCTTCCTCTTCCTCCTACTCTTCCTCCTCCTCCTCTTCTTCCTCTTCCTCCTCTTCCCCCTACTCTTCCTCATACTCTTCCTCTTCCTCCTCTTCCTCTTCCTCCTACTCTTCCTCTTCCTCCTCCTCCTCCATTCTTGGAACAAGTTTGAAGAGCTTGTAGTTCATAATCACTATCATTATCATCACCAATGCTCACATCTGAGTCTGGGATTTTGGAAAATAGGAGTTTCCTCTTTGATTCTGGTACAACTGAACGACGGCCCAGCACCAGAGGTGGAAGGCTGTGGGTTGTCTGGGTTTTCCTCACTATTACTCATATTATGGTCATTAGTTTCGGTCAAAACCTCACCAGAACCTTGAAACTCATCTTCACTGTCACTTCCATCTGTATTAGAACTGTCACTGGGGAACAAAAGTGTCCCAATTCGCCGAGGAGTGAGGAACTTCTAACCGCAGGGCACGGTGGAAATTGTGTACTATGATGGCATTCCCACAATGCACCACTGGGTCCCAGATTTTTTTCCTACTGCGCACACCCACCACACAGACCCATTCTCTCACATCTAGGCTTATCAGCCTTTTCCTGCGAGATTTGAGGCCGCTAGAATTTATGCGTACTAGTACGTCAAAAACCCCTACGCGTAAGACGTACTAGTACGACCAAAACCCTCAAAGGGTTAAAAGAGGAGCCAAAACAAACACTGTAGGCATTCCAGCCACTGAAGCAACCCTCCCACTGTTATTTGTCTTGTCTCCAGGTCCCTCCATTTGGAATCGATCATCACATAAATTTGACATCTTTCCCTATTTCTCGGCTAATAAACCATAACCAAGAATGCTTGGTCTTGGTTTAGGCCATTGCAGTAGTTGAAGTAGACCTAGTAAAAACCCATAAAATAAGTTGGGGGAGGCATACTCTTTCCCAAGAAAACTGTCAAAAATTCAACTATTTCTGCCACTTTGAGGTTTATCTCTGGTCACTTCTAGTCTGAAATTGACTGAAATCTTCTCCATACCCAAAACCATGATAACCACTCAAAAAAAAAAGAAAAACTGAAGTTGCTATTTTTACTCAAACACTGTGTAGGGCATGATTTTTTTTTTCTACGGTTTACATCTACAGGTCTGCCAGCACTAATCCGGCAATCAGTTATCCGGTTCCATCAGTAATCCGGCACTAATTTCAGCTAGTATAATTTCAAATTTCATCATTATACTGACTCAGAAATTGTGCAAATGGTTGTAAATCCACAGCAGCAAGTGGAGGAGAAAGCAGTGATGAAAATGAGGAAAATGTAGCAGAAAGAGTCTTGATAGGTTAATTAAGCGTATTCTAACCTAACCACTCTGTAATCCAGCAAACTCACTAATCCGGCTCACTACAGGTCACAGTGATGGCCGACCTGTACTACATAGGCCCGTTCTCTTATGTTGAAGATTTATTACATACTGCTAATAAGGGATGCACATGTGTTGAAGATTAACCCTTTCAGGGTTGGTGCCATACCAGTACGGCTTGCACGCCAGGGTTGGTGCCGTAGTAAAATGCATAAATTCTAGCACCTTCAAATCTAGCAAGAGAAAGCTGGTAGGCCTACATATGAAAGAATGGGTCTATATGGCCAGTGTGCGTGGTATAAAAAAAATCCTGCAGCACACAGTGCATAATGAGAAAAAACTGTGTTTTTTATTTAAAACAGCGACTTAGCAGTGTATTTTTGTATGCTATATATGGTTATATTCTAGTTTTCCTGGTCTCGTTTCATCGAATGGAAGACATATTATGGAAATTGAGATGATTTTGATTGGTTTCACAATGAAAAGTGCCTTGAAATTGAGCTCAAAGTAGCAGAAATGTTTGATTTTTGCCAAAGCTCAAAGGTAAACAAATCATGCCACGCATCCAATACACATCAACTGGTGAGTGTAATATTCTTTCACAAGTGCCCTGATACTACTTTTACCATTTCTATGCCATTTCTACACTAATGCAGTAGTCTACATAACATAAATCTTCTATTTTTGGGGAGAATAAAAATTCAAAGTGGAAAGCAAAAGAAATATAACAGAGGCCTGGGGACATGAGTAATGAACAGAGGAAATGTTATTTTAGTACCAGAAATGTCTGTCTTGTTTATTCTGGACCCTATTTGGAAATTGGCATCTTATGAAATTTGTGTGAAATTGGCAAAATTGCCAATTTCTGACCACATTATTGGATAGTGGAAATCGGTAAATGGGTGGTTTCTTGTACTCATTCGATAGAAAAAATGGAGTTCTAGCGAAATAGGTATGATTTTTGTCGACTGGTACATTGGAATTGGCCGAAAATAGGGGTCAAAGTGGGCGAAATCGCCAGTTCATAAACATTGGCGAGACCGCTAACTTCGCAAGAGCATAGCTCCGTAAATTTTCCATCAAATTTCATACTTTTGGTGTCATTATGATTGGGAAAAGATTCTCTATCTTTTTCTTTTTTTTTTTTTTTTTTTTTTTTTTTTTGAAAAATTTCCAACCCTGAGAACAAGTTTAGGAGAGGCCCTGCTGACCCTGAAAGGGTTAAGGATATGTTTAGTGAAGGTGTTCTCTTGCTTATTAATGCCAACTTGGAAAAGGGTATTCCATTTGGTGGCAACAGGCTCCAAGCAAAGGGCTGGCCCATTTCCTTTCTTTCACAGTCAGCTTGTGCGAGATGATTCTTTATCTTGTTCTGTTGGTATTTTAAGCTGTAAAGATAGCCATGTAATTAGGTGAGCCATAAAAACAAAAAGGGTTTGCAAGTGATTGTGCTTTCAGGTAGATCACTCGCTGAGTTGAAGGAGCCAGAAATATGACTAGAGAAATCTATGAATTTTTTTGTGTTCAATACTACAAGGTCATCAAAATCCCACTGTATAAGATCTTTGTTGAGGTCACACAATTAAAATCTGTTGACATTTATGTTGAAATAGAAGCGAGTCAACATTTTCCATCAGGAAGGTAATTGAGTCTGCCTGCCACTGTTCTCAGATCTAACCCACTAACAAAAATATTTGCCCAACCCATTTTCAATGCTGCCCAAGCAATAAGCTTTCATAACCCTTTTAAATCAGGTGCAAGTCCCATTTAAATCCATCCCCTCTCACTCATGTATTTATGCAACCTAAATTTGAAGCTACCCAAGGTTTTAGCTTCAATAACCCTACTAGGGTTAGTCTTGAAGGCAACATATTAATAATGACAATAATAATACACAATAATAATCACTCTGAGAAGCATTAAGTATCATATAAAATGTTAACCCTTTCAGGGTCCCCAGGCCCTCTCCCAGACTTGTTCTCAGGGTCGCCCAAATTTAAAAAAAAAAAATATTTTTTCTTATGAAAAGATAGAGAATCTCTTCCCGATCATAATGGCACCAAAAGTATGAAATTTGATGGAAAACTTACGGAATTATGCTCTTGCGAAGTTAGCAGTCTTGACAATGTTTACACATCGGCGGCTGTATAGCCCTTGTGGCTTAGCGCTTCTTTTTTATTATAATAATAATAATACGCATCGGCGATTTTACCCACTTTGAGCCCTATTTTCGGCCAATTCTAGTGTACAATTTCCAAATAGGGTCCAGAATAAACAAGAAAGACATTTCTGGCACTAAAATAACATTTCCTCTGTTCATTAGTCATGTCCCCAGGCCTCTCTTACATTTCTTTTGCTTTCCACTTTGAATTTTTATTCTCACAAAAAATAGAAGATTTACTGTTAAGCAGACTACTGCATTAGTGTAAAAATGGTATAAATAATATCGGCGCACTTTTGAAAGAATATTAGACTCGCCAGTTCACGTGTATTTGACACTTAACATGATTTGTTTACTTTTGAACTTTGGTAAAAATCGAACATTTCTGCTACTTTGAGCTCAATTTCAAGGTACTTTTCATTGTAAAACCAGTCAAAATCATCTCAATTTCTGTAATATGTCTTCCATTCTATAAAATGAGACCAGGAAACTAGAATACAACAATAAATACCATATGAAAATACAGTTCAAAGTCACTGTTTTAATCCAAAAACACGGTCAAAGTTTTTTTTTCTCATTACGCACTGTGTGCTGCAGGATTTTTTTTATACTGCGCACACTGACCACATAGACCCATTCTTTCATATGTAGGCGTACCAGCTTTCTCTAACTAGATTTTAGGGCGCTAGAATTTAGGCGTACCAGTACGTCAAAAACCCTGGTGCGTAAGCCGTACTGGTACAGCCGAAACCCTGAAAGGCTTAATACAGTGGACCCCTGACTTACGATATTAATTAATCCATTCCAGAGAGCACATCATAAGACGAAATTATCGTAAGTCGAATTAATTTTCCCCATAAGAAATAATTGAAATCAAATTAATCCGTTCAAGACACCCAAAAGTATGAAAAAAAAATTTTTTACCACATGAAATATACATTTTCCTACACACAAAAAGAAGGATACATGCACAATATATATTGTGCATGTACTAGTGTACTAAATGAAGAATAAATGACACTTACCTTTATTGAAGATGTGGTGATGAGACACTGTGTCCTGGGAGTGCCTTTTCCTCCTGAGTAATGTAGGTCTTGTTTGGCATTTTCTTCCAGAATAAGCCTTATTACACTGTGTATGCCACTACAATTCTTAAGTCTCTCAAACCAACCTTTGCTGGCCTTAAATTCACCAATATGCAATAGTTCTAGGCGTTTTTTCCTGCTCACCTGGGTGTTAGTTGACTGGTATGGTTCGCATCCTGTGGGACAAGATTAAGGACTCCAATGGAAATAAGTTAGACAGTCCTTGATGACACACTGACTTTCTTGGGTTATCCTGGGTGGCTAACCCTCTTGGGTTAATTGTTTTTCGGTATTCTCGATAAGCCACACCAACAATAGTCTCTCCACATCTTCGAGTAGTACAGCTGACCGTGGTACAGCAGCAGCAGGTGATGGTGCTACAGCAGCAGCTGATGGTGCTACAGCAGCAGCTGACCGTGGTACAGCAGCAGCAGTAGCTGACCATGGTGCAGCAGTAGCTGACAGTGGTACAGAAGCAGCAGCAGCAGCTGACCGTGGTACGATAGTATTTCTCACCCTTTTTACCGTAGGGTTGGCACTAGGAGGTTTCTTTGGGCCCATGGTGGCTTATTTAGCAGTTACAAGCGCTAGAAACACTGGAATAATACAAAATTTATTGAATGTATGCGTGCAACCGTCCACCCTGGCTTGTAAACAATGTCACACTAGCTCAGCTGAGGCGCTCAGGCCAGACAGACCAGACGGCCATGTTTGGGATGAATGATGTAAGTTGAGTTTTTCAACATAGGTCTGGGTCAAATTTTTACGCTGACAAGCATCGTAAGTTGGTTTTATCGTAGAGTGAGACCATCGTAAGTTGAAGGACCACTGTATAGACATTTTGCCTAATCCATCTAAATACACCCCACAGTAGAATAAATTAACATTAATATGAGATGTGGTACCCAGGTGACTTGTAGGACTTGTGGTAGCCAGGAGACTTGACTTGTGGTAGCCAGGCGACGTGTAGGACTTGTGGTAGCCAGGCGACTTGTAGGACTTGTGGCAGCCAGGCGACTTTTAGGACTTGTGGTAGCCAGGCGACTTGTAGGACTTGTGGTAGCCAGGCGACTTGTAGTCCATCATCAGAGAAAATGTGTACACTATAATATTACTGGGGGTAACTAGAAAATTATTCCTTTTGTATGCCCCCACTCAGGGCATCATTTCTTCTAGAAATGGTGTTACATGAGAATGGGAGTATCTCTCTGTATATATTCTACTGTATCAATGCGGAGACAACTTACACACAATGTAAAGTAACGAAAACTGGACGCGTTCATCTGGTTTGTTTACATTACATGTGGGTGGGGTGGGGTGGGCTGCCCTTATTGGCTACCTATACTTCCCAAACCTGACTTCCTACAAATAAAACTCACCTCTCACCCTACATTGACCCTTTCAGGGTTTCAGCCATACTAGTATGGCTTACGCACCAGGGTTTTTGACGTACTAGTACGCCTAAATTCTAGCGCCCTCAAATCTAATGAGAGAAAGCTGGTAGGCCTACATATGAAAGAATGGGTCTATGTGGTCAATGTGCGCGGTATAAAAAAAAATCCTGCAGCACACAGTGCATATTGAGAAAAAAAAACTTTGTGTTTTTGGATTAAAACAGCGACTTTGCACTGTATTTTCGTATGGTATTTATTGTTGTATTTATTGAGATGATTTTGACTGGTTTTACAATGAAAAGTACCTTGAAATTGAGCTCAAAGTAGCAGAAATGTTTGATTTTTACCTAAGTTCAAAAGTAAACAAATAATGCTATGCGTCCAATACACGTCAACTGGTGAGTCTAATATTCTTTCATAAGTGTGATGATATTATTTATACCATTTTCTACACTAATGCAGTAGTCTGCATAATAGTAAATTTTCTAATTTTTTGTGAGAATAAAAATTCAAAGTGGAAAGCAAAAGAATGTAAGAGGGGCATGGGGATGTGACTAATGAACAGAGGAAATGTTATTTTAGTGCCAGGAATGTTTTTCTTGTTTATTCTGGACCCTGTTTGGAAATTGGCATCTTTTGAAATTTGTGTGAAATTGGCAAAACTGCTAAATTCTGACCACTGTTCACGTGTATTGTATAGTTGAAATTGGTAAATGGGTGGTTTCTTGTACTCATTCGATAGAAAAAATGGAGTTCAGCGAAAGCTATGATTTTTGTCGACTAGTACAGTGGAATTGGCCGAAAATAGGGCTCAAAGTGGGCAAAATCACTGATGCGTAAACATCGTCAAGACCGGTAACTTCACGAGAGCATAATTCTGTAAGTTTTCCATCAAATTTCATATTTTTGGTGTCATTATGATCGGGAAAAGATTCTCTATCTTTTCACAAGAAAAAATAAATTTTTTTTTTTTAAATTTGGGCGACCCTGAGAACAAGTCTCTGAGAGGCCCTGTCGACCCTGAAAGGGTTAAGACTACAAGTACAGTGGACCCTTGCCTAACGATGTCATCGCATAACTTTAAATCCGCCTAGCGATACATTTTAACGCAAAAATTTTGCCTCGCCTAGCGCTAAAAAACTCGCTCAACGCAATTTGTCCGAGACGCGTCCACGTGCGGCCTGAGCCAGCCTCACTTGTTCCGTGGGTGGCAGTGTTTACAAGCCAGCCTCCGCGGTCACATCCAAGCATACAATCAGAACATTTCATATTATCACAGTGTTTTTAGTGATTTCACCTGCAAAATAAGTGACCATGGGCCCCAAGAAAGCTTCTAGTGCCAACCCTGTGGTAAAAAGGGTGAGAAATACTATCGTACCACAGTCAGCTGCTGCTGCACCACCGTCAGCTGTTGCTGGACCAGTCAGCTGTTGCTGGACCAGTCAGCTGTTGCTGCACCACAGTCAGCTGCTGCTGCACCTCAGTCAGCTGTTGCTGCACCACAGTCAGCTGTTGCTGTTGCTGCACCACCATCAGCTGTATTACTCGAAGATGTGGAGAGTGTGTTGTTGGTATGGCTTAACATGAAACAATTACCGAGAAATGATTAACCCCAGAGGGTTAGCCACCCAGGATAACCCAAGAAAGTCAGTGCATCATCGAGGACTGTCTAACTTATTTCCATTGGGGTCCTTAATCTTGTCCCCCAGGATGCGACCCACAACAGTTGACTAACACCCAGGTGAACAGGAAAAAATGCTTGGAACTAGTGCTCATATTGGTGAGGTTAGTGGGGAGGATGTGGAAGAGTTGGTGGAGGAGGACAATGATGAACTAACCACTGATGAGCTGCTAGATCATCTTAACAGCAAGAGGCCAGACCTGAGGAAACTGCTTTGGAGGAGGGGAGAGAGAAATTGAAGAAGTTGTCTACTTCAAAGATTAAGGAAATATGTGCAATGTGGCTTGAAGTGCAAACCTTTTTTGATGAAAATCACCCTGACACAGATATTGCAAGCCGTGCTGGTGACTACACTGACAATGTTGTGAACCACTTCAGGAAAGTCATAAAGGAACGAGAGGTACAGGCCTCTATGGACAGATATATTGTGCGACAGAGGTCCAGTGACTCTCAACCTGGTCCCAGTGGCATTAAAAGAAGAAGGGAAGTAACCCCGGAAAAGGACTTGACACCTCAAGTCCTAATGGAAGGGGATTCCCCTTCTAAACACTAAGACCATCCACACACTCCCTCCTCCCATCCCATCAGTCATCACCAGATCTTCAATAAAGGTAAGTGTCATGTATTGTACATCTCTTCTTCAGTTTGTGTGTATTAAAATTAATATTTCATGTGGTAAAAATTTTTTTTTTCATACTTGGGGTGTCTTGCACGGATTAATTTGATTTCCATTATTTCTTATGGGGAAAATTAATTCGCATAACAATAATTTCGCCTAATGTTGAGCTCTCAGGAATGGATTAATATCGTTAGGTGAGGGTCCACTGTATTTTAATGAATGTTCTGTATATGTATTTTATCACTCTGGGGAGCTTTAATTAAATGTAGTATATTACATGTGGGTGAGGTCGGTTAACCTAGCTGGCTACCATACCTCTCAAACCTGACATTCTACAAATTAAACTCGCCTCTCACCCTACATTAAGACTACAAATATTTTAACCCCAGATCTACTGGGTTTGTGAATCATTTGCCACCATAATTTCATAGTCCCATTTAGCATTTTTTTGGCCATTTTTTAAGCTCCCTCTTAATGTGTGTACAGTGGAACATTGGTTTTTGAATTTAAGTTGTTTCAGATGTTGATTTGACAGCCAAAGTGGATGACAACCAAAACAATTTTTCCCATAAAGAATAATGTAAATAGAACTAATCCGTTCCAGACCCCAAATGACAATACATGTAATACTTTATTAAAAATGTACTAACTACTACATAAAACTGTAAAAATGAATACTAAAAAAAAATTTAACTGAAATACTGTACAGTAAATGAAAATTTAACTGCCTCTTACCTGTCAGAGGAGAACTAATGGCATACTGGAATCAGGTGGGGAAAGAGAGGAAGGGGGTGTTGTTTCTCTTCTTTGTCTCTTTTCACCACTAGCACCTTGTTGTGGTTCACTGGTTCTTTGTCTCACTAAAAACCTGTCCAGTGAGGTTTGTTTCAGGCTCCGTTTTAACACTTGTCTGAATTGAGACATTACACTGTCATTGTCCATGTTAGAGAGACGAATGGTCACTGCTTTGTCTGGATGGTATTTTTCAGCAAACTCCTGCACTTCACGCCATTTAACACACATTTCCTCGACAAGTGCAATGGGCACATCATCCCTTCCCTCTTCCTCTGATGACAGCTCCTCTGCTGCAATCTGTTGCTACTCCTCCTGAAGGTCTACAAGTTTTTCTGTGGTGAGTTCAGTTCTGTGCTCCTTCACATCATTTTCAGTTACCTCTAGGCCCAAGGTTTTTTCCCAGGGACACAATATCCTCTACCGGCTCAGGCTCATCTTAAAAGCCTTCAAAATCCCTGGGTACCACAAAGTCAGGCCACAATTTCTTCCATGCTGACTGCAAGGTCCTGGAAGAGACATCCCCCCAGGCTTTGTCTATAAGTCTCAAGCAGGTGAGGATATTGAAATGGTCCTTCCAGAACTCTATGAGGGTTAAATTTATTTACGAAGTGATTTTAAAGCTCCTTTCAAAGTGATTTGGTGTAGAGTTTCTTGAAGTTAGAAATGATCTGCTGATCCATGGCCTGGATGAGAGGAGTGGTGTTAGGAGGCAAGAACTTCACAGTTATAAAACTGAACTCTTCCAGCAACTCGTTTTCCAAGCTTGGAGGGTGAGCAGAAGGATTATCCATTAGTGGTAATTGAGTGGCAATTGTTTTTTTTTTTACTTTTTGACAATGGGAGCAAAGACCTCATGAACCCACTCAATAAAATATTGTCTTGTTACCCAAGCTTTTGTGTTGGCCCTTCACATTACAGCCAGTTGTTTGATGCAAGATTTCCAGTCAGTGAATTCATATGTTATCATGCCTTGTAACCTTAACAATTTCCTCCCTTGGTCCCTATCCAAGTTTGGGAGACAGTAAATCACACCTGAAATTAATTTTTCATGCCCTTCTTAAAATTCTACCCAGACAGACTGTGTTCTTTCAGTTTTAATACCTACATTTATGTGGCAATTTAAGTGTTCTCTGATATGTATTACCAAATCACCCCTCTTCCTGTTTCTTCTGTCATTGTGGAATAACTTGAAATCCTGAATGTGACATTCAGCAGGCATGTCCCGATTCTTCATATCAAACTACATCTCACTTATGACAAATACGTCAATGTTACCCGCACTTGCAACTGATCTCAACTCGTCCATCTTGTTTCTAGTGCTACTGCTATTTGTATAATACAGTGGACCCCCGGTTCGCGATGCTATTGGTATCTGATAAATCCGGTAACCGATGCATTTTATCGCAGAAAATTTGCCTCGCTTCCCGATACAAAACCCGGTATTCGATGTGGTTCGTACGAGATGTGTCCATGTGTGGCTTGAACTGCCCCGTGTGTGCCAGTGTTTACAAGCCAACCAGTGTGCGCGCATCTAAGGATACATTCGGTACATTCCATATTATCCATATTATCACTGTTTTTGATGCCTGTTTTTGCAAAATAAGTCACCATGGGCCCCAAGAAAGCTCCCAGTGCCAACCCTTCGAGACCAAGGGTGCTAATGACTGTTGAAATGTAGAAAGAGATAATTGCAAAGTACGAAAGTGGAGTGCGTGTGTCGGAGCTGGTCAGGTTGTATAGTAAACCCCAATCAACCATCTCTACTATAGCGAGCAAGAAAACAGCAATCAAGGAAGCTGTTCTTGCAAAAGGTGCAACTGTGATTACGAAACAGCGACCGCAAGTGTTAGAAAATGTTGAGAGACTGTTATTGGTGTGGATAAATGAAAAACAGATAGCAGGAGATAGCATCTCTCAAGCAATCATTTGTGAAAAGGCTAGGCAGTTGCATGACGATTTGGTAAAAAAATTGCCTGCAACTAGTGGTGATGTGAGTGAATTTAAGGCCAGCAAAGGTTGGTTTGAAAGATTTAAGAATCGTAGTGGCATACATAGTGTGATTAGGCATGGTGAGGCTGCCAGTTATGTTGTGCGACAGAGGTCCAGTTACTCTCAAGCTGGTCCTAGTGGCATTAACCCTTTCAGGGTCCGTCCCGTAGATCTACGGCTTTACGTTCAGGGTCCAAACCGTAGATCTACGCCATGAGCTCAGCTCACTCTGATAAACTGTGAGTGGTACATTTGGGCTTAGATATGAGAGAATACATCTATGTGGTATGTGTGCACCACATAAAACAGATCCTGCAGCACACTGTGTATAATGAGAGAAAAAAAAATGAAATCATGATTTTTCGATTAAAACAGCAACTTTGCAGTGTTTTTTCGTATGTTTTTTATAGTTGTATTTGCGATTTCTTGGTCTCATGTGATAGAATGGAAGACATATTACAGAAATAGAGATGATTTTGATTGGTTTTAGCACTGGAAATGGCTTGAAACTGAGCTCAAAGTAGCAGAAATGTTAAATTTTTGCCGATATTCAAGAGTAAACAAACGACCTCACACGTCTAATACACATCAGCTGGTGGGTCTAATATGCATTCACAAATATGGTGATGATATTTATACAATTATTACAGTATTGCATAACAGTAAATCTTCTATTTTTTGGTGTGAATAAAAATTCATTATGTGAATAAAAAATCAAAATGGAATTTATTTGTAAAGCCTCAAAACATAACTAATGAACAGAGGAAATGTTAGTTTAGTGCCAGGAATGCCTACATTGTTCATTCTGGACCCTATTTTGAAATTGGAATATTTTGAACTTTGTGTTAAATTGGCCAAATTAACAATTTCCGATCACTTTATTTTGTAGTTGAAACAGTTGACTTGGCGATTTCTTGTGCTCAATCGATAGAATAGAAGTAATACTAGTGAAATAGCTAAGAATTTGGTTGATTGGAATAATGTAATTGGCCTAAAATGGGAGTCAAAGTCGGCAAAATCGCCGATTCGTAAATATCGCTGACACATCAAAATTCGCGAGAGCATAATTTCGTCAATTTTCCACCAAATTTCGTACTTTTTGTTTTATTACCTTCACAAAAAGATTCTCTACGATTTCATAAGAAAAAATAACAAATTTTTTTTTGAAAATTCTTGGACACTGGTGCGTGACTCCAGATTTGGGCCTTGGACTCTGAAAGGGTTAAAAGAAGGGAAGTAACCCCGGAAAAGGACTTGCTACCTCAAGTCCTACTGGAGGGGATTCCCCTTCTAAATGCTAACACCATCCACACTCTCCCCTCCTCCCATCCCATCAATCATCACCAGATCTTCATTAAAGGTAAGTGTCAATTATTCTTTCGTTATTTATTGTTATTGTTGTTATTGTAATTACTATTCTATTGCATTAAACTTAATATTTCATGTGGTAAAAGTTTTCTTTTTCAAACTTTTGGGTGTCTTCCATGGATTAATTTGATTTCCATTATTTCTTATGGGGAAAATTGATTCGCTTTCCGATGTTTTTGGTTTACGATGTGCTCTCAGGAACGGATTAGTATCGCGAACCGGGGGTCCACTGTATATGTTTAGAACCCTAGGTAGTAGGTTAGTAGACAGCAACTGCCCAGGGAGGTACTATCGTCCTGCCAAGTGAGTATGAAACATAAACCTGTAATTGTTTTACACATTGGTAGGATTGCTGGTTTCTCTTTTCTGTCTCGCAAGCATGCAAAGTTTCAGGTATGTCTTGCTACTTCCAATTACACTTAGGTCACACTACACATGCATGTACAAGCATATATATATACACATACCCCTCTGGGTTTTCTCCTACAGTATTTTCTTACTAGTTCTTGTTCTTGTTTATTTCTTATCTCCATGAGGAAGTGGAACAGAATTCTTCCTCCGTAAGCCATACATGTCGTAAGAGGCAACTAACATGGCGGGAGCAAGGGGCTAGTAACTCCTGCTGTATACCTTACAAATTTAAAAAGGAGAAACTTTCTTTTTTCCTTTTGGGCCACCCTGCTTCGGTGGGATACGGCCAGTTTGTTGAAAGATGATGATGATGATTAGAAGCCCTGTCTCCTCTTTTCCCTCTGCTCACTCCTGCTCCTTCACTATATTACTATCTTTATCACCTGGTGCCACTGGCTTTCTAGTATTTAATCAATAAGTCTACCTTATTCTGTCTATAACTGGTTTCCCTAAAACTAACACTATTGCTGCACTGAAAATTAGTCCTGCTCATTTCTATTGTATCATAGTTCATTGCTTTCCCACAAAAACCCATACCACTGTTTAAAACCCTAGCAGCTCCCACCACTGCATTGGCCAGTATCCCCACCACAGACCTAGATAAGTGAACCCCATTCCTGGCATACATAACCTTTCTGCCATAGAAGAGGTCTTTATCTTATAAATGGAGTCATTGTCGAGGTGTCCAGCCAGCAATTATCACTAATTCCCTGGACAACCATTCAATTCCACATTTCTCCTTGCAAAATGCCCCAAAATAACAGGTCCTTCTGTTCATAACTAATCGTGTCTCTTGCTGACCCATACCTGCTAATCAGGGCCACATTCCATTGCCTGCCAACATCGTTGCCTCTAGCACAAAGACATAGGATTGTAAATGAATGGTTCAGAGAACCTACAAGTTGATAAATTAGACACGTGTGCAGCACTTGGGTATCGTTATTAATGAAACGTTTCGCCAAACAGTGGCTTCATCAGTCCATACAAAGGAGAATGGGGAAGAACAGGAGGAGTTTGAGGTAATCAGTCCCTCAGCCTTGAGTTGATGTGGTTAGTCCATCAGTCTTGAAAAGAATACAGCATATGTGCAAAGAAATAGCTTAAATATATCATAGGCAGGAGAGGTGCAGCAGCAGTAGGTGGTAACACATTTGTCCAACGTAGAAGTAGGTCATGCCCAAGGGTTAGGCAAGTGAAGAATTCCCTGTATTAAGATCCCAAGATGTTGCTGTGTCAGACAAATGTTGATGAATGGTTCAGAGAACCGACAAGTTGATAAATTAAACACTTGTGCAACACTTGGGTATCTTTCTTGAGGAAACTTTTCACCACACATTGGCTTCATCAGTCCATACAAAGGAGAATGGGGAAGAACAGGAGGAGTTTGAGGTAATCAGTCCCTCAGTCTTCAGTCGATGTGGTCAGTCCATCATAGGATTGCTCCCATTGCCTCTTATTCAATTCAATTCAATTCATTTAAATTCAATTCAAGTTTATTCCCTATAAGGGTTGCAATGTGGGGTTTACAGGTTTTGGGTATTGTGTGGTTTACATGTTATAAAATACTAATTACAGAGGGGGCCACTAGGACACCTAGCATGGCTAGGCATTTCGAGCAGACTTAGATTAATTTTTAACATTAAATCCTTACAGATTATGGTATTAAGGCTCAGTGACTGCATCATAATTTGTGAGTTTAGCAATGTGAATGCTTTTGTTTTGGCACAATACAAGGTGTCTATATTGGAGTATCATAGGCAAACTTATGACTAGTTAGGATTTATTATTTTAAGATTAAGATTAGTATTTCTGGGTTTATAGTCAGTGGGTGAGTGAGTGTAATTGTGAACCACCAGGTGGTTATCATGTGGTTAGTTGTCGGGGCGGATCAGGGAGATGAGATGTTTTCTAACTGTAGTTTTGAAAGTGATGAATGTGTCTGCAGTTCTAGAGTTTTCAGGTAGGATGTTCCAGATTTTAGGTCCTTTGAAATACATTGAATTTTTGTAAAGGTTTAGTTGAACACGGGAAATGTCATAGAGATGTTTGTGTCTGGTGTTATGCCTGTGGATCCTGTCACAATTATCAAGAAAGCATTTTAGGTCAAGGTTAATATTGGAATTTAAGGTCCTGTAGATATAGATTGCACAGTAGTAAGTGTGGATATTCTGAACAGGGAGTAAGTTTAAATCTATGAAGAGTGGGGGGGGGGGGTGTTGCCAGGGATGGGATTTAGTGATTATTCTTACTGCTGCTTTTTGTTGGGTTATTATTGGCTTTAGGTGTGTTGCTGCAGTTGAACCCCAAGCACAGATAGCATAGGTGAGGTATGGATATATAAGTGAATGGTATAGTGTGAGAAGGGCAGTTTGCGGCATGTAGTATCGTATCTTGGAGAGGATCCCCACCGTTTTGGATACTTTTTTTGTTATGTGTTGGATATGGGTGCTGAAATTTAGGTTGTTGTCAAGGTATAGGCCAAGGAATTTGCCCTCATTATGTCTGGCAATTAGAGTATTGTCAATCTTAATGTTAAGTTGTGCAACACCTGCTCTGCTACCAAACATAATATAGTAGGCTTTGCCAGTGTTAAGTGTAAGTTTATTGGCTGTCATCCGAGTCGATATTTTGAGCAGCTCCTCATTAACAATGGTGTTGAGGGTGGCAAGATTAGGGTGGGAGATGACATAAGTCGTGTCGTCAGCAAAGAGAATGGGTTTCAGGTGTTGGGATATGTTCGGAAGATCATTGATGTAAATGAGGAAGAGCAGGGGTCCAAGGGCACTTCCCTGTAGGGACTCCAGTATCAAGTGGCCGTATTGATGAGGCTGTCTTTAACCCCTTCAGGGTCCAAGGCCCAAATCTGAAGTGGTGTCCCTGTGTCCAAGAATTTTCAAAAAAAAAAAAAATTATTTTTTCTTATGAAATGGTAGAGAATCTTTTTGTGAAGGTAATAAAACAAAAAGTACGAAATTTGGTGGAAAATTGATGAAATTATGCTCTCGCGAATTTTGATGTGTCAGCGATATTTACGAATCGGCGATTTTGCCGACTTTGACTCCCATTTTAGGCCAATTACATTATTCCAGTCAACCAAATTCTTAGCTATTTCACTAGTATTACTTCTATTCTATCAATTGAGCACAAGAAATCACCAAGTCAACTGTTTCAACTACAAAATAAAGTGATCGGAAATTGTTAATTTGGCCAATTTAACACAAAGTTCAAAATATTCCAATTTCAAAATAGGGTCCAGAATAAACAATGTAGGTATTCCTGGAACTAAACTAACATTTCCTCTGTTCATTAGTTACGTTTTGAGGCTTTACAAATACGTAAATTCCATTTTGATTTTTTATTCACATAATGAATTTTTATTCACACCAAAAATTAGAAGATTTACTGTTATGCAATACTGTAATAATTGTATAAATATCATCACCATATTTGTGAATGCATATTAGACCCACCAGCTGGCGTGTATTAGACGTGTGAGGTCGTTTGTTTACTCTTGAATATCGGCAAAAATTTAACATTTCTGCTACTTTGAGTTCAGTTTCAAGCCATTTCCAGTGCTAAAACCAATCAAAATCATCTCTATTTCTGTAATATGTCTTCCATTCTATCAAATGAGACCAAGAACCCGCAAATAGAATTATAAAAAACATACGAAAGAACACTGCAAAGTCGCTGTTTTAATCGAAAAATCATGATTTCAGTTTTTTTCTCTCATTATACACAGCGTGCTGCAGGATCTGTTTTATGTGGTGCACACATACCACATAGATGTATTCTCTCATATCTAAGCCCAAATGTACCACTCATAGTTTATCAGAGTGAGCTGAGCTCATGGCGTAGATCTACAGTTTGGACCCTGAACGTAAAGCCGTAGATCTATGGGACGGACCCTCAAAGGGTTAATGGTGATGTACTGATACCTATTAGAAAGGTAGGATTTAAAATATGCAAGCTCATGGCCTCTTATACCATAGTGGTCAAGTTTGTGGAGTAGGATGCCATGGTCTACTGTGTCAAATGCTTTTCTTTGGTCAATAAAAATTCCTAGCAGATATTCCTTATTTTCCAATGCTGTGTAAAGCAGGTCTAGCATTTTTATAATTGCATCATTAGTGCTTTTATTTTTCCTGAATCCAAATTGGCAGGGGTTGAGTATGTTTTGTGACATTATAAATGAATATAGTCTCCTGTGCACGAGTTTCTCAAAGATTTTGGATAGCAATGGTAAGTTTGATATTGGCCTATAGTTGTTTATGTCTGTAGGGTCACCACCTTTATGTATTGTTGTAACCCTTGCTGTCTTGAGTAGTGTTGGGAAAGTGCTAGTTGCTAGTGACTTGTTAAAAAGTAATGTAATAGCATGCGAAAGGACATGGGCCGCTCGCTTGTACAATGATGGTGGGACTTGAGACAGATTTCCCGAGTTATTTTTAAGTGACTTTATGATCGCGGTGACTTTCGTGGGCTCAGTTGGTACAAGATAGAAGGAATTTGGAAAATTCCCATCTAGGTAGTCCCCAGCATGGGAATTTTACTGGCGAGATTAGATCCTATGTTTGAGAAGAAGTCGTTTATCTTGTTAGCTGTATCAGTGGGATGCAGTGGTGTTTCATGAGGTTTAGTTAGAAAAATATTCTTGTTTTTTTTTTAGTTTGTGGGTCCCCAGAATCTGGGAAAGTGTTTTCCAGGTCTTTTTTATATCTCCTCTTGTGTCAGTGAATCTGCTGGAGTAGTACAGTTGTTTGGCTTTCTTTATTAATTTGGTGAGAACTGTTGAATATTGTTTAACCCGTAAACGGTCCAAACATATATACAGGAGGGCCCCGCTTTACGGCGTTTCCCTTTACGGCATTCCGCTAATACAGTCATTTCAAATTATGACCAAAACTCGCTATACGGCTCCCCCCACCTGACTTTCTAATACGGTCACCGCGCCCCATGCTGTTTGTTTACATTCTTTGTGAGCTCAGTAAGCA
Source organism: Cherax quadricarinatus (assembly GCF_026875155.1). Taxonomy (NCBI): domain Eukaryota; kingdom Metazoa; phylum Arthropoda; class Malacostraca; order Decapoda; family Parastacidae; genus Cherax; species Cherax quadricarinatus. Next base: position 7,292,889 of record NC_069410.1, on the reverse strand, counting down.
CTAAGTATCTCCATTTTGTCTGGAAACTCCAAAATTTGAAATGTTTTTAAAAGTTATTTCATATTTTATATATACTCTGATAATTATACTTATGTATACCTGTACTTAAATAAACTTACATACTGTGCTGGCGTGCAGGTACACATTAAAATCAGTAAGAGTGTCTTATGTCTCCAGACGTCATATTAGTAATGATAATAATCATCGAGTCTCATTTAAATGTCGTATATTACGTTAAATACACATTTTCATTAATCCATCTATGATATTTTTTCAAAATTATATAATAAACACGATACATAACATAAAAAGATGATAAATACACCCCACAATAGAATAAATAAACAAATATGGGATGTGGTAGCAGACGACTTGCACAAGTGACGCCATATTAGAAATGATAATAATAATAATAATCACCGAGTCTCATTAAATGTTGTATATTACAATTAATATACACATTTTCATTAATCCATCCATGATATTTTTTTCAAAATTATATAATAAACACGATACATAACATAAAAAGATGATAAATACACCCCACAATAGAATAAATTAACATAAATATGAGATGTGGTAGCAGACGACTTGCACAAGTGACGCCATATTAGAAATGATGATAATAATAATAATAATAATCACTGAGTCTCATTAAATGTTGTATATTACATTAATATAAACATTTTCATTAATCCATCCATGATATTTTTTTCAAAATTATATAATAAACACGATACATAACATAAAAAGATGATAAATACACCCCAAAATAGAATAAATAAACATAAATATGAGATGTGGTAGCCAGATAACTTGTACAAGTGATGCCAAGAATAACATTTTCTCTAATCTAACATAAGAGAAAATGTGTTACTGGGGGTAACTGTAGAAAATTTATTCCTTTCGTATGTAAGTAAGTTTATTCAGGTACTTTACACAAATACAGTTACACAGATTATCATACATAACAACATATGTGTAGAGAACCTAGGATAACCCAAAAAAGTCAGAGTGACTTATTTCCATTGCCTTCACTCAGAGCATCATTTCTTCTCAAATTGATGTTACATGAGAATGGGAGTGTTCTTCTTTATTTATTCTACCGTATCAATGTAGAGACAACCTGTACACAATGTAACTTGTACACAAACCAGACGTGTACACTTTGTTTAAAAAACTTAACTTCGCCTGGTTTGTTTACATAACTCTGCGCCTGTACTCTCTCATGCACTCATTCTTTCTCTCTCTCATTTATTTGTTTTATCTCATTTACTTACTCCTGACCCTACATTAAGACTACCAATACTGTATTTTAAGGTAAGTAATGAGTGAACTGTATATACATTTTATCGCTCTGGGATGCTTAAATGTAATAGAATATTATGTGTAGGTGGGTTGGCCTGGTATGGTAGCCCAGCTGACTACCATACATACCACATTTGATTTTTTACAATAAATACTACTCATCTCACCCTATATTTTAAGGTAAGTAACGAGTGAACTGTATATACATTTTATCGCTCTGGGATGCTTAAATATCATAGAATTGTATGTGTGGGTGGGGTGGCCTGGTATGGTAGCCTGGCTGACTACCATACATACCACACTTGATTTCTTACAATAAATACTACTTGTCTCACCCTAGATTAAGACTATAAATATTTTAAGGTAAGTAATGAGTGCACTATGTGTGTATTGTACTTTTTTATTGTTTTTTGATGCCTGGTTCTATTGTTAACTTAATATATGTTAGTGTAAACTTGTTATCTAGTGTTTGTATGCATCTGTAAGTGGAAAAACAGGGTGTTCCACTCTACGGCGGTAGCCTGGAACCTAACCTGCCGTATAAGTGGGGCCCTACTGTATACGTTTTTACCGCTAGTGCCCCAAACGTATATATACGTTTTATGTGTCCTACATTTAACATTGCCACGATAAGCCTGAGTCGCCTAGACATGTGAGAATGGGTGTGAGCACTTACTGTGCACCATATTAAAATAATTGGGGATGCCTGGGTACCATATGCTCTTTTTTCCTATTAAAAAACAACAATGTATTTTTTCTCAAAAAAGTTGGGGCAGTACGTTAGTGAATGTATATATACGTTTGGACCGTTTACGGGTTAAGAATGTCTTTGTGTATTAAGCCCAGTCTATATTATGATGTTGTCCAGATGGTTAACAACATCCTCCATCCCAGCTCCAAGAAAAAAAACACCCTCTGCCTCCTCTTTCTATCTCTAGGATCAAATGCCCTATCTATAAACTTGTGTTGAATCATGATGTTCTTGATGGTCTTTGTAGAGATGGTCTTCGTTGGGATGTCTTCACTGGCTGGCTTTGCTGTGTTGTTGTCAATGGTCCTTGTTGGAATTGTCTTCATTGGAAGGACTTGGATGGTCAATTCGCATTTGTTTCATAAAGAAAAGAGTTGCTGGTCTTCACAGGAGTCTCCTGGACTTTCTTCAGCCTCAACTTTATCCCTTTAGTTCCAGCTGCCATCCAGTTGTTGTTCAATCATCAACGATGTTGTTCCGGGGATAATTCTTGCACATACCTTTCAGTTGTTGAATTTCTCTTCTTGCTTCTGTTAACTCTGCCTTAACCCATAAACGGTCCACTATCTCAGTGCCCCGAATATTTTGAAAAATAATTTTTTTTTTTTTTTTTTTTTTAATGGAAATAAAGAGCAGTGTTATAGGATAAAAAAAATATTAGTGTCAGTACTTACAAAGATATAAAGCTGAGGAAGTTGGCACTGGATGCTCACCTGACGGCAACCTCCAGTCCTGCCACTTGCAGAAGTGTTGCCGATATACCTTTTTTCTCTTTTTCATATTATTTTATATAATTTTTTATGTTCTGGTGATTACGATTTATAGTAGTTCTTCACATTTCTAGCCAATCTTTGTTCTGACACTAGTATTAGGTACTGAAATTGTAATCAAAATGTCACAAACACACTGACAGGTGGACATTTACACTTGCCTTGGCTATTTACTATTGTCTTGGAATATATACAAAGTATTTATGTGTCCCAGCAATGTTTTTGGACACGTGGGAGTATATAAGAGGACGAAGAAGTAGTAGTAGTAGTGGTAATAATAGTAGCAGGAGTAGTAATAGTGGTAGTAGTAGTTGTGGTAGTAGTAGTGGTAGTAGTAGTAGTAATAGTAATAGTTCTTCTTCCCTTGAAGCATGTAAAACAAGCCTCAGTCCACCCTTGACAGTGAAGTGATAAGATGAGATAACATAAGATAAGACATGACATTTGATGAGCATACGCGAGGGTGCACTCGTGCAGTCATAAGACTCGCTTTGTTTTCGCTGGTACACAAACATGTCTGTCTGTCAAGCTCCCTGTCTATCTGTCCATTCGTCTAGCTCTCTGTCTCAGAGAGAGCCACAAGACTGCGTTACGTTTACTCATATCTTCAAGCAGAGTATAGCACTTTGTCTGGATTTTTGGGTTATCCAGAATTGTTTATCTTTACTTAGGGCATAGGTTATAAGATATTCTGAAAGGATGTTGCACAAATATTGCACATGGGTTATTATCGATTTTTTTTATATTTCCTCAACCCCTTATGGCCACATCCACCTCAAAGCCACCAAACTTGGGGTCAAAATCACTTTCCTTTTAAAATGGGAGAGTTACTACTACGTGAAATCAGTGAATCCCAGGTGTTTGCCGTGCTGTTTGCTCTAGCTGACGCTCATTCGAACTGGTGCTCCCACAAGGTATTAAGTGGTCCCATATTTTTTTAATACAGTGCACACTGAGTGCTAAGACCCATTCTATGCTGACAAGGCATCTCAGGCCAGTGGTGCCAAATTTGAAGGCAGGAAAAATAAAACTTGTATATACGTTTGGGGCACTAGCTGTAAGAACGTATATACAGTAGACTGTCATTTAGCACAAGTTTATTTGGCACGATTTGAGTATTGCATGATTGAAGAATTGCTGCACAATTTTATGTAATAGGTCATATAATTAATTTAACACGGTTCAGTTTGTGAGAAGGAAAAAAAAAATCTCTTGCTCAAGCAGCCGCCTTGTTGTGGAGCAGCTGATGATCCCTCCTGCCATCCCCTACCACTCCCCGACACCACCCACCGTCCCAGCGTTCGTAATTCATACGTGTCCAGTCCAGTCTTTCTCTGCTACGAGGCAGCTGTGTTTGTGAATTGTGTTATGATATTTTAATTATTATATCTTGTATCTGCCAAGCAATCATAACACCAAGTAGCCATACCAGTGTTGCTGAAAGTGACACGAAAAGGTATAAGCAATTAAGTCTTAGAATTAACAAAGAAACAAAGGTATTAGACAAGAGAGAATCTGTAGCCGTAATGAAGTGTTACTTTGTACACAGAAAAAGAGGTAAACATGAGTTTGTATGACTGACTTACTGAATGACTTGACTGACTGAACTGACTGACTTACTGAATGACTGACTGACTGAACTGACAGACTTACTGAACTGACAGACTTACTGAATGACTTGACTGAATGAATTACGAGTGACTTGACTGACTTACTGAATGACTTCACTGAATGACTTGACTGGCTTACTGACGGAGCTAACTGACTTACTGAATAACTTGACTGTCTAAATGACTTAAGAGTGACTTGTGGAGCAGCCGGGGAGCCATCCCCTGCCACTCCCTAACACCACCTCACCATCCCAACATTCGTAATTCATACATGTCCAGTCTTTCTCTGCTACAAGGCAGCTGTGTTTGTGAATTGTGTTATGATATTTTAATTACTATATCTTGTATCTGCCAAGCAATCATGACACCCAGTAGCCATACTAGTGTTGCTGAAAGTGGCACGAAAATGTATAAGCAATTAAGTCTTAGAATTAACAAAGAAACAAAGGTATTAGACAAGAGATAACCTTTAGCCATAATGAAGTGTTACTTTGTACACAGAAAAAGAGGTAAACATGAGTTTGTGTGACTGACTTACTGAATGACTTGACTTACTTACTGAGTGACTTGACTGACTGACTTAAAGTTAGACACTCCAGTACAACCATCGACTTTAGTACCAGAACCTCTACCATCCACCTCAGCCCAGTAGGGCCACAGCTTTACTCTCCACTCTCTTCACAATCATCCACAAACACCAGCACCCACAATTTAAAGTAAGAGATACTATTATTTCTGTTACATTTATAGTCTTAAGCAGTAAAAACACCATAATACATCACAACAATGAACTACAACTACATATTCACTTTTATTTTTGTAAGATGTGGAAGCCTAAAAAAAAGTTGTTTGGCATTTTGAGGGCTCCCAGGAACGTAACCCTATTTTTCTCATAAGTTCTTCAGTTCATCTGACACGATTTTTATCTAACGGCATTTTCAGGAACGTAACTTACCGTGCTAAATGACGGTCTTCTGTATACGTTTGGACCATTTACGCATTAAACTAAAGATATAGCTGCTCATAATTGAGGGAAGCCATCATCACAATCTCAGATAGCTAAAAAAGCTAAGGATGGAGAGAACACTAGTCACATCCTGGCAGAAGCAAGTCCTGTCACCACTCAGCAAGTCTACATTTGCACACACTAGTATTGAGATTTATTCATAGCCCAAAGCATGTAATTTTCAGGTGATTAGGGATAGCATCAGTAGACTGGGCATGTATAGTTTTCCTAAATCACACTACAATGCCACCCTGACCTTGCCTGCTTCGTTTGGTACATAAGGATGAAGGAACACTGCAGCAGGCCTACCAGCCCATGGTAGGCAATTCCTTCTCAAACCCAAACCCTCTAACAAAAGTATTTGTTCAACCCATCCTCAAGGCTGCCCAATGGAATATGTTTTTATAACCCTCCTGACTCATGTTATGCAAGTCCCACTGGAATCCAACCCTTCTCAATTGTGTATTTATCCAACTTGTTTTTGAAGTTACCTAAGGTTTTAGCTATCTGCTTTATTTATGCCCATCTTCCTCTTACACACTTCAGTCATGTCTTCTCCCATCATTCTGTGTCTTACAAGTAAATTGAAGTTAAGGGTTCTCAATTTTAGCAAAATTAAATTTTGAAACTTCTGTTCAGAAGTTTTACTATGGCATTCATGAAATTGTGTGAAAGCTTGCCAGCATTGGTAATAAAGTCCCTAATGTTGGGGGCACAAGATGCTGATAGACTGGTTTCTCATGTTTGTGTTCAGCCTGATTAGCTAGGTCTGTAAGGGAATTGCTATTGAGGGAGGTAGGACATGGGCATAGCTCTATGGTCTTGTTACAGAATACAAATACAAAATACAAATTTTTATTTCCTTGCAAGTTTACATTGAGATTATGTAATTACAGTAATGAGTTGCAGTGCAAACAGAGCCACTATCGTGCCATGGCATTATGGGCAGACTAAATTTATTGGCTTACAGACTACTTAATACTAGAGAAATTGAGCATAGTTTGTTTAAGTTGTACATCTGTTTTTATTTATAGCAGACAGTAAGTTTACTCAAATTACAATCTTGGGATATTTCATTGAGACAAGTTAAAAGTATTTTGTAGGTTTGTATATCAACAATAAATATTTAAATTATATTATGGGAATATAACATTGAGCATTGTTGAAAGTTTACAGTATGATAATGCTACAATTGGGTGTAAGGCAGTATAGTTTTGGGCAGGTATTTATACTACAATGTAGTATTAAGTAATGTATGAACTTTGGGTATCTAATTCTGAAGTGTTAAGATTTAGGTAATTGGGAGATTTTTTGGTAAAGTTAAGTACAGTGGTCCCTTGATAATCGTAGGGCTCAGAGTCGTAATTTTCGGAAATCATAGCGATTTCTGAAAATGGGGTAAGATGGAAAGATTTATGGAGAAACATCACCCTGACAAGGCTGTTGCAAGCCATGTTGGTAACATGTACAGTGACAAAGTCTTGGCCCATTTTATGGAAGTGTTAAAGAGACGCCAGAAACAGAGCTCTCTGGACAGTTATTTTGCGAGACAGGGCTCCAGTCACTCTCAAGCTGGTACTAGTGGCATTAAGGAACAAAGAAGAGAAGTAGCCCCAGAAAAGCAATTGGTACCTGAGGTGTTGATGGAAGGGGATTCCCTTTCCAAACTGTAAATAATCCAACCTCTCTCCTCCTCCAATCTTCCATTCACTAAAAAGAATCGCCAATAAAGGTAAGTGTTATGCTGTTAATGTTTCATTCATCATGTCCCATTGTACTGTTTATGTACTACATCTATATTTCATGTAAAAAAATTTTTGTTTTAATACTTCTGGGTGTCAGGAACGGATTAATTGTATTTACTTTATTTCTTATGGGGAAAATTGATTCGAAAATCATAGATTTCGATAATAGTAACACCTCCAGGTACGGATTAACCCTTTGACTGTTTTCGACGTATAAATACGTCTTACGAGCCAATGTTTCTGACGTATATATACTTCAATAATTTAGTGGCCAAACCACAGGGAGAAGCTGGTACGGCACCTGTAAGGATGAGGTGGTGTGGTTTCTGTCCATCACCAAATAAAAATTTCTATTTCCCCCAGGCACACATGCCCCAATGAAAAAAAAAACTAGATCGTTTTTTTTTTTTTGGGGAATAAAACCCCGAACTGGGTCTTTGGGGGGGGTGTAATTCTTCGGAAAAGAAAAATTTTTCGGGGGGTTATTCGTGGTTTTCAGGTCAAAAAAGGTGATTTTTTAAAATGAAAAACATTATTTAAACAAAAATAAGAGAGATTTCATTATAAATGGGGAAAACGGGGTATTGAAATGAGCAAAAGGGGAGCGGAAATGTTTAATAAAAAAATTTTTAAATTGTTAGGGGGTTAAATAAATTACAAACATAATAACGTTAACTGGGGGAGGGTTAAAATTTTTAAGTGTGAAATTTATTTAAATAAATTTTTAAATTAATGCAAAATAGAACTATAAAGTAAATTTTGTAAAAATTTGTTTGCTTTTTGAAATTTTTTAAAATAATCAAAATAAGAAGAGATAAAAAATATAAGAGGGGCTAAAAGTGTTTGGGTAATTGAAAAAAAAGAAAACATAAAGTAAATTTTAAGGCCACAATTTACCTTTTGTTTATTCTGACCCAAATTTGGGGAAAAAGGCATCTTTTTTTAGGTTTGCTTGAAATTGGCTTAATTGGCCCAAATTTTGACAATATTGGGTAGGTAAAAAATTAGGTTTAAATGGGAAATTTTTGTTTCAAAGGGTGAAGGGGAAAAATTTTGGGAAGTTTAAAGAATAGTAAGGGAAAAATTTGGCAATGGGAAACAAATGGGAATTTTGGGAAGAAAATAGGGTAAAGGGGGAAATGGTAAGCAATGTTAGAGCAAATTTGGGGAGATTTCCAATTTTTGAAAAATTTGAATTTTGGTGTTCATTAAAACCATGGGGAAAAGATTTTTCATTTAAAGATTTTTTTTTTTTTTTTTTTTTTTTTTTTTTTTTTGAGAAGAGAGGAATGGAGGAGAGAGAGAGTTTTTTGGGAGTGTAAGTGAAGAATAGGAGCTTTGAACCAAGTGAGAGAGTAATTGTGGTAGGGGACTTGAATGCTAAAGTGGGAAACTTTAGAGAGGGTGGGGTTTAGGTAAGTTTGGGGTTCCAGGTGTAAATGATAATGGGAGCCCTTTGATGAACTTTGTATAGAAAGGGGTTTAGTTATAGGTAATACATAATTTTAAGAAAAAGAGGATAAATAAGTATACAACGATATGATGTAGGGCGAAATGACAGTAGTTTTGTTGGTTTATGTATTGGTAGATAAAAGACTGTTGAGTAGATTTCAGGATGTACATGTTTATAGAGGGGCCACAGATATATCAGATCACTTTCTAGTTGTAGTTTAACTGAGAGTAAAAGGTAGATGGGATACAAGGAGAATAGAAGCATCAGGGAAGAGAGGGTGAAGGTTTAATAAACAAAAAAGAGGAGGCAGTTAGGTAAGATATAAACAGCTATTGAGGATAGAGGGGCTAATGAGAGCATAGGCAATGGGGTCGAAGAGGTATGGGGTAGGTTTAAAAATGTAGTGTTAGAGTGTTCAGCAGAAGTTTGTGGTTACAGGAAAGTGGGTGCAGGAGGGAAGAGGAGCGATTGGTGGAATGATGATGTAAAGAGAGTAGTAAGGGAGAAAAAGTTAGCATATGGGAAGTTTTTACAAAGTAGAAGTGATGAAAGGGAGGGAAGAGTATATGGAGAAAAAGAGGGGAAGTTAAGAGAGTGGTGAAGCAATGTAAAAAGAGAGCAAATGAGAAAAGGTGGGTGAGTTTTTTATCAACCAAATTTTTGTTGAAAATAAGAAAAAGTTTTGGAGTGAGTTTAACAAGTTAAGAAAGCCTAGAGAACAAATGGATTTGTCAGTTAAAATAGGAGGGGGAAAAGTTATTAAATGGAGAGTTAGAGGTATTGGGAAGATGGAAGGAATATTTTGAGGAATTGTTAAATGTTGATGAAGATAGGGAAGCTGTGATTTCGTGTATAGGGCAAGGAGGAATAAAAATCTTGTAGGAGTGAGGAAGAGCCAGTTGTGAGTGTGGGGGAAGTTCGTGAGGCAGTAGGTAAAATGAAAGGGGGTAAGAGCAGCCGGGATTGATGGGATAAAGATAGAAATGTTAAAAGCAGGTGGGGATATAGTTTTGGAGTGGTTGGTGCAATTATTTAATAAATGTATGGAAGAGGGTAAGGTACCTAGGGATTGGCAGAGAGCATGCATAGTTCCTTTGTTTTAAAGGCAAAGGGGATAAAAGAGAGTGCAAAAATTATAGGGGGATAAAATTGTTGAGTGTACCTGGTAAAGTGTATGGTAGAGTTATAATTGAAAGAATTAAAGAGTAAGACGGAGAATAGGGTAGCAGATGAACAAGGAGGCTTTAGGAAAGGTAGGGGGTGTTGTGGACCAGGTGTTTACAGTGAAACATATAAGTGAACAGTATTTAGATAAGGCTAAAGAGGTCTTTTTGGCAAATTTTTGGATTTGGAAAAGGCGTATGACAGGGTGGATAGGGGGCAAATGTGGCAGATGTTGCAAGTGTATGGGTAGGAGGGGTTACTAAAAAGCAGTGAAGATTTTTTACGGGATGTGAGGCTCAATTTGGGTATGTAGGAAAGAGGGAAATTTTTTCCCCATAAAATGGGCCCTTTAGACAAGGATGTGTGATGTCACCGTGGTTGTTTAATATATTTTAGATGGGGTTGTAAGAAAGTAAATGCGAGGGTTTTGGCAAGAGGGTGGAGTTAAAAGATAAAAATCACAACAAAGTGGGGTTGTCACAGCTCTCTTTGCTGATGACCTGTCTTTTGGGGAGATTTAAAGAGAAGTTGCAGAGATTGGTGGATGAATTTGGTTAGGGGTCAAAAGAAAAAATTAAGGTGAAACGGGAAAAGGGAGTAAGGTTTTGAGGATAACAAAAAGTTTAGGTGTAAAGTTTGATTCAATTGGAGGGAGAGAGTATGGAGGAGGTGAAGTTTCAGATTTTTGGGAGTGGACTGTCGGGGATGGGTCTATGAAAGATGAGGTGAATCATAAAATTGTGAGGGGAAAAAGGGTGAGGGGTTTGCCTTAGGGTCTGTGGAAAAAAAAGAACTTTGTCCTTGGAGGAAAGAGGGGAAGTATGGAGTATGTTTACCCCCCGCTCTTATATGGGTGTAAGCGTGGGTGATGAATGTTGCAGCGAGGAGGGAAGGCTGGAGGCAGTGGGGATGTCATTCGAGGGCAATGGTGGGTGAATTAATTTTAGAGAATTCGTATTTGGAAATTTGGAGGGGTGCGGGGTTCAAACTGTTGTCCCGGGGTGGGAAGGGTTGTTGAGGTGGTTCGGACATGTAGAAGGGAAAGGAGCGAAACGAATGACTTCAAGGTGTTAGTCTGTGTGGAAGGAAGGGGGGTGGGGTCGGCTAGAAGGGTGAGGGGGGGGGTAAAGGGGTTTTGTGTGCGAGGGCTTGGCTTCCAGGGCATGCGTGGGTGTTTGATAGGAGTGAATGGAGAAAATGGTTTTTAATACTTGACGTGCTGTTGGAGTGTGAGCAAAGTAACATTTATGAAGGGATTCGGGGAAAACCCGGCAGGCCGGACTTGAGTCCTGGAGATGGGAAGTACAGTGCCTGCACTCTGAAGGAGGGGTGTTAATGTTGCAGTTTAAAAACTGTAGTGTAAAGCACCCTTCTGGCAAGACAGTGATGGAGTGAATGATGGTGAAAGTTTTTCTTTTTCGGGCCACCCTGCCTTGGTGGGAATCGGCCGGTGTGATAAAAAAAAAAAAAAAAAAAAAAATTCTAGCGGCTTCATATCAAGCGGGAGAAAGCTGGTAGGCCCACATGTGAGAGAATGGGTCTGTGTGGTCAGTGTGCACCACATAAAAATATTCCTGCAGCACACATTGCGTAATGAGAAAAAAAAAACTGATCGTTTTTTTGGAATAAAACGCCGACTTTGAGGTGTATTCTCGTATAGTATTTATCGTTGTATTCGCATTTTCATGGTCTTAGGTGATAAAATGAAAAACATATTACAGAAATAGAGATGTTTTTTCATTACTTCGACAATAAAAAACGACCTTGAAACTGAGCTCAAAGTAGCGGAAATGTTCAATTTTTACCAATGTTCAGGAGTAAATAAAATCACACCACACATCCAATCACGTCAACTGGGGAGGCCTAATATTCTTTCACTAGTGCACTGATATTATTTATACCATTTTTACAATAATGCAGTAGTCTGCATAACAGTAAATTTTGTATTTGTTTGAATGAATAAAAAATCAAAATAGAAAGCATAATAATAAAGGGGGGCTAGAGATGTGACTAATGAACAGAGCATATGTTATTTTAGTGCCACAAATGTCTACCTTGTTTATTCTGGACCCTATTTTGAAATTGGCATCTTTTTTAGTTTGCGTGAAATTGGCCAAATTGCCAATTTCTGACCACCATATTGGGTAGTCCAAATTAGTAAATGGGAGGTTTCTTGTACTCAGCTGATAGATAAAATGGAGTTCTAAAGAAATAGCTATGAGTTTGGTCAACTGGAACAATGGAATTGGCTGAAAATAGGGTTGTGTGTCCTTTTAGGGTTGGTGAGGAGAAATTTAAGTGGAAGGTTTATGTTTGAGCGTAGTGTTCTATGTACACGACCTTAACCCTTTCAGGGTCCAAGGCCCAAATCTGGAGTCACGCACCAGTGTCCAAGAATTTTCAAAAAAAAAAATTGTTATTTTTTCTTATGAAATCGTAGAGAATCTTTTTGTGAAGGTAATAAAACAAAAAGTACGAAATTTGGTGGAAAATTGACGAAATTATGCTCTCGCGAATTTTGATGTGTCAGCGATATTTACGAATCGGCGATTTTGCCGACTTTGACTCCCATTTTAGGCCAATTACATTATTCCAGTCAACCAAATTCTTTGCTTTTTTCACTAGTATTACTTCTATTCTATCGATTGAGCACAAGAATCGCCAAGTCAACTGTTTCAACTACAAAATAAAGTGATCGGAAATTGTTAATTTGGCCAATTTAACACAAAGTTCAAAATATTCCAATTTTAAAATAGGGTCCAGAATGAACAATGTAGGGATTCCTGGCACTAAACTAACATTTCCTCTGTTCATTAGTTATGTTTTGAGGCTTTACAAATAAATTCCATTTTGATTTTTTATTCACATAATGAATTTTTATTCACACCAAAAAATAGAAGATTTACTGTTATGCAATACTGTAATAATTGTATAAATATCATCACCATATTTGTGAATGTATATTAGACCCACCAGCTGATGTGTATTAGACGTGTGAGGTCGTTTGTTTACTCTTGAATATCGGCAAAAATTTAACATTTCTGCTACTTTGAGCTCAGTTTCAAGCCATTTCCAGTGCTAAAACCAATCAAAATCATCTCTATTTCTGTAATATGTCTTCCATTCTATCAAATGAGACCAAGAAATCGCAAATACAACTATAAAAAACATACGAAAAAACACTGCAAAGTTGCTGTTTTAATCGAAAAATCATGATTTCATTTTTTTTTCTCTCATTATACACAGTGTGCTGCAGGATCTGTTTTATGTGGTGCACACATACCACATAGATGTATTCTATCATATCTAGGCCCTAATGTACCACTCACAGTTTATCAGAGTGAGCTGAGCTCATGGCGTAGATCTACGGTTTGGACCCTGAACGTAAAGCCGTAGATCTACGGGACGGACCCTGAGAGGGTTATCACAAGACACAGATCTCTTTGTGATATACCCCGTGCCCATATCACACTGTGTAAAAACTCTATGCACATAAAGGGCCCCAAAATCTGGAATTCATTACCAGAATATACTAAAGTAACCAGGCCTGAAAATCAATTGAAGACTCTTCTAAAAAACCACCTACTCGCCCAGGACTAAATAATCAATACTCAATATTTAACATTACCAATAATTCTCCCAATTACATAAATCTTAAAAATTCAAAACAAAATATAGCAAATTGATCATCTTTTGTTATACATTGTAATGTGACAAATTTGTGCAACTATAATGCTTCATTATCGATATGTTCAAATTTTATTGTTTCAAATACTCAATTGTACTTCATATTGTAAACTGTTTACTATAATTTTTAAGCCTTTCAGGGTCCAGAGGCCAAATTTCAAGGTGCTCACCTGTGTCCAAGAATTTTAAAAAAATAATTTTGTTATTTTTTCTTATGAAATGGTAGAGAATCTTTTTCTGGAGGTAATAAAACAAAAACTACGAAATTTGATGGAAAATTGACGAAATTATGCTCTCGCGAATTTTGATGCGTCAGCGATATTTATGCATCAGCGATTTTGCTGACTTTGACTCCCATTTTAGGCCAATTACCTTATCCCAGTCGACCAAATACTTAGCTATTTCACTAGTATTACTTCTATTCTGTCAACTGAGCACAAGAAATCACCAACTCGACTGTTTCAACTACAAAATAAAGTGATTGGAAATTGGAAATTTCGCCAGTTTAGTGCAAAGTTCAAAATACAGTAGGGCCCCGCTTTATGGCGTTCCGCTAATACGGTCATTTCAAATTATGACCAAAACTCGATATACGGCTCCCCCCACCTGACTTTCTAATACGGTCACCGTGCCCCACCCGGTTTGTTTACATTCTCTGTGAGATCTGTAAGCAATAAGTATCTCCATTTTGTCTGGAAACTCCAAAATTTCAAGTGTTTTTGAAAGTTATTTCATATTTTATATTTATTTTTTATTATCACACTGGCCGATTCCCACCAAGGCAGGGTGGCCCGAAAAAGAAAAACTTTCACCATCATTCACTCCATCACTGTCTTGCCAGAACGGTGCTTTACACTACAGTTTTTAAACTGCAACATTAACACCCCTCCTTCAGAGTGCAGGCACTGTACTTCCCATCTTCAGGACTCAAGTCCGGCCTGCCGGTTTCCCTGAACCCCTTCATAAATGTTACTTTGCTCACACTCCAACAGCACGTCAAGTATTAAAAACCATTTGTCTCCATTCACTCCTATCAAACACGCTCACGCATGCCTGCTGGAAGTCCAAGCCCTTCGCACACAAAACCTCCTTTACCCCCTCCCTCCAACCTTTCCTAGGCCGACCCCTACCCCGCCTTCCTTCCACTACAGACTGATACACTCTTGAAGTTATTCTGTTTCGCTCCATTCTCTCTACATGTCCGAACCACCTCAACAACCCTTCCTCAGCCCTCTGGACAACAGTTTTGGTAATCCCGCACCTCCTCCTAACTTCCAAACTACGAATTCTCTGCATTATAATTCACACCACACATTGCCCTCAGACATGACATCTCCACTGCCTCCAGCCTTCTCCTCGCTGCAACATTCATCACCCATGCTTCACACCCATATAAGAGCGTTGGTAAAACTATACTCTCATACATTCCCCTCTTTGCCTCCAAGGACAAAGTTCTTTGTCTCCACAGACTCCTAAGTGCACCACTCACCCTTTTCCCCTCATCAATTCTACGATTCACCTCATCTTTCATAGACCCATCCGCTGACACGTCCACTCCCAAATATCTGAATACATTCACCTCCTCCATACTCTCTCCCTCCAATCTGATATCCAATCTTTCATCACCTAATTTTTTTGTTATCCCCCATAACCTTACTCTTTCCTGTATTCACTTTCAATTTTCTTCTTTTGCACACCCTACCAAATTCATCCACCAATCTCTGCAACTTCTCTTCAGAATCTCCCAAGAGCACAGTGTCATCAGCAAAGAGCAACTGTGACAACTCCCACTTTATGTGTGATTCTTTATCTTTTTACTCCACGCCTCTTGCCAAGACCCTCGCATTTACTTCTCTTACAACCCCATCTATAAATATATTAAACAACCACGGTGACATCACACATCCATGTCTAAGGCCTACTTTTACTGGGAAATAATTTCCCTCTTTCCTACATACTCTAACTTGAGCCTCACTATCCTCGTAAAAACTCTTCACTGCTTTCAGTAACCTACCTCCTACACCATACACCTGCAACATCTGCCACATTGCCCCCCTATCCACCCTGTCATACGCCTTCTCCAAATCCATAAATGCCACAAAGACCTCTTTAGCCTTATCTAAATACTATTCACTTATATGTTTCACTGTAAACACCTGGTCCACACACCCCCTACCTTTCCTAAAGCCTCCTTGTTCATCTGCTATCCTATTTTCTGTCTTACTCTTAATTCTTTCAATAATAACTCTACCATACGCTTTGCCAGGTATACTCAACAGACTTATCCCCCTATAATTTTTGCTCTCTTTTATCCCCTTTGCCTTTATACAAAGGAACTATGCATGCTCTCTGCCAATCCCAAGGTACCTTACCCTGTTCCATACATTTATTAAATAATTGCACCAACCACTCCAAAACTATATCCCCACCTGCTTTTAACATTTCTATCTTTATCCCATCAATCCCGGCTGCCTTACCCGCTTTCATTTTACCTACTGCCTCACGAACTTCCCCCACACTCACAACTGGCTCTTCCTCACTCCTGCAAGATGTTATTCCTCCTTGCCCTATACACGAAATCACAGCTTCCCTATCTTCATCAACATTTAACAATTCCTCAAAATATTCCCTCCATCTTCCCAATACCTCTAACTCTCCATTTAATAACTCTCCTCTCCTATTTTTAACTGACAAATCCATTTGTTCTCTAGGCTTTCTTAACTTGTTAATCTCACTCCAAAACTTTTTCTTATTTTCAGCAAAATTTGTTGATAACATCTCACCCACTCTCTCATTTACTCTGATAATTATGCTTATGTATACCTGTACCTAAATAAACTTACACACTGTGCAGGCTTGCAGGTACACATTAAAATCAGTAAGAGTGTCTTATGTCTCCAGACGTCATATTAGTAATGATAATAATAATCATCGAGTCTCATTTAAATGTCGTATATTACGTTAATATACACATTTTCATTGATCCATCTATGATATTTTTTCAAAATTATATAATAAACACGATGCATAACATATAAATATGATAAATACACCCCACAGTAGAATAAATAAACATAAATGTGAGATGTAGCAGATGACTTGCACAAGTGACGCCATATTAGAAATGATAATAATAATAATAATAATCACTGAGTCTCATTAAATGTCGTATATTATGTTAATATACACATTTTCATTAATCCATCCATGATATTTTTTTCAAAATTATATAATAAACACGATACATAACATAAAAAGATAATAAATACTCCCCACAATAGAATAAATAAACATAAATATGAGATGTGGTAGCCAGATAACTTGTCCAAGTGACAGCAAGAATAACATTTTCTCTAATCTAACATAAGAGAAAATGTGTTACTGGGGGTAACTGTAGAAAATTATTCCTTTCGTATGTGTGTAAGTTTATTCAGGTATACACAAATACAGTTACATAGATTATCATACATAACATATGTGTAGAGAACCCAGGATAACCCAAAAAAGTCAGAGTGACTTATTTCCATTGCTTTCACTCAGAGCATCATTTCTTCTCAAAATGATGTTACATGAGAATGGGAGTGTTCTTTATTTATCCTACCGTATCAATGTAGAGACAACTTGTACACAATGTAACTTGTACACAAACCAGACGTGTACACTTTTTTTGTTTACAAAACTTACGTTCGCCTGGTTTGTTTACATAACTCGGTGCCTGTCCTCTCTCATGCACTCATTCTTTCTCTCTCATTTATTTGTTTTATCTCATTTACTCACTCCTGACCCTACATTAAGACTACGAATATTTTAAGGTAAGTAATGAGTGAACTGTATATACATTTTATCACTCTGGGATGCTTAAATATCATAGAATAGTATGTGTGGGTGGGTTGGCCTGGTATGGTAGCCTGGCTGACTACCATACATACCACACTTGATTTCGTACAATAAATACTACTCATCTCACCCTAGATTAAGACTACAAATATTTTAAGGTAAGTAATGAGTAAACTGTATATGCATTTTATCGCTCTAGGATGCTTAAATGTAATAGAATATTATGTGGCCTGGTATGATAGCCTGGCTGACTATCATACATACCACACTTGATTTCTTACAATAAATACTGCTTGTCTTACCTGGAGTTTACCTGGAGAGAGTTCCGGGGGTCAACGCCCCCGCGGCCCGGTCTGTGACCAGGCCTCCTGGTGGATCAGAGCCTGATCAACCAGGCTGTTGCTGCTGGCTGCACGCAAACCAACGTACGAGCCACAGCCTGGCTGATCAGGAACTGACTTTAGGTGCTTGTCCAGTGCCAGCTTGAAGACTGCCAGGGGTCTGTTGGTAATCCCCCTTATGTGTGCTGGGAGGCAGTTGAACAGTCTCGGGCCCCTGACACTTATTGTATGGTCTCTTAACGTGCTAGTGACACCCCTGCTTTTCATTGGGGAGATGGTGCATCGTCTGCCAAGTCTTTTGCTTTCGTAGTGAGTGATTTTCGTGTGCAAGTTCGGTACTAGTCCCTCTAGGATTTTCCAGGTGTATATAATCATGTATCTCTCCCTCCTGCGTTCCAGGGAATACAGGTTTAGGAACCTCAATCGCTCCGAATAATTGAGGTGTTTTATCTCCGTTATGCGCGCCGTGAAAGTTCTCTGTACATTTTCTAGGTCGGCAATTTCACCTGCCTTGAAAGGTGCTGTTAGTGTGCAGCAATATTCCAGCCTAGATAGAACAAGTGACCTGAAGAGTGTCATCATGGGCTTGGCCTCCCTAGTTTTGAAGGTTCTCATTATCCATCCTGTCATTTTTCTAGCAGATGCGATTGATACAATGTTATGGTCCTTGAAGGTGAGATCCTCCGACATGATCACTCCCAGGTCTTTGACGTTGGTGTTTCGCTCTATTTTGTGGCCAGAATTTGTTTTGTACTCTGATGAAGATTTAATTTCCTCATGTTTACCATATCTGAGTAATTGAAATTTCTCATCGTTGAACTTCATATTGTTTTCTGCAGCCCACTGAAAGATTTGGTTGATGTCCGCCTGGAGCTTTGCAGTGTCTGCAATGGAAGACACTGTCATGCAGATTCGGGTGTCATCTGCAAAGGAAGACACGTGCTGTGGCTGACATCCTTGTCTATGTCGGGATATGAGGATGAGGAACAAGATGGGAGCGAGTACTGTGCCTTGTGGAACAGAGCTTTTCAGCGTAGCTGCCTCGGACTTTACTCTGTTGACGACTACTCTCTGTGTTTCTGTTAGTGAGGAAATTATAGATCCATCGACCGACTTTTCCTGTTATTCCTTTAGCACACTTTTTTGTGCGCTATTACGCCATGGTCACACTTGTCGAAGGCTTTTGCAAAGTCTGTATATATTACATCTGCATTCTTTTTGTCTTCTAGTGCATTTAGGACCTTGTCGTAGTGATCCAATAGTTGAGACAGACAGGAGCGACCTGTTCTAAACCCATGTTGCCCTGGGTTGTGTAACTGATGGGTTTCTAGATGGGTGGTGATCTTGCTTCTTAGGACCCTTTCAAAGATTTTTATGATAGGGGATGTTAGTGCTATTGGTCTGTATTTTCTTTGCTGTTGCTTTTACTGCCCCTTTGTGGAGTGGGGCTATGTCTGTTGTTTTTAGTAACTGTGGGACGACCCCCGTGTCCATGCTCCCTCTCCATAGGATGGAAAAGGCTCGTGATAGGGGCTTCTTGCAGTTCTTGATGAACACAGAGTTCCATGAGTCTGGCCCTGGGGCAGAGTGCATGGGCATGTCATTTATCGCCTGTTCGAAGTCATTTGGCGTCAGGATAACATCGGATAGGCTTGTGTTAATCAAATTTTGTGGCTCTCTCATAAAAAATTCATTTTGATCTTCGACTCTGTCTGGTTAGCGGCTTGCTAAACACTGAGTCATACTGGGACTTGAGTAGCTCACTCATTTCCTTGCTGTCATCTGTGTAGGACCCATCTTGTTTAAGTAGGGGCCCAATACTGGACGTTGTTCTCGATTTTGATTTGGCAATAGGAGAAGAAATACTTTGGGTTTCTTTCGATTTCATTTATGGCTTTTAGTTCTTCCCGCGATTCCTGACTCCTAAAGGATTCTTTTAGCTTAAGTTCGATGCTTGCTATTTCTCTGACCAGTATCTCCCTACGCATTTCAGATATATTGACCTCTTTTAGCCGCTCTGTTTTTTCTTTTCCGTCGCCTGTAAAGGAGCGCCTGTCTCTTTCTATTTTACATCTACTCCTCCTTTTTCTTAGAGGAATAAGCCTTGTGCATACATCGAGTGCCACCGAGTTAATCTGTTCTAGGCATAAGTTGGGGTCTGTGTTGCTTAGTATATCTTCCCAGCTTATATCGGGTTTGGGCTTGGTTTACTTGGTCCCACTTTATGTTTTTGTTATTGAAGTTGAATTTGGTGAATGCTCCCTCGTGACTAATCTCATTATGTCGGTCTGGGGCTCCGCGCATACATGACTGAACCTCAATTATGTTGTGATCTGAGTATATTGTTTTTGATATGGTGACACTTCTTATCAGATCATCATTGTTTTGTGAAGATGAGGTCTAGTGTATTCTCCAGTCTAGTAGGCTCTATTATTTGCTGGTTTAAATTGAATTTTGTGCAGAGATTTAAAAGCTCGCTTGAGTGTGAGTTTTCATCAGAGCTGCCTCCTGGTGTTATTACTGCAACAATATTATTTGCTATATTCCTCCACTTTAGGTGCCTTAAGTTGAAATCCCCCAGGAGCAAGATGTTGGGTGCAGGAGCTGGAAGATTTTCCAGACTGTGGTCAATTTTTAACAGCTGTTCCTGGAATTGCTGGGATGTTGCATCCGGAGGCTTGTAGACTACCACAATGACTAGGTTTTGGTTCTCGACCTTTACTGCTAAAACTTCCACTACATCATTTGAGGCATTTAGCAGTTCTGTGCAAACAAGTGACTCTGCAATGTACAGGCCAACCCCCCCCCCTTTTGCCTGTTCACTCTGTCACATCTGTATAGGTTGTAACCTGGGATCCATATTTCGTTGTCCAAATGATCCTTTATGTGGGTCTCAGTGAAAGCCGCGAACATTGCCTTTGCCTCTGCAAGCAGTCCACGGATGAAAGGTATTTTGTTGTTTGTTGCTGGCTTTAGACCCTGTATATTTGCCAAGAAGAATGTTATCGGACTGGTGGTATTGTTGGTACTGGGGGGGGATTTTTTTTTCCGGCATTAGTATCTGTATCTGTTGGTTTGGAGTGGAGGCCATCAACTGTGGTTCCACTCCAGGAATGACTGGATTTGGTGTACGATTTCTGCCATTTCCTGCCAGTTTTTTTTTCCTTCCTGGCACTAAAAAAACCTCTCCTCTTGAGTGGCTGTGGCTACCCAGGTTTTCCCATGGCCTGTATGTTTTGTATCTTTTTGTCCCCTTTAGATGGTATGCCTGGCAATTTAAGTTATAGCACAGTCTTTCCTGTACTGAAGAGGTACACAGTTCAGGGTGAAAAAGCTTACAGGAAGGGAGTTTGCATTTTCCTGTTGTCATATGGGCATGGCATTTTCTAGGGTGGTCATAGTTGCACGTCCCATCTGTTTTTCCAGATTTCCCATGCCAGCAGATACCAAGTGCATAGTATGTGCACAGGCTTGGTTTCCGTTTGCCTTGGGTTTCTGTGACTGTATTCCCTGTTGGTGCATGTTTCCATGTCTTACTTCTATCCTCCCTAGCACCAACAATGGAGCTCCCACCAGTTGTTTTTGGTAATATATCCTCACTATTGCTAGTGGAGTCCTCATGTTTGCTATTTCCTGCGGTATTTCTAGTTTGCAATATTGGTTTTATGTTATCTTTGACTACACTTGTTTCCCTACTATGGCTCCTGTCCCCTATGAGGTCATTTATATGTATTCCTTCCTGCGTATAATTCCCGACTAGATTCCCCCCTAGATTAAGACTATAAATATTTTAAGGTAAGTAATGAGTGCACTATGTGTGTATTGTACTTTTTTATTGTTTTTGATGCCTGGTTCTATTGCTAACTTAATATGTGCTAGTGTAAACCTGTTATCTAGTGTTTGTATGCATTTATAAGGAAAAAAAAAAAAGGATGTTCCACTTTACGGCGGTTTCAGCTTTATGGCGGTAGCCTGAAACGTAACCTGCCGTATAAGTGGGGGGCCTACTGTATTCCAATTTCAAAATAGGGTCCAGAATAAACAATGCAGGCATTCCTGGCACTAAACTAACATTTCCTCTGTTCATTAGTTACATTTTCAGGCTTTACAAATGAATTCCATTTTGATTTATAATTCACATAATTAATTTTTATTCAAACCAAAAAACAGAAGATTTACTGTCATGCAATATTGTAATAATTGTATAAATAATAGCACATTTGTAAAGGTATATTAGACCCACCAGCTGGCACGTATTAGATGTGCGAGGTCATTTGTTTACTCTTGAACATAGACAAAAATTTAACATTTCTGCTACTTTGAGCTCAGTTTCAAGCCATTTTCAAAATCATCTCTATTTCTGTAATACATCTTCCGTTCTATCAAATGAGACGAAGAAATCACAAATACAACTATAATAAAACACATGAAAAACACTGCAAAGTTGTTGTAATCGAAAATTACGGTCTCGGTTTTTCTCTCATTATGCACTGTGTGCTGCAGGATTTGTTTTATGTGGTGCGCACATACTACATAGATGTATTCTCTCATATCTAGGCCCAAATTTACCGCTTACAGCTTATCAGAGTGAGCTGAGCTGATGGCATAGATCTACAGTTTGGGCCCTCAACGTAAAGTCATAGATCTACGGCACAGACCCTGAAAGGGTTAACACTGAACCTTTCATTGCTTGTTAATTTTAAGTTAATTTTAAGCCTGCCCATAATGCTCTGCATACAAGGGACTTTTGGCATGTTCACCCAACTACTAAAATTCGTTGTGTAACTATGTATCATGACCAAATAAATATGAATATGTAGTAGGCACAAGAATAAGTATGGATGTTTTTTATGGTGAGTAGTTTTAGACTTTCGAATATTGGTGGAGTATGCTGTCTGGAATGGGAATTTGTTATTCTGATTGCAACCTTTTGCTGGGTCATTAGTGATCTTAGGTGATTTAATGTTGTTGATCCTCAAGGCACAAAATTACCTGTTCTGTTGAGGTAGAAGTAGCTGGATATGTGATCCTTTAGGCTTGTTCCTAGATTTAATATCTAAATAACTGGTGGCCTTTTCTGCCCATTTCCCCGTCGTTTTGACAAGAATACATTTGGTGTCTTCTCTTATAGCAGTGATTACACCTGATGTCTTGCAAGCTGTTGTCAGCAGCATACCCCCCCTCCTTTCCTCAGTAGTGACAGTTGGAACACTGCCTAGGTATCTGGGAAGTCTGTGTCATGTTTACTGCATTTGTGCATTTCTGCTGATTTGACATGATTTCTTGATAAGCTATGCTTCTGACTTTACTGATTAGGTCACAGCTGAGACATAATTATGTACCTGGTAGTTGAGGACCTGGCAGGAGTAAGACATATGTAGGTGGCTACCTTGTTTTCTTCCCTGCCCCTCTTCCATGTGCTTGACCAAACCTGCCAGACGTATCTTACCTGCTGCTGGTTTGTCCCAGTGTGTGTTCAGTTACAAGGTTGTCAGCTAATTGTTAGATATGGCAGCCATAGGCAGAGAAGAGCCTGGCTTGAGGTTGACAGTTATAGCTGTAACTGTTATATCCAAAGCCTGCTTTATTGTTGTGTGGCAGAAAGAATTGAAATTGTATTTTCTATTATGGTGTTATGAGCCCTAACTGTCTGTAAGAGGTTTAGAGCAACCAGATTTCCAGTTCTTTTGCTGTAGTTCTAGTCTTAATGAGAGAATTCCAGGCCTTATCAATCTTATCAGCATAGGCTGAGCATCTTGTTTCACTAGTTGTGGGCCAGTCCTGATTATCTACTGTACAGCAGTTTGAAAATAATCTAAGGATTAAGGATTGCATTAAGTAGTTCCATTTGATGTAATATGTTATTGGTAAACTGACAGCACAGATCAAGGGAGCATTGTTGATCATTTGAGGGGAGTTCTGGGGGTTCCTCCGTCTTGTTGTAACATAATGCTCGTTACTGGTACTTATATTACAGATTCTGTAGTAGCCATCTGGCTACTACAGAATCTTGCATGCTATGCTATGTGAAAATAGTTATTAGAGGTAGGCTTGAGACATTAAGATATGCCTTCCCTTTTGTTGTGTACACACATGCTGCATTACCTTTTCTTTTTTTACAATATAGTGTAATCAGATAGTGAATTTAATCTTGCAATTCTGTAAGGTGAATTCCGTAAATTAATTTATGATTGTGAGAGTGTGTACACGTGAAGTGATACACAAAGCTTGTGTGGGTTACTATAGGGCTGGACAGCAGGAAAAGAAGGGTGGTACTGACACACACTAATCACTTATGAAAATGATTATTTCCTTGCAATGCTTACCATGTGTGGTTTAGATATGAAATATTAATTACAAAGAAAGCCACTTGCATGGCTAGGTATTTTGGGCAGACTAATCCTAATTCTTACTCTTTATTGGCACTTAATGCATCTTGTTTCTTTGGTATCGACTCACTGCTTTCCAATGAAAGCAGCAACATGAACCACTCTGAGTAATATACTAATTCACATTTACATTGTATTATAAGACCCAACTGTTGTTAATAAAGCTCCCAGAAACCACGAAATATCCACTGTGATAGCAATACATACACAACGGAGGCACACATGGGGCTGCTTGTGACTCGCAGCTAACACAACGTAAATTCAAGATAAACACACAAATATCACTGATTTCACTAATGTGTAATTTGAATGAAAGTATTGATTGATGGTTATAGGTGTTTTGCATGATATACAGTGGTACCTCAGTATATGTCCTTAATCCGTTCCAGGACCTTGGACTTATGCCAGACAGGAAGTATACCAAGCGAATTTTCTCATAAGAAATATAGGGAAAACGATTAATCCATTTCCATGAAAAAAAAGTTCTCTTGTTATTGGCATATTATACATTGATGGTGTTGTATAAAATAATTTAAACACTGCTTAATACTCAAATACATAAATACAAAAGAATTAGATGAAAGAAATGAAAATTTAACCCTTTCAGGGTTTCGGACGTACTAGTACGGCTTACGCACCAGGGTTTTTGACGTACTAGTACGCCTAAATTCTAGCGCCCTCAAATCTAGTGAGAGAAAGCTGGTACGCCTATATATGAAAGAATGGGTCTATGTGGTCAGTGTGCACAGTATAAAAAAAATCCTGCAGCACACAGTGCGTAATGAGAAAGAAAAAACTTTGACCGTGTTTTTGGATTAAAACAGCGAATTTGCACTGTATTTTCATATGGTATTGTTGTATTCTAGTTTTCCTGGTCTCATTTTATAGAATGGAAACATATTACAGAAATTGAGATGATTTTGACTGGTTTTACAATGAAAAGTACCTTGAAATTGAGCTTGAAGTAGCAGAAATGTTCGATTTTTACCAAAGTTCAAAAGTAAACAAATCATGGTAAGTGGTGAGCTGAATATTCCTTCACAAGTGCGCTGATATTATTTATACCATTTCTACACTAATGCAGTAGTCTGCATAACAGTAAATCTTCTATTTTTTGTGAGAATAAAAATTCAAAGTGGAAAGCAAAAGAATGTAAGAGGGGCGTGGGGACGTGACTAATGAACAGAGGAAATGTTATTTAAGTGCCAGGAATGACTTTCTTGTTTATTCTGGACCCTATTTGGAAATTGGCATCTTTTGAAATTTGTGTGAAATTGGCAAAATTGCTAAATTTTGACCACAGTATTGGATAGTTGAAATTGGTAAATGGGTGGTTTCTTGTAATCATTTGATAGAAAAAATGGAGTTCTACCAAAATAGTTATGATTTTTGTCGACTAGTACGCTGGAATTGGCCGAAAATAGGGCTCAAAGTGGGCAAAATCTCCGATGCGTAAACATCATCGAGACCACTAACTTCGCGAGAGCATAATTCCGTAAGTTTTCCATAAAATTTCATACTTTTGGTGTCATTATGATCGGGGAAAGATTCTCTATCTTTTCATAATTTTTTTTTTTTTTTTTTTTTTTTTTTTTTTTTTTTTTTTTTTTTTTTTTTACCCTTTGAAGGGCGACAGGCCCTCTCAGAAACTCGTTCTCAGGGTCGGCCAAATTTAAAAAAAAAAATATTTTTTCTTATGAAAAGATAGAGAATCTTTTCCCGATCATGATGACACCAAAATTATGTGATTTGATGGAAAACTTACAGAATTATGCTCTCGCGAAGTTAGCGGTCACTGCGATATTTACGCATCGGCAATTTTGCCCAATTTGAGCCCCATTTTCGGCCAATTCCTCTGTACTAGTCGACAAAAAACATGAATATTTCGCTAGAACTACGTTTTTTCTATTGAATGAGTGCAAGAAACCACCCATTTACCATTTTCAACTATCCAATACAGTGGTCAGAATTTAGCAATTTTGCCAATTTCACACAAATTTCAAAAAATGCCAATTTCCGAATAGGGTCCAGAACAAACAAGAAATACATTCCTGGCACTAAAATGACATTTCTTCTGTTCATTAGTCATGTCTCAAGGCCCCTCTTACATTCTTTTGCTTTCCACTTTGAATTTTTATTCTCACGAAAAATAGAAGATTTACTGTTATGCAGACTACTGCATTAGTATAAAAAATGATATAAATCATATTGGCGCACTTGCAAAAGAATGTTAGACTCGCCAGTTGACGTGTATTGGAAGCTTGGCATGATTTGTTTACCTTTGAACTTTGGTAAAAATCGAACATTTCTCCTACTTTGAGCTCAATTTCAAGGTACTTTTCATTGTAAAACCAGTGAAAATTATCTCAATTTCTGTGATATGCATTCAATTCTATAAAATGAGACCAAGAAAACTAGAATACAACAATAAATACCATACGAAAATACAGAGCAAAGTCGCTGTTTTATGCCAAAAAAACGGTGAAAGTTTTTTTTTTCTCATTATGCACTGTTTGTTGCAGGATTTTTTTTATACTGTGCACACTGACCACATAGACCCATTCTTTCATATGGAGGCCTACCAGCCTTTTCCCACGAGATTTGACTGCGCTAGAATTTATGCGTACAGTGGACCCCCGCATAACGATGGCATCACATAGCGATTAATCCGCATACCGCTTGCTTTAATCGCAAAAATTTTGCCGCGCATACCGCTTAAAAACCCGCTCACCGATTTTCGTCCGAGACGCGTCCAATGTGCGCCCTCAGCCAGCCTCACATGTGCCGCCCGTGCCATTGTTTACCAGCCAGCCTCCGCGGTAACATCCAAGCATACAATCGGAATATTTCGTATTATTACAGTGTTTTCGGTGCTGTTTCTGGAAAATAAGTGACCATGGGCCCCAAGAAAGCTTCTAGTGCCAACCGTACACCAATAAGGGTGAGAATTCCAATAGAAATGAAGAAAGAGATCATTGATAAGTATGAAAGTGGAGTGCGTATCGCCGACCTGGTCAGGTTGTACAAGAAACCCCAATCAACCATCGCTACTATTGTGGGCACCAGAAAGGCAATCAAGGAAGCTGTTCTTGCCAAAGGTTTAACTGTGTTTTTGAAACAAAGATCGCAAGTGATGGAAGATGTTGAGAGACTCTTATTGGTGTGGATAAATGAAAAACAGCTAGCAGGAGATAGCGTCTCTCAAGCGATCATATGTGAAAAGGCTAGGAAGTTGCATCAGGATTTAATTAAAAAAATGCCTGCAACTAGTGATGATGTGAGTGAATTTAAGGCCAGCAAAGGTTGGTTTGAGAGATTTAAGAAGCGTAGTGGCATACATAGTGTGATAAGGCATGGTGAGGCTGCCAGTTCGGACCACAAAGCGGCTGAAAAATATGTGCATGAATTCAAGGAGTACATAGACAGTGAAGGACTGAAACCTGAACAAGTGTTTAATTGTGATGAAACAGGCCTGTTTTGGAAGAAAATGCCAAGCAGGACCTACATTACTCAGGAGGAAAAGGCACTCCCAGGACATAAGCCTATGAAAGACAGGCTTACTTTGTTGATGTGTGCCAATGCTAGTGGTGATTGCAAAGTTAAGCCTTTATTAGTGTATCACTCTGAAACTCCCAGAGCGTTCAGGCAAAAGAATGTCCTCAAGGATAATTTGTGTGTGCTGTGGAGGGCAAACAGTAAGGCATGGGTCACTAGGGACTTTTTCTATAACTGGTTACACCATGCATTTGCCCCCAATGTGAAAGATTACCTAACTGAAAAGAAATTAGAACTTAAGTGCCTCCTGGTGTTAGACAATGCCCCTGGTCATCCTACAGACGTGGCAGAGCGACTTATGGGGACATGAGCTTCATTATGGTGAAGTTTTTGCCTCCTAATACCACTCCTCTCCTGCAGCCCTTGGACCAGCAGGTTATTGCAAACTTCAAAAAACTGTACACAAAAGCTCTGTTTGAAAGGTGCTTTGTAGTGACCTCAGAAACTCAACTGACTCTAAGAGAGTTTTGGAGAGAGCACTTTAATATCCTCAATTGTGTAAACCTTATAGGTAAGGCTTGGGAGGGAGTGACTAAGAAGACCTTGAACTCTGCTTGGAAGAAACTGTGGCCAGAATGTGTAGACCAAAGGGATTTTGAAGGGTTTGAGGCTAACCCTGAGAGGAGTATACCAGTTGAGGAATCAATTGTGGCATTGGGGAAGTCCTTGGGGTTGGAGGTTAGTGGGGAGGATGTGGAAGAGTTGGTGGAGGACGACAATGAAGAACTAACCACTGATGAGCTGATAGATCAACTTCAAGAGCAAGAGGCCAGACCTGAGGAAACTGGTTCAAAGGAGGGGAGAGAGAAATTGAAGGAATTGCCTACTACAAAGATTAAGGAAATGTGTGCAAAATGGCTTGAAGTGCAAACCTTTTTTGATGAAAATCACCCTCACACAGCTATTGCAAGCCGTGTTGGCAACCTGTACACTGACAATGTTGTGAAACACTTTAGGGAAGTCATAAAGGAACGAGAGGTACAGGCCACTATGGACAGATATGTTGTGCGAAAGAAGTCCAGTGACTCTGAAGCTGGTCCTAGTGGCATTAAAAGAAGAAGGGAAGTAACCCCAGAAATGGACTCGACACCTCAAGTCTTAATGGAAGGGGATTCCCCTTCTAAACACTAACACTCTCTCTCCCCTCCTCCCATCCCATCAATCATCACCAGATCTTCAATAAAAGTAAGTGTCATGTAAGTGTGCATGCCTTTTTCAGTTTGTGTGTATTAAAATTAACATTCCATGTGGTAAAAAATTTTTTTTTTCATACTTTTGGGTGTCTTGCACGGATTAATTTTATTTCCATTATTTCTTATGGGGAAAATTCATTCACATACCGATTATTTCGTATAACAATTACCCCTCTTGCACGGATTAAAATCGTTATGCGGGGGTCCACTGTACTAGTACGTCAAAAACCCCTGCGCGTAAGACGTACTAGTACGTCCGAAACCCTCAAAGGGTTAATTTGGGCAACCCTGAGAACAAGTCTGGGAGAGGGCATTTGGATCCTGAAAGGGTTAACCTCACTTTACTTTGCTAAAAATACTCGAGTGCCTACTAGGATAGTGCTGAGAAGGGAGGAGGAAGAAATGCAGTGGTATGCGGATACGCATGCCACCTTCATACTTTTCAAGAATCTCTCTTTTCACCTCCATGGTGATCCTAACCATTTTCTTCATTGCTTGGCTCTTCTCATTAACTTTCTGAGAGCTCATGGTTATTGAATTTACTAAAAATTTGTGATAAAACACAAAATCACATGAAAAGTCAGAGTTACAGTGCGGGTTGTTCACTGAATGGTAGCAACGGGCATGCTGACGCTAGTGGACAGTTGTGGCTTTGTCTTAAGTGAGAGGTAAACAAGGGTAGCGGTGGTGTCGTGACTCATTTTGACCCATACAAATTCTGGCACGGGAGTCATTTTCCAAACAAAGGTTGTATACCAAGCAAAAATTTTCATGTCTAAACAGGACGTATACCAAGTTGGACTTATTCCAAAGTGGACGTATACCAAGGTACCACTGTACAATATTTCTTAACAGTTCTTTTTCTGTCCACCTTCATAGTTTTATAATATAATACGTATAATATATAGGGAGTTGGAGAGAGGGATGGGATTAACCCGTAAATGGTCCAAAGATATACTGTATATACTTTCACTACCCCAGTGCCCCGAATGTTTTGAAAAATAATTTTTTTTTTTATGAAAATAAAGAGCATATTTTTCTAAGTGTTATAGGATAAAAAAAAATTAGGGTCAGTACTTAGAGATATGAGGCCAAGAAATTGGCACTGAATGCTCAGGTAACAGCAACATCGAGTCCTGCTGCTTGCAGAAGTGTTGCCGATATACCTTTTTTCTATTTTTCGTATTTTATATAATTTTTATGTTCTGATAATTACAATTTATAGTAGTTATTTTCATTTCATAACCAATCTTTGTTCTGAAACTAGTACAGGTCTCCCTCAACATTCACATTTTCAACTTTCACGGGCTTCACACATTCGCGAATTCCCAACTGCCAAATTCCCAGCCACCAAATTCCCAGCCGCCAAATCATATTTAAGTTTCCCGTCACCTGCGAGTCCCTACTACCCTCCCTCCGACCCCCGCAACTGGCAGCCAGCCCTCCCACCACTCAGTGTGGTGAGTGTTTTGTTTGTTCATTATTTGCTATTAAACTACAGTATAAATAATGTAAACCCATTCATGACTGCATATTGGAATGGCTATTCGGACAGGTATTAGACGGTGACATCATGTGTTTACTCTTGAACACTGCAAAGAATTAAACATTTCTGCTACAGCTAATAATAACAATAGTAATAATAATAATAATAATAATAATAATAATAATAACAATAATAATAACAATAATAATAATAATAATAATAATAATAATAATAAATATGATATTGAAGAAGGAAATTGTACAAAAATACAAGGGAGTGGTTGACACATCATCAGTGTGACTGTGTTTATGCTGGAGTAAACATTAGTCTCCTGCTCTTCCAAACTTTTCCCACAATAATTCATTGTGTTTGGTGCTGTAGATTGAGTGTGACGGGAGTGGTAGAGGCAGTGATTGAGGCAATGGTATTTAATAACATACATGTTATTAATAATATGTAACTATTATATTTATACATGTTATTAAATACATACATGTTAATAATAATACATGTTATTAATAATAACAATAATAATAATAACAACTGGCAGCCAGCCCTCCCTCCCGCCACTCACATCACATCAGTCAGTCAGTCTCCAGCCACTGTGCGAGTTGGTCATTGCTGTTTGTGTGGTGGTGAAGTATGTCTCAGCCATGCGGTTACACTCCATATAATCATCTCCATTCAACTGTCATCAGTAACTGCATGTAATATCAATAGAGAAATAAAGAATTATAATTTAAAATTTTTTTAATCTCACAAGTCATCAGTTGTTCGTCTGCCTTACGAGTGGTGAGTGTTTTGTTTCTTCATTATTTATTAAACTACAGTATAAATAATGTCATCTATTCATGACTGCTAATAATAATAATAATGATAATAATAATAATAATAATAATAATAATAAATACGAGGGTTGAAGCAGTGGGTGGTAGAGGCATCGTCAGTCTGTATGGCTTTGTTTATGCTGGAGTGAGTATTATCCTCTGGGCTCTTCCAAACATTTCACAATAATTCATTGTGTTTGGTGCTTGTTGATTGACTGTGACTGCTACATAATTAACCATGGGCCCAAATAAATTTTGGTAAAGAAACTGAGAAGCACGAAAGAATTGAAGAAAGAAATTATATGAAAATACGAGGCAGTGGTGGAGGCAGTACAATATACATGTATTACGATGTTCTCAGGTTCGTATTTTATGATTGTTCATGAGAACATAAGAAAGGAGGAACACTGCAGTAGACCTGTTGGCCCATACTATTCAGGTCCTTCACAAATCCAGCCCAATAACAGAATAAATGCTACCCAAGCTTAAGCTTTGAACATTCTATTTACTCGCATGCAAGACCCATTCAAATCCAACCACCTCTCACTTGTGTATTTATCCAACCTAAATGTGAAGCTACCCAAGGTTTTAGCTTTGATAGGACCTTGAGTAGCTTTAGGGTAGCTTTGGGTAGCTGGACAAATATATGAGTGGGAGGAGTATGTACGTATATACATGTATATACATAGATTATTTCATTTTATTATTTTATTATATTTCCCTGCAATATATTGGGGCACCAAACATTCGCGATTTTTCAACATTCACGGGGATCTTGATCCCCTAACCCCCGCGAATGTTGAGGGAGACCTGTAATAAGTTCCCTTGAAGCATGTAAAACAAGCCTCAGTCCACCCCTGACAGTGAAGTGATAAGATGAGATAACATTAGATAAGAGTTGACATTTGATGAGCATCGGCCCTCACTTTGTTTTTGCTTGTACACAAACATGTCTGTTTGTCTATTTGTCTGTCAGGCTCCCTGTCTATCTGTCTAGCTTTCTGTCTCAGAGAGAGCCACAAGACTGCGTCATCATGTTTACTCGTATCTTCAAGCAGGGTATAGCACTTTGTCTGGATTTTTTGGGTTATCCTAGGTAATTTACACTATGTATACTTGTATTTATGTGCACCTGTCAGACAGAGATAAACAGAGACAGATAGACAGACAAAGATAGACAGAGACAGAGATAGACATAGACACAGACAAACTGAGCCAGGCCGCCAGCAGCTGGCCAGTCATGCAGGTGGCCAGTCATGCAGCTGGCCAGTCATGCAGCTGGCTAGTCATGCAGCTGGCCAGAGGGGCACCAGCAATCACCAGCCAGCAGCCAGCCAGTTAGCTGAAAAAAGTTTTTACGTTTCCGGAATTGTTTCTCTTTACTTAGGACATAGGTTATAAGACATTCTGGAAGGGTGTTGCACAAATGTTGCACATGGGTTATTATCGAGGTTTTTTTTTATATTTCCTCACCTTTAGCCCACAGCCACCACAAAAGCACTAAACTCAAAGGGGCAACACACTTTCCTCTTAAAATGGGAGAGTTAATACTACATGAAATCAGTAAATCCCAGGTGTTTGCTGTGCTGTTTGCTCTAGCTGGTGCTCATTTGAACTGGTGCTCCCGCAAGGTACTTAGTAGTCCCAGATTTTTTTAATACAGTACACAGTGAGTGTTATGACCCATTCTATGCTGGCAAGGCATCTCAGGCCAATCGTGCCATATTTAAAGGCAGGAAAAATAAAACGTTTATATACGTTTGGGGCACTAGCGGTAAAAACGTATATATACGTTTTGACCATTTACGGGTTAAATTATGGGGAATCAAAAACAAAATGGGATTTGATTGTTACTTTTTGCTGATGATACTCTGCTTTTGGGAGATTCTAAAAAATTTTTTTTTTTTTTTATTATCACACCGGCCGATTCCCACCAAGGCAGGGTGGCCCGAAAAGAAAAACTTTCACCATCATTCACTCCATCACTGTCTTGCCAGAAGGGTGCTTTACACTACAGTTTTTAAACTGCAAACATTAACACCCCTCCTTCAGAGTGCAGGCACTGTACTTCCCATCTCCAGGACTCAAGTCCGGCCTGCCGGTTTCCTGAATCCCTTCATAAATGTTACTTTGCTCACACTCCAACAGCACGTCAAGTATTAAAAACCATTTGTCTCCATTCACTCCTATCAAACACGCTCACACATGCCTGCTGGAAGTCCAAGCCCCTCGCACACAAAAACCTCCTTTACCCCCTCCCTCCAACCCTTCCTAGGCCGACCCCTACCCCGCCTTCCTTCCACTACAGACTGATACACTCTTGAAGTCATTCTGTTTCGCTCCATTCTCTCTACATGTCCGAACCACCTCAACAACCCTTCCTCAGCCCTCTGGACAACAGTTTTGGTAATCCCGCACCTCCTCCTAACTTCCAAACTACGAATCTCTGCATTATATTCACACCACACATTGCCCTCAGGCATGACATCTCCACTGCCTCCAGCCTTCTCCTCGCTGCAACATTCATCACCCACGCTTCACACCCATATAAGAGCGTTGGTAAAACTATACTCTCATACATTCCCCTCTTTGCCTCCAAGGACAAAGTTCTTTGTCTCCACAGACTCCTAAGTGCACCACTCACTCTTTTTCCCTCATCAATTCTATGATTCACCTCATCTTTCATAGACCCATCCGCTGACACGTCCACTCCCAAATATCTGAATACGTCACCTCCTCCATACTCTCTCCCTCCAATCTGATATTCAATCTTTCATCACCTAATCTTTTTTGTTATCCTCATAACCTTACTCTTTCCTGTATTCACCTTTAATTTTCTCTTTTGCACACCCTACCAAATTCATCCACCAATCTCTGCAACTTCTCTTCAGAAATCTCCCAAGAGCACAGTGTCATCAGCAAAGAGCAGCTGTGACAACTCCCACTTTGTGTGTGATTCTTATCTTTTAACTCCACGCCTCTTGCCAAGACCCTCGCATTTTACTTCTCTTACAACCCCATCTATAAATATATTAAACAACCACGGTGACATCACACATCCTTGTCTAAGGCCTACTTTTACTGGGAAAAAATTTCCCTCTTTCCTACATACTCTAACTTGAGCCTCACTATCCTCGTAAAAACTCTTCACTGCTTTCAGTAACCTACCTCCTACACATACACTTGCAACATCTGCCACATTGGCCCCCCTATCCACCCTGTCATACGCCTTTCCAATTCCATAAATGCCACAAAGACCTCTTTAGCCTTACTAAAATACTGTCACTTATATGTTTCACTGTAAACAACCTGGTCCACACACCCCCTACCTTTCCTAAAGCCTCCTTGTTCATCTGCTATCCTATTCTCCGTCTTACTCTTAATTCTTTCAATTATAACTCTACCATACACTTTACCAGGTACACTCAACAGACTTATCCCCCTAATAATTTTTGCAATCTCTTTTATCCCCTTTGCCTTTATACAAAGGAACTATGCATGCTCTCTGCCAATCCCTAGTACCTTACCCTCCCTTTCCCTACATTTATTAAATAATTGCACCAACCACTCCAAAACTATATCCCCACCTGCTTTTAAACATTTCTATCTTATCCATCAATCCCGCTGCCTTACCCCCTTTCATTTTACCTACTGCCTCACGAACTTCCCCACACTCACAACTGGCTCTTCCTCACTCCTACAAGATGTTATTCCTCCTTGCCCTATACACGAAATCACAGCTTCCCTATCTTCATCAACATTTTAACAATTCCTCAAAAATATTCCTTCCATCTTCCAATACCTCTAACTCTCCATTTAATAACTCTCCTCTCCTATTTTTAACTGACAAATCCATTTGTTCTCTAGGCTTTCTTAACTTGTTAATCTCACTCCAAAACTTTTTCTATTTTCAACAAAATTTGTTGATAACATCTCACCCACTCTCTCATTTGCTCTCTTTTTACATTGCTTCACCACTCTCTTAACTTCTCTCTTTTTCTCCATATACTCTTCCCTCCTTGCATCACTTCTACTTTGTAAAAACTTCTCATATGCTAACTTTTTCTCCCTTACTACTCTCTTTACATCATCATTCCACCAATCGCTCCCTCTTCCCTCCTGCACCCACTTTCCTGTAACCACAAACTTCTGCTGAACACTCTAACACTACATTTTTAAACCTACCCCATACCTCTTCGACCCCATTGCCTATGCTCTCATTAGCCCATCTATCCTCCAATAGCTGTTTATATCTTACCCTAACTGCCTCCTCTTTTAGTTTATAAACCTTCACCTCTCTCTTCCCTGATGCTTCTATTCTCCTTGTATCCCATCTACCTTTTACTCTCAGTGTAGCTACAACTAGAAAGTGATCTGATATATCTGTGGCCCCTCTATAAACATGTACATCCTGAAGTCTACTCAACAGTCTTTTATCTACCAATACATAATCCAACAAACTACTGTCATTTCGCCCTACATCATATCGTGTATACTTATTTATCCTCTTAAGAGGTTACAAAAGTTAGTGGATGAGTTTGGGAGGGTGTGTAAAGGAAGAAAGTTGAAAATGAACATAGATAAGAGTAAGGTGATGAGGGCATCAACAAGTTAGGAAAAGAAAAATTGGATGTCAGATTGGAGGGAGGGAGTATGGAAGAAGTGAATGTGTTCAGATATTTGAGAGTAGACTTGTCAGTGGATGGGTTTATGATGGATGAGGTTAACCACAGAATTGATGAAGGAAAAAAGGTGAGTGGTGCTTTGAGGTATCTGTGGAGAAAAAAAAAAAAAAAAGTTATCCTTTGAGGCAAAGGGGATGTACAAAAGTACAGTGGTACTAACACTCTTATATGGGTGTGAAGCATGGATTGTAAATGCTACAGCAAACAGGAGGTTGAAGGAAGTGGAGACATGTCTGAGGGCAATGTGTGCCATAAATAAAGGTTGACCATCAGTAATCCGGCATCATTGGGACCTGTAGGGTGCTGGATTAGTGGTTTTGCCGGATTACAGGTTAGGTTAGAATACATTTAACCCAATAGCAATATTTGTGCATCAGAGATTTCACCCAGTTTATGCCCTGTTTTTGGCCCATTCCATTGTTCCAGTCTACCAAACTCATAGCTATTTTGCTAGTACAGTGGAGCCTCTACATACGAGTTTAATCCGTTCTGTAACCTTGCTCGTATCTGGCTTTGCTCGTTTGCAGAGTCAATTTTCCTCATTTAAATTAATTGAAATGAAATTAATTTGTTCCGGTTCTCAGGAGGCATGACAAGATACTTCAGTAGTTTGCTAATATCATCTAATATCATCGTACGTTGGTTTGTGTGCAGCCAGCAGTAACAGCCTGGTTGATCAGGCTCTGATCCACCAGGAGGCCTGATCACAGACCGGGCCGCGGGGGCGTTGACCCTCGGAACTCTCTCCAGGTAAACTCCAGGTATACGGCTTATTTATCTATCACAATTCATCTAATATGATATAATAAACAATATAAATAACATAGAAACCTGATATATACTCTAGAATGAATAAAATATGTCATTATGTGACAGGTGGAGGTGGTCACAACCGTTCCCGCATTGTTGTGGTAATCATTGCCATCTAGTGATGGCCTTTTGAAGCCGTCAATTATTATTATTATTATTATTATTATTATTATTATACTACGGTGGACCCCCAGCATATGATGGCATTGGTATACGTTAAATCTGGTATACGATACATTTTAACACAAAAATTTTGCCTCGCCACTCGTTAAAAAGCCCGCCACACATGATTCATCCGGGATGCGTCCACATAAGGCCTGAACTGCCCCGTACGTGCCAGTGTTTACAAGCCAGCCAGTGTGCTCACATCTAAGCATACATTCGGTACATTCCATATTATCACAGTGTTTTTTGGTGCTTGTTTCTGCAAAATAAATCACCATGGGCCCCAAGAAAGCTTCTAGTGCCAACCCTGTGGTAAAAAAGGGTGAGAATTAGTATGGAAATGAAGAAAGATTTTGAAGAGTTTGGGGCTAACCCTGAGAAGCCTATGCCAGTTGTGGAATCCATTGTGCCTACTTCAAAAATTAAGGAAATGTGTGCAAAGTGGGTTGAACTGCAAACCTTTATGGATGAAAATCACCCTAACACATCTATTGCAAGCCATGCTTGTGACTATTACAATGACAAATCTTAAAGGAATGGGAGGTACAGAGCTCTATGGACAGATTTGTTGTGCGACAGAGGTCCAGTGACTCTCAAGCTGGTCCTAGTGGCATTAAAAGAAGAAGGGAAGTAACCCCGGAAAAGGACTTGCTACCTCAAGTCCTAATGGAAGGGGATTCCCCTTCTAAACATTAACAACTTCGAAACTCTCCCCTCCTCCCATCCCATCAATCATCACCAGATCTTCATTAAAGGTAAGTGTCATGTATTCTACTGTTAGTAGAGTACGACTAACTGTGCATGTCTTCTTCAGTTTGTGTGCATTAAACTTAATATATGTGATAATTTTTTTTTTTCATAGTACTTTTGGGTGTCTTGCACAGATTAGTTTGATTTCCATTATTTCTTATGGGGAAAAGTAATTTGCCTTCCGATAATTTTGGCATACGATGAGCTCTCAGGAACGGATTAATATCGTATACCGGTGGTCCACTGTATTATTATACGTATTATTATTATACTTCGCTCGCTTGTGGAAGCAAAAAAACGACCGAGCGACTGTTCGCATTTGGAAAAACTTGCACGTGGATGCGCTCGCAAGTGGAGGTTCCACTGTATTCCTTCTATTCTGTCAATTGAGTACAAGAAACTGCCCATTTACCTATTTCAGCTACCCAATAAAATGAATGGTCAGAAATCAGTAATATGGCCAATTTTCTCACAAATTTCAAGAGATGCTAATTTCAAAATAGGCTCCAGAATAAACAATACAGACTTTTTGGAAGTAAAGTAACTTTTTCTCTGTTCATTAGTCACACCACCAGGCCCCTCTTATATTACGCTTGCTTTCCATTTTGAATTTTTATTCACACAAAAAATAGAAGTTTTACTGTTATGCAGACTACTGCATTATTGTAATACTTGTATAAATAATGTCAACCCATTCGTGACTATGTATTTGACTGGCCAGTTGGACACGTATTGGACGGTGACATCATTTGTTTACTCTTGAACATCTGCAAAAATCGAACATTTCCGGTACTTCAAGCTCAATTTTAAGGTACTTTCCACTGTGAAACCAAGCAGAATCATATCTGTTTCTGTAATATATCTTCCATGCTATCAAATGAGACCAACAAAACTAGAATACAACCATAAAACCATACGAAAAAACACCGCAAAGTCACTGTTTTACGCCAAAAACATTGCCGCATTTTTTTTCTCGTGCACTGCATGCTGCAGGATTTTTTTTATGTAGTGCACACTTACCACACAGACCCATTCTCTCATATGTAGGCCCAAATTTACCGGTCACAGCTTATCTGAGTGAGCTGAGCTCATGGCGACTGACAGTGGCTTCAAAGCCACCTTATCTTTTATAGACAATGTACTGTATATATGGCTTGCACAATGAGAAGCATTTCTTTTATTCATTAGAACCATGGTTAGGGCTAAAAGTGAGCAGGTTATAACAATAAATGGAGAAAAAGAAATTGGAATGACTTATGCAGCAAGTAGCGCCACCAAACAGTAGCGGCAGGTTGGTGTGGCGACCCCGGAAATTTGAAATTATGCTAGCTGAAATTAGTGCCGGATTACTAATGGAACGGGATTAGTGATGGCCAACCTGTATAAGGCAGAGAATTCATAGTGTGGAAAGGGGGGTTGTTGAGGTGGTTTAGTCATTTAGAGAGGGTGGAGCAAAATAGGATGACTTGGAGGGTGTATAAATCTGTAGTGGCAAGGAGGAGGGGTAGGGATCATCCTAGGAAAGAATAGAAGGGGGGGGGGTAAAAGAGGTTTTGTGTGAAAGGAGCCTGGACATGTTGCAGGCATGTGTGAGCATATTAGAAGTGAATGGAGACAAATGGTTTTTGGGACCTGATGAACTGTTGGAGTGTGAGCAGGGAAATATTTTGTGAAGGCTTTCAAGGAAACTGGTTAGCCAGATTTGAGTCCAGGTGATGTGAAGTACAATGCCTGTACAGTGGAACCTCAAATATCGAACTTTCTTCGGTCCAGAAGGCTGTTCGAGTGCCTTTACCGAATTAATTTATTCCCATCAGGAATAATGTAAACTAGATTAGTCCATTTCAAACCCTCAAAAATACACTTATAAAAGCACTTACAAAAATACACTTACATAATTGGTTGTGTTGGGAGCAGTTTGATTTTTGAGGTTCCACTGTACTTTAAATGAGGGGTTTGAGATATTGGCTGTTTGGAGTGACATTTGAACTGTTGTATCTGAGTGCCTCTGCAAAGACAGTGATTGTGTGAATGATGGTGATTTTTTTTTTTTTTTTTAGGGGATTACCCTGCTTCATTGGGAGATGGCTGACATGTTGAAAAAAAGAAATTC
This sequence comes from Cherax quadricarinatus, assembly GCF_026875155.1. NCBI lineage: Eukaryota > Metazoa > Arthropoda > Malacostraca > Decapoda > Parastacidae > Cherax > Cherax quadricarinatus. The sequence goes on along the minus strand of NC_069410.1, from coordinate 7,253,244 downwards.
TCCTTTGCCCAGGCCTTGTCTTCCCTACCACTCTCCGTGTATCTCTTACCCCTTCCATGTATCTCATTCCCCTTAATGTATCTTTTTCCTTCTCCATGTATCTCCACTCCATGTATCTCTCTCCCCTCCATATCTCTCTCCCCTCCATATCTCTCTCTCCCCTCCATATCTCTCTCTCCCCTCCATATCTCTCTCTCCCCCCATATCTCTCTCTCCCCTCCATATCTCTCTCCCCTTCATGTATCTTTTTCCCCCTCCATGCATCTCCCCTCCATGTATCTCTTTCCCTCCTACATGTGTTCCCCCTCCCCCCCCAACATGTCATTTTCCCCCTTCCATGAATCTCTTCATCCCTCCCTCTCATTCTCTGCTGCTCTCTCATTCACTTTCTTTTGCTCTTGCATTCATTTGCTTTTCCTCTCTTGCCTTCTCTCACCCCTCCTCCCTCTCTCTCCCTCTTGCTCCTCCTTCCTCTCCCTCTTTCTCTTCTGCCTCTTTCTTTTCCTCCACTTTCTCTTCCTCTGCCTCTCTCTCTCTTCCTCCGCCTTCTCTCTTCCTCCGCCTCTCTCTGTCTCTTCCTCCGTCTCTCTTTCTCAGCTCATTTGAAAGCATTTTTATTGTTATGAGACATACAAGTAGGGAACAGGATGAAGTTGGAGCCATTCTCTCTCTCTCTCTTTCTCTCTCTCTCTTTCTCTCCTCTATCCAACTCTATCTTTTTTTTTTTTTTTTTTGCACAGGGTTTGACAAGGTTAAGGATCCCTAGTTTTATTGACAAGCTATTTACAGGTTAAGGATTCCTAACTTTATTGGCAAGCTATTTTCTGTTACCTACATCAGCTCATTTGAAAGTATTTTTATTGTTATGAGGCATACAAGTAGGGAACAGGATAAAGTTAGAGCCATCTGTGGGCCAGCATTTTCATTTGATCAACTGACGTTATCTCGTTGACATCATTATGCTGTACGAATGTGTTCCATACTCGAGTCATCCTGGGTATATATGATCTCAGATGGAGTGATGTTCTGGAGAAGGGTACAGCCAGAGTGAAGTTGCTGCTTTCTACCCATCTTGTGGCATAAAAGCTTGTTTCACGCTGTCCTCGAAGTGAATCCAAGTGTGGTACTTTGACAGTATTGGCCTTGTACATAACAGTAAGGCCACTCGCATCCCTCCTGTGTTGAAGGCTCTGCTGAAATGACAGATCTATCCAGGATGAGTCCAGGCAAGAAATGAGACGTCTTGCTCTGTTCTCTACTCTATCAAGCAGTCGAAGATGAGAGGGGGGGGGCAGGCAAACCAAGAAAGTGGGGCATACTCAAGGTGTGAGCGTACTTGTGCCTTGTGCAGAATCTTGCAACCCCTACTGTCAAGCAGATGCGAGATATGGCGAAGTGCTGTAAGCTTCCTGGCTGCCTTGTTTGCAAGATTTAGAACATGGTTCTTCATGGTTAGTTTGGAGTCAAATTTCACCCCAAGGATATCAACTTCTTCTCCATGTGCCAACACCCTCCCATTCATCCTTACTACTGCACCAGCATTACCATCATGGTGCCTAGAGACGATCATCATTTGCGTTTTCTCAGGTGCAAATGTTACTTGCCATCTATTTCCCCAAGCTGATATAGCTCTCAGCTGGTGATTGATGTAGCTTAGAGCAGCTGGCATTTCTTCTCGTGGATAAGTGAATGTCAGTGTACAGTCGTCTGCATATGCATGTGATTCTGGGATGAGATGAAGAAGGCTGTTGAAGTAGACATTCCATAACAATGGTCCCAGTACACTTCCTTGTGGAACACTTGCCCCAATAGGATGTCTTGCTGATTCTGTTCCATTGAGAACTACACTTTGAGATCTACCATGAAGGCAATCACTGAGGAGACATAATGTAGAGCCTGCAATTCCCAGTGCTTGAAGTTTTGCTGAGAGGCCCTGGTGCCACACCCAGTCGAAAGCGCCAGCAATGTCCAGTGCTACCACACAGCTGACTTTGGATTCATCCAGTGACTGGTGCCACTTAGTGGAGAGGTTTAACAACAGATCAGCAGCAGAGTAACCTTTCCTGAAGCCATATTGACGATCACAAAGTAGTGAGTGGTAGTCAAAAAACTCTGTCATTTGTCTTGAGATTATTGTCTCAAGGATCTTACTAGTGATTGACAGGAGTGACACTGGTCTGTAGTTGCTGATTTCTGCTCTGCTCTTCTTTTTGTGAACAGGGACTATATTTGCCTCTTTCCATAGAGAGGGCCATTTACACTGTACTAGGCAGTGCTGAAAGGTGCGAGTTAGAGGTGCTGCTAGCTGGTCTGCACATCTTCTCAGCAATCTTAGGCTCAACTTGTCTGGGCCCACAGCCTTTTCTTGGTCAAGCAATTTAAGAAGGAAATGCACCTCCTGCCTTATTGTCACCACTGACAGTTTTGACAGTTCATGCAGCTAGCCAAGGAGGGTCTTTTGCTGGATCAGGAACTTGCATTTTGGTAGCAAAGTGTTCAGCAAAGAGGCCCGCCTTCTCTTGACTACTAGTAGAGGTGGTCCCATCCTGTCAATTTAGAGGTGGAATGAGTTCATTAGGCAGATAACCTTGTCTGTCCTTGACCAGGGACCAGCAGGTTTTGGAGCCTACCCTACCTGATGCTAGCTTTCTTTTAGTGTCCACCTCCCATTTAGCAATGGCCCACTTTTGAACGTCACCCATATGCCTACTGGCTTGCCTGTGCAAGTTCCTGTTATAGGCGGTAGGATGTCTCTTATACCTTTGCCATGCTTTGTACTTAGCAGTAGTGGCCTCTCTACAACAAAAGCCAAACCAAGGCTGATCTGTAGGCTTTGTCACATATTGCCGGTGAGGAATGTGTTCTTGTTGTAGATTAAGGATGTGTCCAGTGAAGGCTTTCACTTGGTTGTCAACATCCCCTTGGAGAAGAGCATTCCAATCAGTGGTGGCAAGCTCAGAGCAAAGGGCTGGCCAATTACCTCTTTCCCATAGCCAGGTTGTGCATGTGGACTCCTCACCTCATTCTGTTGGGATCTTAAGTGTCGTAAAAACAGCCTTGTGGTCAGACGATCCAGTGTAGCTGAGGGGTTGACAAGTGACTATGCCTTCTGCCAGATCACTCACTACTGGGTCAAGGGAGGAGCCAGAGATGTGAGTAGGGAAATCAACAAAGTTTCTCATGTCAAATACTGCAAGAAGGTCATCAAAGTCCCTCTGTATAAGGTGTTGGTTGAGGTCACCAACAACTATGATATGTTGACAGTTGTGTTGTAGCAGAAGGAAGTCAATATTTTCCATTAGGAAGTTGATGGGGTCTGCATGTTGCCACTGAGGTCTGTACATTGCACATGCTAGTACAGAGGTACTAGTGTTTATGCAGAGCTTGAAGAACGTCATTTCAAGATGTGTAGGGGTGGCAACATCAATATGCTGGGCATGAACACTTTTAGAGAAGCACACAGCAACACCTCCTCCTTGCCCTTGCCTGTCTCTTCTCATCCATGAGGTGTAGCCAGCAATTCTTGCAAAATTTTCTGGAGTCCTGTCATCCAAAAATGTTTCAACAACAGCTATCATGTTGGGACGTCGAATGTTCACAAAACTATGTGTGAGCTCTCCAACATTAGTAATGAAACCTCTAATGTTGGCCAACAGGATGCTGATAAACTGGCTCCTCATGATGTGGTCAGCTTGAGGTGGTGGGTGTATAGGGCATGTAAGGTGCCTGCCCTTGAGAGAGGTAGGGTACTGAGGCAGCTGCAGGGATGTAGGTCTGTGGTCTTGTATAAGGCACAATACCACCTGCTGTGCTGGGATAGGAGTAGCTGAGTGGGTAACGTGTGAGTGTGTTCACCAATTCAGAGATCCTGCTGGTTTGTTCTGAGAACAGGTCTCTAAACAGGTGGTTCTGTCTGTCAAGTTTCTTTTTCTTCCGACACTGGTCCTCTTGATGTCCTTTCTTTTAGCAGTAATTGCACCTGGTATCTCGCAGGCAATTGTTGGCGGTGTGCCCCTTGCGGTGACAGCGAGAGCACAGCCTAGGTGCCTGGGAGGGTGGACTATGATTTGTTGCACCTTTGTTTTGCAGATTTGTCCTCAGGTTCTGCTGCTGGAACTGTGTTAGTGGAGAGTGAGATGGCTGTAGATGTCTTCCTCCTCCACGTCCTCTTCCACGTACTCTGCCCCGTCCTCTACCAGTTCTGACAGATGTGTCCCTGCTGTTCGTACTTTGGCGCAGTAGGTGATCAGGTGAAGTGATAGTTCCCTGATTATTAACTGCACCAATCTCTGTTGGAGAAACTCCTGACTCAGAACTTGCTGATGAAGCACTGCTGCCAGATTCTGGAATAGTGTCAGCACGTGTGCTGACAGGTGTAGGATCAGAGATGGTATGTGCACTGTCAAGTGGACTGGCAGTGGCTGAAGCAGAGATGTCAGGTGTAGGAGAATTAACAGATCCAAGGCTTCCTTCATTGCTGGGAAGAGGATTTGTTCCCTCTGTGGTGGTCAGAGGAATTGTTAGAATTCCAAAAGGTAGTGTTTTGAACTCTGTCAGTCTGTGGGACCTTAGCGATGACAGAATTCCACCAGTTATTTACCCCTGAGTTAAGCTCAGTGTGGGACTCCAGTCTTTGTCAATAGTGTCACCATCAGCTGAGCAGCTTATGTCACTTGATGTAGGCTTGCACTGGCCTTCTACAATAGCTTGGAGGTTATCTAATTATTTAAGGAGCTCATGAAGTGCTTCCCTGTGATGGATTACCTTAGCTGCAACTTTACAACACAGCCCAAGAGGTCAGTCTTGATCTTTGGACAGAAGTCCCTGAGGTAGGACTTCTGACCCTTCCTCCTGTAGCTCCAGGCTTGTATCCACATATACCACAGGATTATGGATATCCTTCAATTTTCTGAAATTTTCAACCTGGCTGCAACAAAATTCTTCTTCTGGAATGCAATCTGTGTGGCAGTAGTTGGAACAAGTAGTCTCCTTACATCTAAGAAGAATTTTGTCCCTTGTGGTATACCCACAAACACTGCAGTAACTACTGGGACAATAGCCAGATAGCGTAGATATTATTGCTATTTTGTGATGTGAAGTCATCCCAGAGGAGGCTTGTAGGTTTGCAATGAAGTTCACAGGAGAGAGAGAGAGAGAGAGAGAGAGAGAGAGAGTGGTGGTATCTCCCTCTTTCTGTCTACCTCTCTCTCCCCCTCCCTCTCCCCCTTCCCTCCCTCCTCCCCATCCCTCCCTCTCCCCCATCCCTCCCTCTCCCCCATCCCTCCCTCTCCCCCATCCCTCCCTCTCCCCCATCCCTCCTCTCCCCCCATCCCTCCCTCTCCCCCATCCCTCCCTCTCCCCCATCCCTCCCTCTCCCCCATCCCTCCCTCTCTCCCCATCCCTCCCTCCCCCTCATCCCTCCCTCCCCCTCATCCCTCTCCCTCCCCCATCCCTACCTCCCCTTCCCTTACCTCCCTCTTCCCTACCTCCCTCTTCCATCCCTACTCTCTCTTCCACTCCCTCCCTCTGTCTCCTCCTTCCTCTCCCTTCCTTCCCCCTCTCTTTCTTTTTTACACAGGGTTTTTGCAAGGTTGGGTAAGGATTCCTAATTTCATTTAGAACTCACCTCACTTATTATTTTCTCTTCTCATTCCCCATCCTATCCCCTCCCTCCTCCCCCTCCTTCCCCTTCTCCCTCTTCTTTCACCCCTCTCCCTCTTCTTTCCCCTCTCCCTCCTCTTCTTTCCCCTTCTCCCTCCTTTTATCACTCTTTCTCATCCCTCCCCTCTCTCTCTCTCCCACCACTCCCCTCCTCAACCACTCCCTCTCTCCCACCACTCCCTCTCCCCAACCACTCCCTCTCTCCCACCACTCCCTCTCCCCAACCACTCCCTCTCTCTCTCTTTCTCTCCTACCACTCCCTCCTTCCCCTTCCCTTGCTTTTCCCCTCTTTTGCCTATCTCACATTCCCTCACCCCTCAAGACTGCTGTTTTCCACAGTTATCAAGTTCTTTCTCAGTTATCGGCATGTTACACTAATTGTAAAGTTAGGATCCTGAATAGAAATGTTAGAATTCAGTAGTACAGTGGAACCTTGACTTACGAGTGTCCCAACTTACGAGTTTTTTGAGATACGAGCTGCCCCGGGTCGATTTTTTGCTTTGAGTTACAAGCCAGCTCCCCCCTCCCTCTTACCCCTCAACCCAAAACCTGGATACCTCACTTTTTTATCTATGAATTCATGCTTTAATTCCATGGAAATCATTATCTTTTTCTTCTCAGCAATAATAATAATATATTGTTACAGTCAGGTCACTCAGTAAGTCAGTCAAGTCATTCAGTAAGTCAGTAAAGTCAGTAAGTTAATCAAGTCACTAAGTAAGTCAGTCACTCAGTAAGTTAGTCATTCAGTAAGTCATTCAGTCAGTCACACAAACTCATGTTAACCTCTTTTTCTGTGTACAAAATAACACTTCAGTTACAGCTACAGGTTATCTCTTGTCTAATATCTTTGTTAATTTTAAGACTTAAGTGCTTATACCTCTTTGTGCCACTTTCAGCAACACTAGTATGGCTACTGGGTGTCATGATTGCTTGACAGATACAAAATATAGTAATTTAAATGTCATACTACAATTGACAAACACGGCTGCCTTGTAGCAGAGAAAGACTGGACACGTATGAATTACGAATGCTGGAATGGTGGGGTGGTGTCGGGGAGTGGTGAGGGATGGCTCCCCGGCTGCTACACAACAAGGCGGCCAATTGAGCAAAAGAATTTTTTTTTTCCTTCCCACAAACTGAACCATGTTAAATTAATTATACAACGTGTTACATAAAATTGTGCAGCAATTCTTCATTGGTGGTCTACTGTATTTGTATAATAACGATAGAGCTTTAGTTCCATAAATTAATAACAACATAATAATAATATAATACTACTAATAATAATATAATACTAATAATAATAATATATTATTATTATTATTATAACGATAGAGCTTCAATTCCCTAAATTAATAATACAGTGGACCCCCGCTTTACGATATTACAGCAGGGCCCCACTTATACGGCAGGTTAGGTTCCAGGCTACCGCCGTAAAGCGGAAACCGCCGTAAAGTGGAACACCCTTTTTTTCCACTTATAAATGCATACAAACACATCTAACAAGTTTACACTAACATATATTAAGTTAGCAATAGAACCAGGCATCAAAAAACAATAAAAAAGTACAATACACACATAGTGCACTCATTACTTACCTTAAAATATTTATAGTCTTAATCTAGGGTGAGACAAGTAGTATTTATTGTAAGAAATCAAGTGTGGTATGTATGGTAGTCAGCCAGGCTACCTTACCAGGCCACCCCAAACACACATACTATTCTATGATATTTAGGCATCCCAGAGCGATAAAATGTATATGCAGTTCACTCATTACTTACCTTAAAATATAGGGTGAGATGAGTAGTATTTATTGTAAAAAATCAAGTGCGGTATGTATGGTAGTCAGCCGGGCTACCATACCAGGCCAACCCAGCCACACATACTATTCTATGATATTTAAGCATCCCAGAGCAATAAAATGTATATACAGTTCACTCATTACTTACCTTAAAATATTTGTATTCTTAATGTAGGGTCAGGAGTAAGTAAATGAGATAAAACGAATAAATGAGAGAGAGAAAGAATGAGTACATGAGAGAGTACAGGCGCAGAGTTATGTAAACAAACCAGGCGAAGGTAAGTTTTGTAAACAAAGTGTACACGTCTGGTTTGTGTACAAGTTACATTGTGTACAGGTTGTCTCTACATTGATACGGTAGAATAAATAAAGAAGAACACTCCCTTCTCATGTAACATCATTTTGAGAAGAAATGATGCTCTGAGTGAAGGCAATGGAAATAAGTCACTGACTTTTTTGGGTTATCCTAGGTTCTCTACACACATGTTATGTATGATACTCTATGTAACTGTATTTGTGTATACCTGAATAAACTTACATACATACGAAAGGAATAATTGTCTACAGTTACCCACAGTAACACATTTTCTCGTATGTTAGATTAGAGAAAATGTTATTCTTGCCGTCACTTGTACAAGTTATCTGGCTACCACATCTCATATTTATGTTTATTTATTCTATTGTGGGGTGTATTTATCATCTTTTTATGATATGTATTGTGTTTATTATATAATTTTGAAAAAAATATCATTGATGGATTAATGAAAATGTGTATATTAACGTAATATACGACATTTTAAATGAGACTCGATGATTATTATTATCATTACTAATATGACGTCTGGAGACATAAGACACTCTTACTGATTTTAATGTGTACCTGCATGCCAGCACAGTATGTAAGCTTATTTAGGTACAGGTATACATAAGTATAATTATTAGAGTATATATAAAATATGAAATAACTTTTAAAAACATTTGAAATTTTGGAGTTTCCAGACAAAATGGAGAGACTTAGTGCTTACTGAGCTCACGGAGAATGTAAACAAACAGGGTGGGGCGCGGTGACCGTATTAGAAAGTCAGGTGGGGGGAGCCATATAGCGAGTTTTGGTCATAATTTGAAATGACCGTATTAGCGGAACGCCGTAAAGTGAAACGCCGTAAAGCGGGGCCCTGCTGTATTTCATTCCAGAAGTATGTTGAGGTGCCATTACTGAACGAATTTGTTCCCATAAGGAATATTGTGAAATTAGATTAGTCCATTTTGGACCCCCAAACATACACGTACAAATGCACTTACATAAATACACTTACATAATTGGTCACATTGGGAGCTGATTGTAAAGCAGGGGTCCACTGTAATAATATAATTTATTTATTTATTTATTTATATATTTATTTTATGCCTTTGCAAACAGTACATTGAGATTTTTTATTTACAACAGTCGGTTGCAATGCAAAGAGAGCCTCTATTATGCCTAGGCATTATGGGCCAACTTAACATTGTTGGAAATAAATGGTATAAAACACCGACACAATGGAAATATAAACACACATGCAGTATAATGTGAACACATACGGCATATGTGTTTATATTTCCAACTTAACATTATTGGCTTACAGTCTACTTAACACTAAGGAGTATATCATAGTTGTACAGTAGGATAGTAATTATTTCATAGTTGTACAGTAGAATATTAATTATAAATTAATCAAAATTTGTATAAGACAAAGATATATTTATATTCGAAAATGCTTTTTGTGAAAACAATGATTCAATTATATTCCTGTCAACAATGGATAAAAGGTTCAAAGTGATTGTTTCAGTTATGATGTGGGAGTACATAGGTGAGTAAGTGTGTACTGAGTATTTAGCATTTAGTCTAGGGTGATTAAATGGCTTTTGAGAAGAGTCTTCAGTTGATTTTCAGACTGGGTTACTTTAATATCTTCTGGTAATGAATTCCATATTTTGGGGCCCTTTATGTGCATAGAGTTTTTACACAGTGTGATATGGACACGAGGTATATCAAAAAGAGATCTGTGTTTGTGTTGTGGTCATGTGTCCTGTTTAGGTTGGTGAGGAGAAGTTTGAGTAGAGGGTTTATATTTGCATGTATTGTTCTGTGTATGTAATAGGCACATGAATAAGTATGGATATTCTTAATGGTGAGCAGATTCAGACTTTTGAAAATTGGTGGAGTATGCTGGCGGGAGTGGGAATTTGTTATCATTCTTACTGCTGCCTTTTGCTGGGTTATTAGGGGTTTTAGGTGATTGGATGTTGTTGATCCCCATGCACAAATTCCATATGTTAGATAAGGGTATACGAGTGAATGGTACAGTGCCAGGAGAGCCAATTGTGGAACGTAGTACCTTATCTTTGAGAGTATGCCTACAGTCTTGGAGATTTTTTTGGTGATTTGTTGTACGTGTGTCCGGAACTTAAGGCTACTGTCAATGTGGATACCTAGGAATTTTCCCTCTGTGAGTCTTGTGACTGATGATCCATTTAGTGTTATGTTAATTGGATCATTTGCAACTTTGTTTCCAAACTTAATGAAATAGGTTTTATCAGTGTTCAGGGTAAGTTTGTTAGTCATCATCCAGGCAGATATTTTCTGTAATTCAGCATTGACTGTGTTTGCTAGTATGACTGTGTTTGGGTGGGAAAAGACATATGAAGTGTCATCTGCAAATAATATGGGTTTGAGTAGCTGTGATGCATTCGGTAGATCATTGATGTAGATGAGAAAGAGGAGTGGTGCAAGGACGCTTCCTTGTGGGACTCCTACTGTGTTTGGTTGGGTGGAAGAGTTTGCATCATTTGCATACACATATTGAGTTCTGTTACTAAGGTATGATTTTAGGTAGTTGAGGGAGTGGCCTCTGATACCATAGTGCATACATTAATTTGGAGTACAGCAGTTCATGGTCGATTGTATCTAAAGCTTTACATAAATCAATGAAAATGCCCAGCGGGACTTCTTTCTTTTCAAGTGCGGTATATATTAGTTCTAGCATGTGTGTATGATAGCATCATTTGTGCTTTTATTATTCCTGAATCCAAACTGACAAGGGTTTAATATGTTGTGTGAAACGAGGTAGGAATAGATCCGTCTATGAATTAATTTTTCAAAGATTTTAGAGAGCAGTGGTAAGTTAGATATTGGTCTATAGTTATTCAAGTCAGCTTGGTCACCTCCTTTATGGATCGGAGTGACCCTCGCTATTTTGAGGATTGTTGGGAAGGTAGATGATTCAATGGATTTGTTAAAGAACCTTGCAATAATTGGTGAGAATACTTGAGAAGCTTTTTTGTACATAAAAGCAGGCAAGTTGTTTATGTCTCCTGCCTTGTTTTTAAGGGTGGTTATGATGAGCGTAACTTCAATGGGGTTGGTTGAAGCTAGGAATAGCGTATTTGGGTAGGTTCCTATGAGTTAGTCTGATGGACGGGTGTTTGTGCTTAGTATTTAATTTGCTAGATTTTTTCCTATGGTGGAGAAGAAAACATTAACTCTGTTTGCTGTTTCGGTTGGAGTGAGAAGGGGTTCATCAGATTTTGTTAGTTTGATTGTTTTGTTTTTGGATAAGTTTTTAGTTCCAAGAATTTCAGATAGTTTTCCAGTTTTTTTTCATATCACCTTTAATGTTATGTAATCTATTTTCATAACACAATTTTTTTGACCTTCTAATCAGGCTGGTAAGTGCTGACGAGTAACTTTTCGACTGTTCTCTAGTTATTGACCCATTCTATACTGTTTTTCATATTTGTGCTTTTGATAATGGATTTGAGGATGCTTGGTGTTAGCCAGGGATTCTTTAGTCTCTTTGTTGTGATCTGTTATAGAGGCATTGGGCTTTTTTTTTTAGAAAATTATTTATACATTCATTTATATCTGTATATGTAATGATAGAGCTTCAGTTCCCTAAATTATTTCTTCTATTGTCCATGGGGAAGTGGAAAAGAATCTTTCCTCCATAAGCCATGCGTGTCGTATGAGGCGACTAAAATGCCGGGAGCAATGGGCTAGTAACCCCTTCTCCTGTAGACATTTACTAAAAAAGAGAAGAAGAAAAACTTTATAAAACTGGGATGCTTAAATGTGCGTGGATGTAGTGCGGATGACAAGAAACAGATGATTGCTGAGGTGAACGTATTCAGATATTTGGGAGTGGACGTGTCAGTGGATGGTCTATGAAAGATGAGGTGAATCATAGAATTGATGAGGGAAAAAGAGTGAGTGGTGCACTTAGGAGTCTGTGGAGACAAAGAACTTTGTCCTTGGAGGCAAAGAGGGGAATGTATGAGAGTATAGTTTTACCAACGCTCTTATATGGGTGTGAAGCGTGGGTGATGAATGTTGCAGCGAGGAGAAGGCTGGAGGCAGTGGAGATGTCATGTCTGAGGGCAATGTGTGGTGTGAATATAATGCAGAGAATTCATAGTTTGGAAGTTAGGAGGAGGTGTGGGATTACCAAAACTGTTGTCCAGAGGGCTGAGGAAGGGTTGTTGAGGTGGTTCGGACATGTAGACAGAATGGAGCGAAACAGAATGACTTCAAGAGTGTATCAGTCTGTAGTGGAAGGAAGGCGGGGTAGGGGTCGGCCTAGGAAAGGTTGGAGGGAGGGGGTAAAGGAGATTTTGTGTGCGAGGGGCTTGGACTTCCAGCAGGCATGCATGAGCGTGTTTGATAGGAGTGAATGGAGACAAATGGTTTTTAATACTTGACGTGCTGTTGGAATGTGAGCAAAGTAACATTTATGAAGGGATTCAGGGAAACCAGCAGGCCGGACTCGAGTCCTGGAGATGGGAAGTACAGTGCCTACACTCTGAAGGAGGGGTGTTAATGTTGCAGTTTAAAAACTGTAGTGTAAAGCACCCTTCTGGCAAAACAGTGATGGAGTGAATGATGGTGAAAGTTTTTCTTTTTCGGGCCACCCTGCCTTGGTGGGAATCGACCAGTGTGATAATAAAAAAATAAAAAAATAATAATAATAATAATATACTACTATTAATATTATTATTATTATTATTATTATAACAATAGAGCTTCAGTAACCTAAATTAATAATAATAATAATAATAATAATAATGCATAATACGTATGTAATAATTCAGATTGCTTCTGCTAGTTGGCACAGCTGATAGCACAGCTGGTAAGCAGTAAACATGTTTACATCCCTGTGGGGGGCAGTTCTCTCGTGCTTGTTTGCAGTTTTTTTCAGTCATTTGCCCAAATTTCTTTTGTCTAACCATGGGTTCTAGTGATCTACTACAGTTTTTTTTTTTTTTTTTTTTTTTTTTTTTTTTTTCAACAAGTCGGCCATCTCCCACCGAGGCAGGGTGACCCAAAAAAGAAAGAAAATCCCCAAAAAGAAAATACTTTCATCATCATTCAACACTTTCACCACACTCGCACATTATCACTGTTTTTGCAGAGGTGCTCAGAATACAACAGTCTAGAAGCATACACATATAAAGATACACAACATATCCCTCCAAACTGCCAATATCCCAAACCCCTCCTTTAAAGTGCAGGCATTGTACTTCCCATTTCCAGGACTCAAGTCCGACTATATGAAAATAACCGGTTTCCCTGAATCCCTTCACTAAATATTACCCTGCTCACACTCCAACAGATCATCAGGTCCCACGTACCATTCGTCTCCATTCACTCCTATCTAACACGCTCACGCACGCTTGCTGGAAGTCCAAGCCCCTTACCCACAAAACCTCCTTTACCCCTCTCTCCAACCCTTTCGAGGACGACCCCTACCCCGCCTTCCTTCCCCTATAGATTTATATGCTTTCCATGTCATTCTACTTTGATCCATTCTCTCTAAATGACCAAACCACCTCAACAACCCCTCCTCTGCCCTCTGACTAATACTTTTATTAACTCCACACCTTCCCCTAATTTCCACACTCCGAATTTTCTGCATAATATTTACACCACACATTGCCCTTAAACAGGACATCTCCACTGCCTCCAACCGTCTCCTCGCTGCTGCATTTACCACCCAAGCTTCACACCCATATAAGAGTGTTGGTACTACTATACTTTCATACATACCCTTCTTTGCCTCCATAGATAACGTTTTTTGACTCCACATATACCTCAACGCACCACTCACCTTTTTTCCCTCATCAATTCTATGATTAACCTCATCCTTCATAAATCCATCCGCCGACACGTCAACTCCCAAGTATCTGAAAACATTCACTTCTTCCATACTCCTCCTCCCCAATTTGATATCCAATTTTTCTTTATCCAAATCATTTGACACCCTCATCACCTTACTCTTTTCTATGTTCACTTTCAACTTTCTACCTTTACACACATTCCCAAACTCATCCACTAACCTTTGCAATTTTTCTTTAGAATCTCCCATAAGCACAGTATCATCAGCAAAAAGTAACTGTGTCAATTCCCATTTTGAATTTGATTCCCCATAATTTAATCCCACCCCTCTCCCAAACACCCTAGCATTTACTTCCTTTACAACCCCATCTATAAATATATTAAACAACCATGGTGACATTACACATCCCTGTCTAAGACCTACTTTTACCGGGAAGTAGTCTCCCTCTCTTCTACACACCCTAACCTGAGCCTCACTATCCTCATAAAAACTCTTTACAGCATTTAATAACTTACCACCTATTCCATATACTTGCAACATCTGCCACATTGCTCCTCTATCCACTCTATCATATGCCTTTTCTAAATCCATAAATGCAATAAAAACTTCCCTATCTTTATCTAAATACTGTTCACATATATGCTTCAATGTAAACACCTGATCTACACATCCCCTACCCACTCTAAAACCTCCTTGCTCATCCGCAATCCTACATTCCGTCTTACCTCTAATTCTTTCAATTATAACCCTACCGTACACTTTTCCTGGTATACTCAGTAAGCTTATCCTCTATAATTTTTACAGTCTCTTTTGTCCCCTTTCCCTTTATATAAAGGGACTATACATGCTCTCTGCCAATCCCTAGGTACCTTCCCCTCTTTCATACATTTATTAAACAAAAGTACCAACCACTCCAACACTATATCCCCCCCTGCTTTTAAAATTTCTGTCATGATCCCATCAGTTCCAGCTGCTTTACCCCCTTTCATTTTACGTAATGCCTCACGTACCTCCCCCACACTTACATTCTGCTCTTCTTCACTCCTAAAAGATGGTATACCTCCCTGACCAGTGCATGAAATTACTGCCTCTGTTTCTTCCTTAACATTTAAAAGTTCCTCAAATATTCTCGCCATCTACCCAATACCTCCATCTCCCCATCTACTAACTCCCCTACTCTGTTTTTAACTGACAAATCCATATTTTCCCTAGGCTTTCTTAACTTGTTTAACTCACTCCAAAATTTTTTCTTATTTTCATTAAAATTTCTTGACAGTGCCTCTCCCACTCTATCATCTGCTCTCCTTTTGCACTCTCTCACCACTCTCTTTACCTTTCTTTTACTCTCCATATACTCTGCTCTTCTTATAACACTTCTGCTTTGTAAAAACCTCTCATAAGCTACCTTTTTCTCTTTTATCACACCCTTTACTTCATCATTCCACCAATCACTCCTCTTTCCTCCTGCCCCCACCCTCCTATAACCACAAACTTCTGCCCCACATTCTAATACTGCATTTTTAAAACTATTCCAACCCTCTTCAACCCCCCCACTACTCATCTTTGCACTAGCCCACCTTTCTGCCAATAGTCGCTTATATCTCACCCGAACTTCCTCCTCCCTTAGTTTATACACTTTCACCTCCCTCTTACTTGTTGTTGCCACCTTCCTCTTTTCCCATCTACCTCTTACTCTAACTGTAGCTACAACTAAATAATGATCCGATATATCTACTACAGTTAGCCTCAAAAATACTCTGTTTTCTCTTACAGTAAGAACATGGGAAGATACTATGGTCAAATTGTGACAGAAATGACCAACACTTCTGCCTCTGCCACCATATTATGGCCTATTTTATTCATTCTAGAGTACATATCATGTTTCTGTGCTAATTATATTGTTTATTATGTCATATTAGATGAATTGTGATAGATAAATAAGCCATTAAGTTGATAATAGCATCATATTCAAGTATTTTTTCTTGTCTCTCCAGAGTACAGGAACGAATTAATGGCTTTTCAGTTAATTTAAATGAGGAAAATTAATTTGATATGAGTAAATTGAGTTACGAGCTAGCTCCTGGAACGGATTAAACTCGTAAGTCAAGGTTCCACTGTATTTATATTAGGATGAAATGAAGATGTCTACTTCATCACAATACTAAGAGTTTGACTGCAGGTTGTTGTATGGAGCTGCAAGTGCTGCCTTCTCGCACAGTGAGAAGTTTAACCAAGAGCAATCTGCAACCCTGAGTTGAGCAGAAAAGAAATACTTTTACAAAGGCTTGGAGTCTAAAATCAGTAAAAAAAAGTTAAATTATGCATGTGTGTGTGTTTTCCAATTTGACTGCTTCCATACAAAAATGCAAGTGGGAAAGTATTGTTATGTTGCACTCTGGGATTTATTTACATTCTTGTTCTCTTATTGATATGCACACTGGCATACTTTTTTTATACAGCAGTGCCATATAAAAATTATAAGAGCTAATATTACCTGGAAAAAAAGTTATAGGTTAGTTTTGCCTGTACAGTGAAATAATTCGTCATGAGCACCAGAGGCAAGGTGAAAAGTGCTAAGTCACTCTCATGGGAAATTGAAGTTCAGAGAGAGAGAGATGAAAACATCAAGGACTCACTTCTTAAAACCCAGCCATTAAATATAAGATAAATTACCAACAGATTCTTACCTGTCTTCAAGAAGAAACTTGACAGGTTCCTCCTAAACAATTGTGATCACCTTCTGTTTCTAGATGAGATTTATTCTTACAAAAATTTAGCAAAAAGGTGTAAAATTAGTTAGAATGTATACAGTTATCTTAGTAAGATTGGAACTTGCAATCTGCCTGAATATTTCAGTTTAGAATATTAAAGCAGTTTGTAATTATTACTTGAAAGAATGCACTGTTCCCATTTTTATACTTAAAAATATAACATGCTTAGGATTTTTATTAGATAAAATTTATATTCAGCATGTATACTTTAAAAAATGTAAACAAAAAAAAAAAGTGTTACTTGAAAGTGGGTTTTTGTATTAGAGTCCTGTATATATGAAAGGAATGTATTAAAGGGAACATAGATGTATAGTATATAGTATAT
>NC_069410.1:7146531-7231531 GCF_026875155.1 Cherax quadricarinatus | reverse complement strand
TGTATTCTAGACCTAGGCTGCCTCCTCACTGATGCAGATATTATGTATGTAGTGGGGTGTTGACCACTTTTAGGCTAGATATACTTGTCATCTGTACAATTCATTTTATTTAATAATACTGTACTCTTATAACCTGCACAATTTACCTTATTTATTAATGCTGTATTTGTATGGCATACTGCATCATTGAATTGATATACAACAGGTACATGTACTTCATATGTTTACCAAATTTGTTAATACAAAATTATATGGTTGGTTTTGTGTGTGTGCACGAGACCACGTACATGTGTGCGTGCATGAGCATGCATGTCATACCTAATAAGCCAAGTCAGTCAAACAAGCCAAACTGTCTTAAATGTTTTTTTTTTTCTTAATTTGGCATCTTAACTAACTTATGTACCAAACCTAACCTTGCTAAAATTTATGCAATATAGCTTAAGCCTGCCCAACTTATCTAAGTTCAGTCAAAATTTATGCAGTATTATTTAAAAGCAATTAAATATTCTACATTTAGTAATGTTTTAGCGATTTTTGTGGAGAATTAATAGATATGATTATTACCTCGGCTTGTTTGGCTAATACAGTCCTTGGTGAATAAGTCTAGTCGGCAAGTGTGACATAAGTACAACATATACCAGAGAACCTATGGTTCAGCAGGACTGTAGGAAATAATAAGCAAGAAGCAAAAGAGCCTTGAAGAAATTCAGAGGATGGAAGAAAAGGATGATGCAAACAGAATATCTAAAAAATCATCATGCACGAGTATGAAGCAAACCCAATAGACTGTTTGAAAATTATATCGCAGGTAAAACTAAAACAGAACCAAGACTTCTACACAGCTGCATAAAAAAAAAAATTTAGGAACCAAGCAGTAAAACTGAAGAAGGAACACTTTAGGTAGATATCAGAGAGGTATGCAAGGCAATAAGCAA
The DNA here is from genome assembly GCF_026875155.1 of Cherax quadricarinatus. Classification (NCBI taxonomy): domain Eukaryota; kingdom Metazoa; phylum Arthropoda; class Malacostraca; order Decapoda; family Parastacidae; genus Cherax; species Cherax quadricarinatus. The sequence goes on along the minus strand of NC_069410.1, from coordinate 7,230,596 downwards.
AAGTTTTAGAGAAATATTCATAAAGGAGAAGGTGACAGGGAACATGAGAGCCAGGATAGATCAACTCAACTCATACTCAAAAGATGTCTGTACAACAGTCAAAGTGAAGAAGATATATGTACTAAAGGAGCTAGATACAATGTAAGTATGGGACAACTACAAAATATTTGTATAGAGATGGAAAGTGAAGAACCACTCTGTGCCCATAGCAAAGCTCAGTGCATCATTAGGGACAGGACCACTACTGGCAGCAGCAGTGCCGGAATTTGTATACTGGGGGAGGCTGTATCCCACCAAGGTAGGGTGACCTAAAAGGATAAATGAATGTTTCTTTTTTAAATTTAGGGCTGTATACAGGAGAAGGGATTACTAGCCCCTTGCTCCTGGCATTGTAGTCGCTTCCTACTACACGCATGGCTTACGAAGGAAGAATTCTTCCCCACTTCCCCAGGGAGAAAAGAGGAAATAACGAAGAACAAGAACTATCAAGAGAATAGAAGAAAACCTAAATGGGTGTTTAAATATATAGGTATGTACATGCATGTGTAGTGTGACTTAAGTGTAAGTAGAAGTAGCAAGATACTGTTATCCCATGTGTTTGAGACAAAAAGATACCAGCAGTCCTAGCATCATATAAAACAATTGCAGGTTTTCATTTTACACCCACTTGGCAGGATGGTAGTACCTCTCTGGGTGGTTGCTGTTTACCAGCCTACTACCTAGGTTAGGGGTAACTACCAGAGTTAAAAAAAGGGAAGTCTAGGAGACCTCTGACTTTTGGATAGCTGGGAGTTGACTGACAGGCAGGAGGCACCTAACTACAAACATTATGCACTGAACTACAGACTAATACCACTGACATGCATCCTGTCTGTATTGTCAAATGGAGGGTACTAGAGTACGTTTGTAAAGAAAAACTAGCACATATTTAGAGACAGGAATCTACTGGAGTTCTGTGATAAGGAATATTGGACTGCATTTGACAGTTTCCTACTAGAGATTGAGCTACAGGCTAAAAGTTCAAGCAAGGGTGAAAAGGAAAGTCCTCTGGTAGATCAAGATATGCATGAAAGACAGAAGACAATTATAGTACAGAAGGAAGTGAGAATATGGGCAAGAGTTAGTGATGTCTGCCAAGGATTAGTTTTGGGACCATTGGATATTTTAAAATTACCTGCCAGATTAGGTCAAGTTCTTTGTGTGTTTTTTCAATATGACACTTAATAATATGAATGGGAGAGGGTAGAAACAGTCTCTATTGAGATTTAGATAGGTTAAGAGTGGTTATTGAAGAAGTGGCTGCTGGATTTCAGTCCTAACAGTACAGAGTTATGCAATTCAGGAGAGGACAGGGCAGGTTGGAAATAATATACAGACTAGGGGAAATTACAAATATAACTGAAAGAATTATACAGTGGTCCCTCGCTTTTTGTAGTTCTCGGCAATCATAAATTTCGCCAATCATAGGGGTATTTTCGTATAAACATGGACTCGCTTTTCATAGATTGACTTGCGAATAGTAGTTCGTCCGGGACACGTACACACGGTGTGAGCCGGGCGGCCCTCCCTACCAAGCCAGTCTGGCATTGTTTTACCAGTGAATGCAGGTCCCCTCAAGTGCTCCTACGAAATATTCATAATATTCCACTCATTTTAGTGCTTGCAATTACTAAATAAGCTACCATGGCTCCAAAGAAAGCTCTTAGTGCCAAGCCTGTGGTAAAGAAGGTGAGAATATGTACAGTGACAAAGTCTTGGGCCATTTTAGGGAAGTGTTAAAGAGACGCCAGAAACAGAGCTCTCTCCACATTACTTTGCGAGACAGGACTAGAGTGACTCTCAAGGTGGTCCTAGTGGCATTAAGAAACAGAGAAGAGAAGCAACCCCAGTGAAGCAATTGGTACCTGAGGTGTTGCTGGAAGGGGATTCCCCTTCCAAACTGTAAACAATCCAATCTCTCTCCTCCTCCAGTCTCCCATACACTAAGAAGAATCTCCAATAAAGGTAAGTGTTATGCTGTTAATGTTTCATCCATCATTTCCCATTGTATTGTTTATGTACTATATGTATATTTCATGTAAAAAAAATTTTTGTTTTAATACTTCTGGGTGTCAGGAACGGATTAATTGTATTTACATTATTTCTTATGGGGAAAATTGATTCGCAAATCGTAAATTTCGTTTATAGTAGCTCCTCCAGGAACGGATTAATTACGAAAAACGAAGGACCACTGTATCTGAGGGTGAATATCATACTCAAGATTTCAGACCCCAGCATTGGCTTCTAACTTATCAGTTTCTTTAATATGCCTCAAAAGTTTGCATCTGTACTTGTCTTAGAGCTGGTGGGTGTGCATTATAAAAGACAGTAAGAACTACACCTCACAGCACTGGAAAAGAAGAGGCCTAGAGAAGGCCGTGATTATGGCATACAAGTTATTCAAAGAAACTAACAAGAATAGGACAAACTGCTTGAAATTTGAAAACCATAAACAAAGGAACCCAAATGAAAAAGTAATACAAATGAATCACATGAAAGTTAGTAAGAACTTTCAGTTCTGGGGTCAAGAGGCCAGAAGCAGTAATTACAGTTGACAAAACTTAACAGCTGAGGCCAGCAGCCAAGACTTAATCCCTGTAAATATAAATTTTTGAGTATAAATTGTGTACAAACACACCCATAAATAATGCAAATATATAAAGTTATTTTCTTCGTTTATGTTCCATAAGCCACTCGCATGAATAAAAATTTGTTAGTGTAACCTCTGAAACACCAGTAAGTCATCTATTTAAGTTCTGTGCATTTGTGCTTCCCTTTCTGTTCTTTATGCAAGCCTCCTGCCCAATTCGCCTGCATGTCTTGTTTTGAAAAGAAAACCTCACAACATGGAAAACATTAATTATGTATGTTTATCTGAATCTACAGTACTGCGAGTGCTCAGATGCCCTATCTAAATTATAAGTTACAACTCCAAAGAACCCCACCCACAACAGACAGTTGAACCCCTGATTCTTTAGTTGTGAACTGAAGGAACTACCACTGAGCCATGATCTACCTAAACTGGGATGTTTGAATGTGTGTGGATGTAGTACAGATGATAAGAGAGAGATGATTGCCAATGTTATGAATGAAAAGAAGTTGGATGTCCTAGTTCTAAGTGAAGCAAAGCTGAAGAGGGTAGGGAAATTTCAGTGGGGAGAAATAAAAGGGATTAAGTCAGGAGTATCTGAGAGAGTTAGAGCTAAGGAAAGGGTAGCAATAATGTTGAAGAATCAGTTATGGTAGGAAAAGAGGGGAATGTAAATGTATAAATTCAAGGATTATGTGGATTAAAATAAGGTTGGATTAAAAAAGTAGGTCATAAATGAGTGTGTGCACCTGGAGGAGAGATAGAGATTGAGAGAGAGAGAGATTGAGATTGAGATTTTGGGAGATATTAAGCGAGTGTGTTGAAACTTTTGAACCAAGTGAGAGAGTAATTGTGATAGGGGGACCTAAATGCTAAAGTACAGTAGTTTGTTGGACTATGTATTGGTAGATAAAAGATTGTTGGGTAGACTTCAGGATGTGCATGTTTATAGAGGGGCCACAGATATATCAGATTACTTTTTAGTTGTAGTTACAGTGAGAGTAAAAGGTAGATGGGATACAAGGAGAATGGAAGCAGCAAGTAAGAGAGAGGTGAAGGTTTATGAACTAAAGGAGGAGGCAGTTAGGGTAAGATACAAACAACTACTAAAGGTTAGATAGGCTAGTGAGAGTATAGGCAGTAAGGTTGAAGATGTATGGGGTAGGTTTAACCCTTCGACTGTTTTTGTCGTATATATACGTCTTATGAGCCAGTGTTTTTGACATACTAATACGTACTCCAAAATTCTAGCGGCTTCAAATCAAGCGGGAGAAAGTTGGCATGCTCACATGTTAGAGAATGGGTCTGTGTGGTTAGTGTGTGTAGTATAAAAAAATCCTGCAGCACGCAGTGCATAATTAGAAAAAAAACTCCGACTGTTTTTGGATTAAAATGCAGAGTTTGAGTTGTATTTTTGTATAGTATTTATGGTTGTATTCTAGTTTTATTGGTCTTATTTGATAGAATGGAAGATATATTACAGAAATAGAGATGATTTTGATTAGTTTCACGATGAAAATGACCTTGAAATTGAGCTCAAAGTAGCAGAAATGTTCGATTATTGCCGATGTTCAAGGATAAACAAATGATGTCACTGTCTAGTACGTGTCCAACTGGCCGGTCTAATACGCAGTCACGAATGGGTTGATATTATTTATAAAATTATTACAATAATGCAGTAGTCTGCATAACAATAAATCTTCAATTTTTTTTTTGGGGGGGGTGAATAAAAATTGAAAATAAAAAGCAAAAGTAATATAAGAGGGACTTGGAGATGACTAATGAACAGAGAAAATGTTATTTTAGTGCCAGGAATGTCTGCATTGTTTATTCTGGACACAGTTTTGAAATTGGCATCTTTTTAATATGTGTGAAATTGACCAAACTGCCAATTTCTGAACACTTTATTGGGTGGTTGAAGTCGGTAAATGGGCGGTTTCTTGTACTCAGTCAATAGAAGAAATGGAGTTTTAAAGAAATAACAATGAATTTGGTTGACTGGAACAATGGAATTGGCTGAAAATAGGGCTCAAAGTAGGTGAAATCGCCGATGCACATATATAGTCACGATCGCTAACCTTGCGAGAGCGTAATTCCATAAGTTTTACATCAAATTTCGTACTTTTGGTGTCATTACCATCGGGAAAAGATTAACATTTCATAAGAAAAACTACAGACAACCCAAGGATTATGTAGTCGTCCGATTTCATAATATTCGGAATAAGTAATGTTTTTTGGTCAAAATATTGGCTTGGCAATCGTCATTGAACTCAGTAATAGTCGTTCATCCCGAACGGGTCCACACGGCCCAAGCAGCCCAACACACCATTTACAGCCAGTGTGCCATTGTTTATCAGCCAGTGAGGATGATCTCATGCATTCATACAATGCATTTTGTAATAGTCCATTCTTTTTAGTGCTTGCAATTGCTAAATAAGCCACCATGGGCCAAAAGAAAGCTCCTAGTGCCAGCCCTTTGGTAAAGAAGGCAATAAACATGATAGAATTCAAGAAAGAACACATCAGCCAAGGTACTTCCCCATACACACCAGCCAGAGCACTTCCCCACACACCAGCCAGGGCACTTTCCCACACATCAGCCAGGGCACTTCACACACCAGCCAGGGCACTTCCCCACACTTAAGGACACTTGTGCAAAGTGGAGTGAAGTGCAAACATTTATGGAGGAACATCACCATAACCCTCTCCCCTCCTCCCATCTTCCATACACCAACAAAAGTCTTCAATAAAGGTAAGTGTGATATTATTGTTTTTTATTCAATTTCTCATTCTTTTCTGTATGTAAATCTATATTTAATCTATAAAAAAATAATTTTTGTTAATACTTTCAGGTGTCTGGAACGGATTAATTGGATTTACATTATTTCGTATGGGGAAAATTAATTTGGAAATCGTCAAACCTGGTTAAGTGTATGGTACAGTCATTATAGAAAGAATTAAGAGGAAGATGGAGACCAGGATAGCAGATGAACAAGGAGGCTTTAGGAAGGGTAGGGGGTGTGTAGACCTAGTGTTTACAGTGAAACATACACAGTAGACCCTCATATTGCATGGTAGTTACTTTCCTGAAAATGCCATGTTAGATAAATCCATGTTATATAATCTGAAGAATTTATGGGGAAAATAGGGTTACGTTTCTAGGACCCCCCCCCCCCCCCCAAAAAAAAAAAAAAAAAAAATTTAGACATCCAGATCTTACAAAAATAAAAATGACTACAAATGCAACAGAAATAATATTTACATGCTTTAAATTGTGGTTGCTGGTGTATGTCAGTGATTGTGAAGAGTGGAGATGCATGGTGTGACCCTACTGGGCTGAGGTGGATAGTTGTTGGCAGAAGTAGATGGTTGGGGTTCTGGTACAGGTTGACCATCACTAATGTAGCATCACTGGGACCTGTAGTGTGCCGGATTAGTGATTTTGCTGGATTACAGAGTGGTTTGGTTAGAATACACTTAATGGCGATATTTATGCATCAGCAATTTCACCCACTTTATGCCCTACTTTTTGGCCCATTCCATTGTGCCAATCTACCAAACTCGTAGCTATTTTGCTAGTATTCCTTCTACAGTATTCTGAAGGAGTACAAGAAACTGCCAACTCACTTATTTCAGCTACCAAATAAACTGGTCACAAATTGGTAATTTGGCCAATTTCACACAAATTTCAAAAGATGCCAGTTTCAAAATAGGGTTCAGAATAAACATTGCAGACATTCCTAGCACTAAAATAACATTTTCTCTATTCATTAGTCGTGTCTCCAGGCCCTCTTATATTATGCTTGCTTTTCATATTGAATTTTTATTCCCACAAAAATAGAAGATTTACTGTTATGCAGACTATTGCATTATTGTAATATTTGTATAAATAATGTCAACCCATTCATGACTGCATGTTAGACCAGCCAGTTGGACATGTATTAGATGGTGATGTCATTTGTTTACTATTGAGCATCAGCAAAAATCGAACATTTCCGCTACTTTGAGCTCAATTTTAAGGTACTTTCCAGTGTGAAACCAATCAAAATTATATCTATTTCTGTAGCATATCTTCCATTCTATCAAATGAGACTAAAAAATTGAGTACAGGTCTCTCTCAACATTCGTGTTTTCAACTTTAGCAGGCGTTCACACATTCGCGAATTCCCAACCGCCAAATTCCCAGCTGCCAAATCATATTTAAGTTTCCTGCCTCCTGCGAGTCCCTACTACCCTCCCTCCGACCCCCGCAACTGGCAGCCAACCCTCCCACCACTGTGTGGTGAGTGTTTTGTTCGTTCATTATTTGCTATTAACTACAGTATAAATTACGTAAACCTATTCATGATTGCATATTGGAATGGCTATTTGGACAGGTATTGGACAGTGACATCATGTGATTACTCTGAACACAGCAAAGAATCAAACATTTTTGCTACTGCTAATAATAACAATAGTAATAATAATAATAATTATAAATATGATAGAAGTGAAGAAGGAAATTGTACAAAAATACGAGGGAGTGGTTGACACATCGTCAGTGTGGCGTTGTTTATGCTGGAGTGAGCATTAGTCTCCTTGCTCTTCCAAACATTTCACAATAATTCATTGTGTTTGGTGCTTGTAGATTGAGGGCGACTGGAGTGGTAGAGGCAGCGGTAGAGGCAGCGGTAGAGGCAGCGGTTGAGGCAGCGGTTGAGGCAGCGGTTGAGGCAGCGGTTGAGGCAGCGGGTGAGGCAGCGGTTGAGGCAGTGGTATTTAATAACATACATGTTAATAATAATAATAATAATAATAATACATGTTATTAATAATAATAATAATAATACATGTTATTAATAATAATAATAATAATAATACATGTTATTAATAATAACATGTATGATTATTATTTATAACATGTATGTTATTAAATACCACTGCCTCAACTGCTGCCTCTACCATTGCCACATCCGCTGCCTCTACCATTGCCTCAACTGCTGCCTCTACCATTGCCTCAACCGCTGCCTCTACCATTGCCTCAACCAATGCCTCAACCGCTGCCTCAACCGCTGCCTCAACCGCTGCCTCAACCGCTGCCTCAACCGCTGCCTCACCCACTGCCTCACCCACTGCTTGAACCACTGCCTTTACCATTGCCTCAACCACTGACTCACCCACTGCCTCAACCGCTGCCTCAACCACTGCCTCACCCACTGCCTCAACCGCTTCCCCAACCACTGCCTCTACCACTCCAGTCGCCCTCAATCTACAAGCACCAAACACAATGAATTATCGTGAAATGTTTGGAAGAGCACTGAGACTAATGCTCACTCCAGCATAAACAACGCCACACTGACGATGTGTCAACCACTCCCATGTATTTTTGTACAATTTCCTTCTTCAATTCTATCATATTTATTATTATTATTACTATTATTATTATTAGCAGTAGCAGAAATGTTTGATTCTTTGCTGTGTTCAAGAGTAAACACATGATGTCACCGTCCAATACCTGTCCAAATAGCCATTCTAATATGCAGTCATGAATGGGTTTACATTATTTATACTGTAGTTTAATAGCAAATAATGAACGAACAAAACACTTGCCACACAGTGGTGGGAGGGCTGGCTGTCAGTTGCGGGGGTCGGAGGGAGGGTAGTAGGGACTCGCAGTGGTTGAGGAAGTGGTCGAGGCAGTGGTATTTAATAACATAAATGTTATTAAACCATAGCATGTATGTATTTAGTACAATTTATGACGTTTTCATGTATTTTATGATTGTTCATGGTTCAACAAGTTAAGGAAGCAGTATTGTATTATATTTCCCCACAATATATTGGGGCACCAAACATTCGCAGTTTTTCAACATTCACGAGGCTCTTGATCCCCCAACCCTCGTGAATGTTGAGGGAGACCTGTATACAACCATGCAAACCATACGTAAATACACAGCAAAGTCACTGTTTTACACCAAAAGCAGTCCTTTTTTTTTTCTCATTATGCACTGTGTGCTGCAGGATTTTTTTTATATAGTGCACACTTACCACATAAACCTATTCTCTCATATGTAGGCCCAAATTTACTGATCACAGATTATCTGAGTGAGCTGAGCTCATGGTGACTAACAGTGGCTTCAAAGCCACTTTATCTTTTATGGACAATGTACTGTATATGTGCTTTACACATATACATTGTGATCCACTAATCCGGATTGTCTGGATTGTCCGGATTTTGTCCAGTGATTGGATTCAAACGGATTCGTTGATAACAAGGTATCCTCTGACTGGTTTCATTAACCCTTTCAGGGTTGCCAGTCCCTCTCCTAAACTTCTTCTCAGGGTCGGAAATTTTTCGAAAAAAAAATTACTTTTTCTTATGAACTGATAGAGAATCTTTTTCCGATCATAATGACACCAAAATTATGAAATTTTATGGAAAACTTATGGAATTATGGTCTCGCGAAGTTAGCGGTCTTGACGATGTTTACGCATTGACGATTTTACCCACTTTGAGCCCTATTTTCAGCCAATTCCAATGTACCAGGCGACAAAAATCATAACTATTTTGCTAGAACTCCATTTTTTCTATCGAATGAGTACAAGAAACCACCCATTTACCAATTTCAGTTATCCAATAAAGTGGTCAGAAATTGGCAATTTTGCCAATTTCACACAAATTTCAAAAGTTGTTAATTTCCAAATAGGGTCCAGAATAAATAAAACACATTCCTGGCACTAAAATAACATTTCCTCTGTTCATTAATCACATCCCCAGGCCTCTCTTACATTTCTTTTGCTTTCCACTTTGAATTTTTATTCTCACAAAAAAATAAAAGATTTACTGTTATGTACACTACTGCATTAGTGTAGAAATGGTATAAATAATATCAGCGCACTTGTGAAAGAATGTTAGACTCAGTAGTTGACGTATATTGGATGCATGGCATGATTTGTTTACTTTTGAACTTTGGCAAAACTCGAACATTTCTGCTACTTTAAGCTCAATTTCAAGGTACTTTTCATTGTGAAACCAATCAAAATCATCTCAATTTCTGTAATATGTCTTCCATTCTGTAAAATGAGACCAGGAAAACTAGAATACAACCATAAATAGCACACAAAAATACACTGCAAATTCGCTGTTTTAAAGCAAAAACACAGTCGGAGTTGTTTTTTTTCTCATTATGCCCTGTGTGCTGCAGGATTTTTTTTATACTGTGCACACTGTCCACATAGACCCATTCTTTCATATATAAGCCTACCAGCTTTCTCTCACTAGATTTGAAGGCGCTAGAATTTATGCGTACTAGTACGGCACCAACCCTGATAGGGTTAACTGATGGGGCTTTACACGCCCTCATCAAACACGCAAACAGTAACTACAACAGATAGATACAATACAGATAGACAGATCTACTGTTAAGGTGATTATTAGTAAAAATATATAGTGATCCACAAACCGGATTCTTCTGGATTCGGGCGGATTCAAACGGTTTTCTTTGTAAATAAACCCAAACCGGAAGATCTGTTATATAAAAAAAAAGAAAAATAAATACTTCGAGGAATTATAGACTAGCTAGCTAGGGGAGTTGACAAGTATTGTAGGATGACCACCACCATGAAGATCTGTGTAGTCTTCAGAAAGGGTAAGGGACGAAAACATGCTTGGATTGCTTGCCGTCTCTGTGGTAAATGGTCCCGTAAAATATGCAGGGATTTTAAACCAGTGACCACACTTGACATAAACTCAAGAGAGATGTTTTTGGGTCTGCCCAAATGAGATAAACCTGTTTGAGGAAATGACATCTGTATTAACCCTTTGACTGTTTCAGGCCCCTCTCTGAAACTGTCATTCTATGTCGCTCAATTTTTGAAAAAAAAAATTATTTTTTCTTATGAAATGATAGAGAATCTTTTCCCGATGGTAATGACACCAAAAGTTCGAAATTTGGTCGAAAACTCGTGGAATTATGCTCCCGCGAAGTTAGCGGTCTCGGCGACATATGCGTATCGGCTATTTCGCCGACTTTGAGCCCAATTTTCAGCCAATTCCATTGTTCCAGTTGACCAAAACTCATAGCTATTTCTTTAGAACTCATTTTATCTATCAGCTGAGTACAAGAAACCTCCCTTTTACTAATTTGGGACTACCCAATATGGTGGTCAGAAATTGCAATTTGGCCAATTTCACGCAAAATAAAAAGATGCCAATTTCAAAATAGGGTCCAGAATAAACAAGGTAGACATTCGTGGCACTAAAATAACATAAGCTCTGTTCATTAGTCACATCTCTAGGCCCCTCTTATATTATTATTGCTTTCTATTTTGATTTTTTATTCATACAAAAAAATACAAATTTACTGTTATGCAGACGACTGCATTATTGTAAAAATGGTATAAATAATATCAGTGCACTAGTGAAAGAATATTAGACTCCCCAGTTGACGTGTATTGGACGTGTGGTGTGATTTATGTAATCTTGAACATTGGTAAAAATCGAACATTTCCGCTACTTTGAGCTCAGTTTCAAGGTCGTTCTCATCGTAAAAGTAATGAAAATCATCTCTATTTCTGTAATATGTTTTCCATTTTATCACCTAAGACCATGAAAACGCGAATACAATGATAAATACTATACGAAAATACACCTCAAAGTCGGCGTTTTATTCCAAAAAAACGATCAGAGTTTTTTTTTTCTCATTACGCAATGTGTGCTGCAGGATTTTTTTTATGTGGTGCACACTGACCACACAGACCCATTCTCTCACATGTGGGCCTACCAGCTTTCTCCCACTTGATTTGAAGCCGCTAGAATTATTGAGTATATATACGTCAGAAACATTGGCTCGTAAGACGTATTTATACGTCGAAAACAGTCAAAGGGTTAAAAGACAAGAACACCAATAAAAGATCCTTCTTGAAAGACATGTCAGCATGGTATGACAGCTGGGAAAATACGATGGGTAGTAGGGACGGGGCTGTCTTGGACAGTGCTTCTGAGGGTGCTAGTGTTGTCCTGGAGGACAGTGCTGAGGGTGCTAGTGTAATCCTGGAGGACAGAGCTGAGGGTGCTAGTGTAGTCCTGAAGGTCAGTGCTCCTGAGGGTGCTAGTGCTGTTCTGGAGGAAAGTGCCCCAGAGGGTTCTAGTGATGTCCTGGAAGACAGTGCTCGTGAGGTTACTAGTGTTGTCCTGGAGGGCAGTGAAGACAATGCTATTCAGTCCACAGAGGTTCAAAATAGAGATACAACTGGAGATGGACCAAAAGGGGATGATGTCTCAGGGCACAGTGTTGACACACTACCAACAAAACCTGGTGGAAGCACTGATGTCCATACAGGGGTGAAAGATAGGGAGGAAACAGGAAAAATAAATGCACCACAAGCAAATGCAGCTACAGTAAATCCTAGTTAACAGAATAATTACAATACAGTACTTGAGTTAACAGAATAATTACAATACAATACTTGTAGCTCCATACAACAAACCTGCAGTCAAACTCTCAGTATTGTGATGAAGTAGACATCTTCATTTCATCCTATATAAATACAGTGGAACCTTGACTTAGGAGTTTAATCCGTTCCAGGAGCTAGCTTGTAACTCGGTTTACTCGTATATCAAAGTAATTTTCCTCGCTTCAATTAATTGAAAAGCCATTAAGGGTTAAAACAGTGACTTTGCACTGTATTTTCATATGGTATTTATGGTTGTATTCTAGTTTTCCTGGTCTCATTTTATAAAATGGAAGACATATTACAGAAATTGAGATGATTTTGATTGATTTCCCAATGAAAAGTACCTTGAAATTGAGCTCAAAGTAGCAGAAATGTTTGATTTTTGCCGAAGTTCAAGAGTAAACAAATCATGCCACGCGTCCAATACATGTCAACTGGTGAGTCTAATATTCTTTCACAAGTTTGCTGATATTAGTTGTACCATTTTTACACTAATGCAGTAGTCTGCATAACAGTAAATCTTCTATTTTTTGTGGGGAAATAAAAACTCAAAAGTGGAAAGCAAAAGAAATGTAAGAGAGGCCTGGGGATGTGACTAATGAACAGAGGAAGTGTTATTTTAGTTCCAGAAATTTCTGTCTTGTTTATTTTGGACCCTATTTTGAAATTGGCATCTTTTGAAATTTGTGTGAAATTGGCAAAATTCCTAATTTCTGACCACTTTATTGGATAGTTGAAATTGGTAAATGGGTGGTTTCTTGTACTCATTCGATAGAAAAAATGGAGTTCTAGCGAAATAGTTATTATTTTTGTCAGCTGGTACACTGGAATTGGCCGAAAATAGGGCTCAAAGTGGGCGAAATCGCCGATGCATAAACATCGTTGAGACTGCTAACTTTGTGAGACCATAATTCTGTAAGTTTTCCATCAAATTTCATACTTTTGGTGTCATTATGATCAGGAAAAGATTCTCTGTCGTTTCATAAGAATTTTTTTTTTTTTTTTTTTTTTTTTTTTTTTTTTTTTTTTTTTTCTGAAAAATTTTCAACCCTGAGAACAAGTTTAGGAGAGGGCTTCTCGACCCTGAAAGGGTTAATTTGTTCCAGAGAATCTGACGAAAACCAAATTTGACAAAAACTAAAGTAATATCTCCCATTAGAAATAATGTAAATCCAAGTACAGTGGACCCCTGCCTTACGATATTAATCCGTTCCTGAGAGCTCATCATAAGCCGAAATTATCGTTAGCCGAATTAATTTTCCCCATAAGAAATAAGGGAAATCAAATTAATCCGTTGCTGACACCCGAAAGTATGAAAAAAAAAATTTTTACCACATGAAATATTAATTTTAATACACACAAACTGAAGAAGACATGCACAATTACTGCTCTACTAAGAATAGAATACATGACACTTACCTTTATTGAAGATCTGGTGATGATTGACGGGATAGGATTAGGGGAGAGTGTGGAAGTTATTGTTTAGAAGGGGAATCCCCTTCCATTAGGACTTGAGGTAGCAAGTCCTTTTCCGGGGTTACTTCCCTTCTTCTTTTAATGCCACTAGGACCAGCTTGAGAGTCACTGGACCTCTGTCGCCCAACAAATCTGTCCATAGAGCTCTGTACCTCCTGTTCCTTTAACCCTTTCAGGGTTTTCGACATATTAGTACGGCTTATGCACCAGAGTTATTGACGTACTAGTACGCCTAAATTCTAGCGCCTTCAAATCTAGCAAGAGAAAGCTGATAGGCCTACATATGAAAGAATGGGTCTGTGTGGTCAGTGTGCACAGTATAAAAAAAAATCCTGCAGCACACAGTGAGTAATGAGAAAAAAAAACTTTTACCTTGTTTTTCGATTAAAACAGCGACTTTGCACTGTATTTTCGTATGATATTTATGGTTGTATTCTAGTTTTCCTGGCCTCATTTTATAGAATGGAAGACATTTTACAGAAATTGAGATGATTTTGGCTGGTTTCACAATGAAAAGTACCTTGAAATTGAGCTCAAAGTAGCAGAAATGTTTGATTTTTACCAAAGTTCAAAAGTAAACAAGTCGTGCCAAGCATCCAATAAACATCAACTGGTGAGTCTAATATTCTTTCACAAGTGCACTGATGTTATTTATACCATTTCTACACCAATGCAGTAGTCTGCATAACGGTAAATCTTCTATTTTTTTGTAAGAATAAAAATTCAAAGTGGAAAGCAAAAGAAATATAAGAGGGGCCTGGGGACGTGACTAACAAACAGAGAACTTGTTATTTTAGTGCCAGGAATGTCTTTCTTGTTTATTCTGGACCCTATTTGGAAATTGGCATCTTCTGAAATTTGTGTGAAATTGGCAAAATTGCCAATTTCTAAGCACTTTATTGGATAGTTGAGATTGGTAAATGGGTGGTTTCTTGTACTCATTCGATAGGAAAAATGGAGTTCTAGTGAAATAAATATGATTTTTGTCGACTAGTATACAGGAATTTGCCAAAAATAGGGCTCAAAATGGGCGGAATCGCCGATGCGTAAACATTGTCGAGACCGCTAACTTCACGAGAGCATAATTCCGTAAGTTTTCCATCAAATTTCATACTTTTGGTGTCATTATGATCGGGAAAAGATACTCTCTCATTTCATTTTTTTTTTTTTTTTTTTTTTTTTTTTTTTTTTTTTTTCCGAAAAATTTTCGACTTGGAGAACAAGTTTAGGAGAGAGCCTCTCAACCCTGAATGGGTTAAGAGTTTCCTAAAATGGGCCATAACATTGTCATTGTACAGGTTTCCAACACGGCTTGCTGTAGCTGTGTCAGGGTGATTTTCATCTGTAAAGGTTTGCAGTTCAACCCACTTTGCACACATTTCCTTAATCTCTTTTTTCAATTCCATACTAATTCTCACCCTTTTTACCACAGGGGTGGCACTATAAGCTTTCTTGGGGTCCATGGTAACTTATTTTGCAGTTACAAGTACTAAAAACACTGGGATAATGTGAAATGTACCAAATGTATGCGTAGATGCGACTGCACTGGCTGGCTTGTAAACACTGGCTTGTAAACACTGGCTTGTAAACACTGGGACGCATGCCGGATGAATCACGTAAGGCGAGTTTTTTATCGTGAGATGAGGCAAAATTTTTGCGTTCAAATGCGATGCGTTCGTAAGGCTGGGGTCCACTGTAATCTGTTCCAGACACCCAAAAATATTAACAAAAAATACTTTTTATAGAGAATAACTATAGTTTTACATACATAAAAATAAATAAAACACTAATTTTAATGGATAAATGAACATTTAAATCAGTTTTACCTTTATTGAAGACTCATGTTGGCTTATGGAAGATGGCAAAGAGGGGAGAGGGAGAAGAGTTTATTGTTTGGAAGGGGAACCCCCTTCCATAAGGACTTCAGGTATCAAATCCCTACCCGGGGTTATTTCCCTTCTTTGTCTTTTACTGGCACAAGGACCAACTTGAGAGTCACTGTACCCCTGTCACAAAAAAATCTGTCAAGAGAGGTCTGTTTCTGGCATCTCTAAAATTTGCCTAAAATGGGACACGGCATTGTCACTGAACATGTTGCAGACACTGCTTGCAACAGCTTTGTTAGGGTGATATTTCTCCACAAAACTTTGCACCTCACGCCACTTTGCACAAATGTCCTTAATAACTTTTTAATCGTACTTTTCTACAAGTTCTTTCTTGAATTCTATACACAAATAACCCGCACATAGAAGAGAGGAGCTTACAACGACGTTTCGGTCCGACGTGGACTATCACTTTCAAAACTACTGTTTGAAAACATCTTATCTCCCTGATACACCCCATCAACTAACTACATAAAAAACCACCTGGTGGTCCACATTTACACTCACCCATTTGACTATAAGCACAGAAATACGTATCCTAATCTTAAAATAATGATTCCAAACTAGTCATAAGTTTACCTGTGATACTCCAATATAAAAACTATGTATTGTGCCAAAACAAAAGCATTTCACATTGATAAACTCACAAACTAGTATTTGTCACTTAGTATTTAGTCACTTAGTATTTAGTCACTTAGTATTTAGTCAACTTATTCCACAATTTGTTATAATTTAGGGTTAAGAATTAATCTAAGTTTGCCGGGAATGCCTAGCCATGCTAGGTGTTCTAGTGGCCCCCTTTGTAATTATTATTTTACTACATGTAAACCACACAATAACCAAAATCTGTTATCCCTGCATTGTAATCCTTATAGAGAATAAACTTTGATTTGATTTACAAAGTCACAGTGTGACTTTGTAAATGGTCCAAGTCGGACCGAAACATCGTCATAAGCTCCTCTCTTCTATGTGCGGGTTATTTGTGTATCGTTCCAGTCACGGTATTGTGCCTTTTTTGTTATTGAATTCTATCATGTTTCTCACCTTCTTTATCAAAGGGCTGGCATTCGGAAGTTTCTTTGGTTCCATGGTGGCTTATTTAGCAGTTGCACTCAATAAACAAGCACAAAAAAACAGTTGATTATTACGAAAGGTTTGTATGAACGCCTAGAGTAATGTTCACTTGACAAGAAACAAAGCCAGACTGACTCAGAATGTGTGTGTGTGGGATGCTCTATGTGGATGTGGGTGCATGGACACGTTCAGTACAGAGAACGAAAACCAAGGTGATGAATGAAAACTGGGACAATATTTCAAAGAAAAAAGTCATCAAAAACTAAATTCGACGAAAACCAAGGTTCCACTGTACCTTTTTTTTTTCTTGTTATTTTAATTTATATAATTTTTATGTTCTGATAATTACAATTTTTAGTAGTTTTTGTGATTTCATAGCCAATCTTTGTTCTGACACTAATATTAGGTACTGAAATAGTACTCAAATAGTCACAAACACACTGACAGGTGAACATTTTCACCTGCCTTGGTTATTTACTATTATCTAGAAATATATATAGAAAGTACTTATAAGTCTCAGCAATGTTTTAGACATGCTGGAGTATATACAAAACTCCTTGAAGCATGGTGCTAAGATGAGTGTCATTAAACTGCTGACATTGCAACAGTGGAGTGAAGATGTGCTGATGATGATGAAAGTTTTTCTTTTTCAAGCCACTTTGCCTTGGTGGGAAATGGCCGATGTGTTAATAAAAAAATAATAATGTACTCTTCCCTGGATAATTTGCCATGTATGTCAAGAAGCTATATACAGGATACACTCAGCAGTTCATCCACTGTTCCATATGTGAACAACTACCATCAGCCAGTATCAATGCCTGGTGATTTTTCAGTCCACTGACTACCTAAGCACACTCCAGCACTCCATTTAAGCATCAATTCTCAATTAAATCACTTTAATGAACAGGTGCAGGATGCTATTTAGCCATTAAGATCCTGGTAATTCTACATCTGTTACAGGACCTTTGACCCCCAGCAGCAGTTGCTGTGCAAACTGCAACATTCTTCACTGCACATACCATTATCACATCTGATTTTGTCTGTACAGTACAATTTTTACTAGAATGTGTTAATGAGAGGGCAATAATATGCTAACTGGAGTGAGAGTGAAAATGTGCCAGCCATAACATAAGTAGATTTATCTTTTGCCATTGACAACAATACACACCCGAATTCTCACATCCACCCACCTCTGCAACAGTATTTGCTGATGTTGACACACCTGTTAAGGAGGCAGTCAGCAATGTAATAATAGATGGTGTGGGAATGCCTACAAGTTTTAGTTGATAAAGATATACTAGCAACAATTTGAAACTTTATTTAAGGCAATGTTTTACCTGTGGAGGTGAAATATCTTAATTTCCAGTTGCTGCTTTTGTGTCTTTATGGACTACAGTCAACAGTGTATTACTGGTGTCACTAGTTGATACATTTGCTGTCTCATGTCACAGCTGTATACTGAGGAAAAGCAGTGCTGAAGGATTACTGTAGAAGAAATTTTTTTTAAGATAAGAGGTAAATACTGTGCTACTAGCTCCCCATCACAAGAGCTTCCCTGATGCTGGTGAGTGGCTCTTAATTCCAGGAACTGTAATTGTCCTCCACTTCCTTGGATCAAACCCAATTGCATCCCATTCTCCAGGTACTATGTCCCCAATGGTTTTATCACATCCCCTAGTATTACTGTAATGACTCACTCTCACACTCATACTTGCACACGTGCATACACATGCACATGCACACACGTACATGCACACATATGCACACATGCATGCGAGCACACACACACACACACACATACACACACACACACACACACACACACACACACACACACACACACACACACACACATGCACGCACTCTCACACCCTCTCATTGTGGGTGACTTCACTCACAAAGAAATTGACTGGGAGAATTTGGAGCCACATGGGGGCCCAGAAATGTGGAGGTCTAAGATGATGGAGGTGATACTGGAAAACCTCACGTAGCAACACGTAAGGGACACTACCAGAGAGAGAGGAGAGGATAAACTAGCAAGAATGGACCTAATATTCACCTTGAGTAGTGCTGATATTGAGGACATATATGAAAGACCCCTTGGGGCCAGTGACCACGTGGTTCTGAGCTTCGAATACTTAGTAGAGTTACAAGTGGAGAGGGAAGCAGGAAGGGCAGGACAAATAAAGTCAAACTGCAAGAGAGGGGACTACACAGGAATGAAGAATTTCCTGCACGAGGTTCAGGGGGACAGAGCACTGGCGGGGAAGTCAGCAAAGGAGATGATGGAATATGTGACAACAGTATGCAAGGAAGCTGAGGAGGGGTTTGTACCCAAGGGTAACAGAAATAACGAGAAGGCCAGGATGAGCACTTGGTTCACTCAAAGGTGTAGAGAGGCCAAAACCAAGTGTGCTAGAGAATGGAGAGAAGTATAGAAGGCAAAGGACCCAGGAGAATAAGGAGAGCAGTTGTAAAGCCAGAAATGAATATGCACAGGTAAGAAGGGAGGCCCAACGACAATATGAAAATGACATAGCAGCGAAAGCCAAATCTGACCCAAAGCTGTTGTGCAGCCACATCAGGAGGAAAGCAACAGTCAAGCACCAGGTAATCAGGCTGAGGAAAAGAGGAGGGCAGATCACAAGAAATGACAGAGAAGTATGTAAGGAGCTCAACATGAGATTCAAAGAAGTGTTCACAGAGGAGGCAGAAGGGTCTCTGGAAAGATGGAGAGGTGGGGGTACACCATGAAGTGTTGGACAGAATACATACAACCGAAGAAGAAGTGAAGAGGCTGCTAAGCGAGCTAGATACCTCAAAGGTGATGGGGCCGGATAATATCTCTCCATGGGTCCTGAGAGAGGGAGCAGTGGTGCTGTGTGTGCCACAAACAACAGACTTCAACACATCTATCGAAACAGCACAACTACCTGTGGTATAGAAGACAGCAAATGTAGTCTCAATTCTTAAAAAAGGAGATAGACATGAACTAAACTACAGACCAGTGTCACTAACATGTATAGTATGCAAAGTCATGGAGAAGATCATCAGGAGAAGAGTGGTGGAGCACCTAGAAAGGAATGAGCATATCAGCGACAACCAGCACGGTTTCAGGGACGGGAAATCCTGTGTCACAAACCTACTGGAGTTCTATTACAGGGTGACAGCAGTAAGACAAGAGAGAGAGGGGGGAGGTAGATTGCATTTTCTTGGACTGTAAGAAGACTTTTGACAATTCCACACAAGTGATTAGTGCATAAGCTGGAAGACCAGGCAGGTATAACAGGGAAGGCATTTCAGTGGATCAGGGAATACCTGTCGGGAAGACATCAGCAAGTGACAGTATGTGACAAGGTGTCAGAGTGGGCGCCTGTGACGAGTGGGGTCCCACAAGGGTCAGTCCTAGGATTGGTGCTGTTTCTGATGTATGTGAACAACATGATGAAAAGAATAGACTCAGAAGTGTCCCTGTTTACAGATGATGTGAAATTGATGAGAAGAATTCAATCAGGCGAGGACCAGGCGGAACTACAAAGGTATCTGGACAGGCTGCAGGTCTGGTCCGGAAACTGGCTCCTGGAGTTCAGCCCCACCAAGTGCAAAGTCATGAAGATTGGGAAAGGGCAAAGAAGACCACAGGCGGAGTACAGTCTAGGGGACTAAAGACTCCAAACTACTTGGAGTGTGTATAATACCAGGCACATCTACTGAGGCACACATCAACCAAATAACTGCTGCAACATATGGGTGCCTAGCAAACCTAAGAATAGCATTCTGACATCTCTATAAGGAATCATTCAGGAACCTGTACACTGTGTATGTCAGGCCTATATTGGAGTATGCAGCACCAGTTTGGAACCCACACCTAGCCAAGCATGTGAGGAAATTAAAGAAAGTGCAAAGGTTTGTAACAAGATTAGCCCTGGAGCTAAGGGGCATGTCCTACGAGGAGAGGTTAAGGGAAATCGGCTTGACTGACACTAGAGGACAGGAGAGAGAGGGAGGATATGATAACATATAAAATACCAAGAGGAATTGACAAAGTGGACAGAGACAGGATGTTCCAAAGATGGAACACAGCAACAAGGGGTCACAGTTGGAAGATGAAGACTCAGATGAATCACAGGGACGTTAGGAAGTGTTTCTTCAGTCACAGAGTTGTCAGGAATAGTCTGGGAAGTGATGTAGTGGAGGCAGGATCCATACATAACTTTAAGAAGAGGTATGATAAAGCTCATGGAGCAGGAAGAGTGACCTAGTAGTGACCTGTGATTAAGACATGAGATAATCACAAAATTCACTCGTTTCCCAGTTAGTTTGCACACTGCTGTATTAGTAAAAGAAAGATCAAACAAATTATTTTGGTTTAGAGGATATATGTGATTATAAGCATCAGTCATGCCTGATTAATTGGACGTGAGGCAAGAAATTTTGTAATGGCTAAGTTATGTGGAATAAATGATTCATTAGTTTCATGTTAAACCATGTGATTATTGGTTTACTTCATGCTGTTTAGTAAGGGGCTGAAATAAATAAAATAAAAATTTCTTTCTTTGGCTTTCTCATGACTAAGAGGAGGCAATATGTAAACATGAATTACACTGTAACTACAAAAAAAAAAAAAGTTTCCTTGGCTTTACACTGTAACAGAAAATTCACCTGAAGTTTGGCATGTTGCTGTAGATGAAATGCACATTGTTCAGTTCATCAGGTGAAGCATCATCAAGTCTGGCAGGGAACTGAATTGACCCAGTCTCACCCTTTATTATAGGTACCTTAACATGTCTAAGGCTTCCTATTCCTAGTAGGGTACATTATATAGTATGCCCATTATCTTGTCAGTTACTCATCTCCAAATCCTCATCTCACAGAACACTTTCCCATTGCTCACTATAGAATTCAGTGATGTTAATATGTTATCCACTCTGACTACCAGTTTTCAATTAATATTTTGGTCCAGGTGTCAGTCATGGACTGAAATATTGAAGAATTATCCTTTAAAAATAATCTTATTTGCAAGCCCCTGAAACTTTACTGTCAGTTATTAATTTTAAAATCTTTTTTGAAAAACCTGAATTAAATAATAACCTTATTTTCCAAGAATATTCATTAGGTGCAAAAGTAGGCTAAAGGTGTATATTCCTTACAAGGAAAAGCCTGTAGTTATGCATGACGTTTCAGACAGTCTTAAATGAGGACTAATACTATGAGTATAAAAATAAAAATATATTTGACATGTATATGAATGTAGTTCGTACTATGTAAAACTATAATTTAATAATCATTTTAGTGAAAATTGAGCATAATGAAGGACATCAAATTAAAATTGTGTTGTTAATTTTATATTTAACTTGACAGTAAAAGTTTAATGGCAATTTAACCCTTAAACTGTCCAAACATAGATCTACGTTCGCACGCGTAGCACTCCGAACGTAGATCTGCGTTTGCACGCATAGCGCTCCGAACATAGATCTACGTTTGATATTACATTGTTTGTGTAAAAAACCTAGATCTACATTCAGAGCACTACAAGTGCAAACGTAGATCTACGTTTGGACAGTTTAAAGGTTAAGGAATTGAATAAAAAATTATTTTAGGGAATTACATGAAGAATAATTTAATTTTTTTTTTTATTAATCTAATTTTTTAATTCCACATTTTTTGGGGGGCCCTTTTATTTACATTGTGTCTATAGAATTTAGGCAGATGAAAAAATACCAAAAGGTGTATATTTTGAGTTAATGCTGGTGTTCTTTACGTAATAAATATGTACATTAATATTAATTAGGTATAGGGATTTTAAAATTTTGGGCATAAAAATGTTTTCTTTTTTAATGAAATTGGTTGAGGTGGATAGCTGAGGCAGAATCCCAGTCACAAATTACTTAGGCAAGGTATAGGTAAGTAGTATAGACTAGGGAACATGCAAGTGAATTTTTCACAATGCAACTAAGTTTTTGATACGAGTTCAATAGAGCATCAAATTTTAATTCATTACCTATGAGGAGACCTAGGAAATTGCCCTCATACTTTGTCTCTACTTCAGATTTATTAATTTTGATGTCTTTGCTACAAGTTCCTGAATCCTATATTTATTATATATTATATATTATTATATATTATATTTTTTGTTAAATCTTGTTTCTCTGTTTTCTAGAGTTTTGTGATATTTCACATAACCCTTACTTCATCCTTCTCTTCACTCATTGAAAATTTTATAATAAACAATTGCAATTTTGGAACAAATTAAGGTAATCTCTTATATTCAGAATTAGCTCTCTCTGGTCTTTTTACAATGCATGTTTACCTGTCTTGTCTGGTATTAATCTTCTCTCTGCTCATGATAATGTTGGCCAGTATATTTTTTGTTAAATGAGCTCTTTCATAAAATCTTGTTTCTTTGTTTTCTAGAGTTTTGTGATTTTTTTTAATAGAAATCCTACATGCTATAATGGTGCATCTTACTCTTGATTTCTTCCTAATCGAAAGTAGCATATCAGAAGCTTTGTTCTTGCCCTCATTCCTTTGCATGCCTAAGTTAGATACACATACAGAGAGCAGTCATAATAGTCATTCATGTAAAGTAGGGTTTTTTTTTTTTTGTGGTATAGTAACCCAAAAAGGGAAACATATTCACCATCATTCATCAGTCAGTGTCTTGCTAGAAGTGTGCTGACATCACTATTCAGATTACTGCACCATCCCCATCCCTCCTTAGTACAGGCACTGTCCTTCTCACCTCCAAGACTAGTCTGGTTAACCAGTTTCCCTTGAATCTTTTCTTAAATGTTCCCTTGTTCACAGTCCAACAACTTTTCCATTGAAAACCACCTGTCTCTTTTCACTCCTGTCTAACATGCTCACACATGCCTTCTGGATGCTGAAGCCCATAAAACTCAAAGACTCCTTTACCCCTTCTCTCCACTCAGTCCTGGGACTACCCCTATACCTCCTGCCTAACACCTCAGATCTGTGCACCCTCTCTGTTGTCCTATCTCCTATCTCTAAATGTCCAGACAACCTCAGCAGCCTCTCTAAATTATACTCTAGGGTTTTGCATGAAGATTTGTTTCATGAAAAAGCTATGTAAAACAAATGTGAAGAGCGAATTATGTTTACATAGGAAATGTTTCCTTGTTTATTTTTTCTTTACTTACCCTTCCTCGATGGGAGATGACAAATGTGTTAAAAAAAAGTAGTAAAAGTAATGGGGATATGTTTTAAATCACCACCCCAGACTTGGTATAATAATTTGGTTTTTACAAACATACTTTGTAAATACAGTGGACCCCCGGTTAACGATTTTAATCCGTGCAAGAGGGCTCATCGTTATGCGAAATAATCGTTATGCGAATTAATTTTCCCCATAAGAAATAATGGAAATAAAATTAATCCGTGCAAGACGCCCAAAAGTATGAAAAAAATTTTTTTTTACCACATGAAATGTTAATTTTAATACACACAAACTGAAAAAGGCATGCACAATTACATGACACTTACTTTTATTGAAGATCTGGTGATGATTGATGGATGGGAGGAGGGGAGAGCATTATCTTCTTACTGTTTAGAAGGGGAATCCCCTTCCATTAGGACTTGAGGTAGCAAGTCCTTTTCTGGGGTTACTTCCCTTCTTCTTTTAATGCCACTAGGACCAGCTTCAGAGTCACTGGACCTCTGTCGCACAACAAATCTGTCCATAGAGCTCTGTACCTCCCGTTTCTTCAAGACTTTCCTAAAATGGGCCATAACATTGTCATTGAAATAGTCACAAGCACGGCTTGCAACAGCTGTGTCAGGGTGATTTTCATCTATAAAGGTTTGCAGTTCAAACCACTCTGCACACATTTCCTTAATCTTTGAAGTAGGCACAATGGATTCCACAACTGGCATAGGCTTCTCAGGTTAGCCCCAAACCCTTCAAAATCTTTCTTAATTTCCATACTAATTCTCACCCTTTTTACCACAGGGTTGGCACTAGAAGCTTTCTTGGGGCCCATGGTCACTTATTTTCCAGAAACACCACCGAAAACACTGTAATAATACGAAATATTCCGAGTGTATGCTTGGATGTTACCGCGGAGGCTGGCTGGTAAACAATGGGACGGCCGGCACATGTGAGGGCACATTGGACGCGTCTCGGACGAAAATCGGTATGCGGGTTTTAATCGGTATGCGGGGCAAAAATTTTGCTATAAAAGTAATCGTTATGCGGAAAAATCGCTATGCGATGCCATCGTTATGCGGGGGTCCACTGTATTCTTAAGGGCTACAGGTTATAATTATGAGTGCACATTCATGCTGTACTGTGGAATCTCCACTCACGAGTTTAATCCGGTCTGTGACCTTGCTCGCATCTGGATTTGCTCAGTTGCAGAGTCAATTTTCCTCATTTAAATTAGTTGAAATGCAATTACAGTTCTGGCTTTCAGGAGGCACGTCAAAATACTTCAATAATTTCTCTAATATCAACCCTACAGCTTATTTATTTATCAAAATTCATCTAATATGACATAATAAACAATATAAGTAACATAGAAACCTGATATATACTCTAGAATGAATAAAATATGTCATTCATGTAGTGGTATCGTCAGCAGCAGACGAGAGTTTGTCTGGAGACCGGACAAAATACTTCTTGAATAATTTCGCTAATATCATCTATACTGCTTATTTATCTATCACAATTCGTTTAATATAACATAATAAACAATATAAATAACAGAAACCTGATATATACTCTAGAATGAATAAAATATATCATTGTGTAACAGGTGGAGGCGGCCACAACCGCTCCTGCTTTGTTGTGGTAAACACTGCCATCTAGTGACAGCCTTTTGACGCCATCTATTATTATAATTGTTATTATATAGTACATATATAGTTTTTAGTACATTATTATTAGTATACCTGTATTATTATTATATGTATTATATTATTATTATTATTACATTATATTATTATACAATAGACCATCACTTAGCACGGTAGTTACATTCGTGAAAATGCCATGTTAGGTAAAATTGTGTTAGATGAACTGAAGAACTTATGGGAAAAATAGGGTTACATTCCTGGGAGTCCCCCAAAAAGCCAAACAATTTTTTTTTTTAGCCCTCCACATCTTACAAAAATAAAACTGAATATGTAGTTGTAGTTCATTGTGATGTATTATGTTGTTTTTACTGCTTAAGACTACAAATGTAAGTGAAATAATAATATTTCTTACCTTAAATTGTAGGTGCTGGTGTTTGTGGATGATTATGAAGAGAGTGGAGAGTTATGCTGTGGCCCTACTGGGCTGAGGTGGATGGTAGAGGTTCTGGTACTGAAGTTGATGGTTGTACTGGAGTGTCTAACTTTGTCATTCAGTAAATCAGTCAAGTCATTCAGTAAGTCAGTCAAGTCACTCAGTAAGTCAGTCAGATCATTCAGTAAGTCCATCATATCACTCAGAAAGTCAGTCAAGTCACTCAGTAATCAGTCTAGTCACTTGTAAGTCATTCAGTCACTCAGTAAGTCAGTCAAGTCATTCAGTCATTCAAGTCACTCAGAAAGTCAGTCAGATCATTCAGTAAGTCCATCAAATTACTCAGGAAGTCAGTCAAATAACTCAGTAAATCATTTCAGTCATTCATTCAGTCAGTCACACAAACTCATGTTTACCACTTCATTATGGCTACAGGTTATTTCTTGTCTAATATCTTTGTTTCTTTGTTAATTCTAAGACTTAAGTGCTTACACCGCTTCATGCCACTTTCAGCAACACTGGTATGGCTACTGGGTGTCATGATTGCTTGGCAGATACAAGATATAGTAATTAAAATGTTCTAACACAATTCACAAACACAGCAGCCTTGTAGCAGAGAAAGACTGGACACGTATGAATTACGAATGCTGGGATGGTGGGGTGGTGTCGGGGAGTGGCAGGGGATGGTGGGAGGGCTACGCGGCTGCTCCACAACAAGGCGGCTGCTTGAGCAAAAGAGAATATTTTTTTTTCCTTCCCACAAACTGAACCATATTAAATTAATTATAGGACGTATTACATAAAATTGTGCCGCAATTCTTTAGTCGTGCAATACTCAAATCATGCCAAATAAACTCGAGCTAAATGACGGTCTACTGTACCATTGTTATTATACGTTTTTTTTTTTTTTTTTCAACAACGTCGGTCGTCTCCCACCGAGGCAAGGTGACCCAAAAAAAAAAAGAAAATCCCCAAAAAGAAAATACTTTCATCATCATTCAACACTTTCACCACACTCACACATTATCACTGCTTTTGCAGAGGTGCTCAGAATACAACAGCTTAGAAGCATATACGTATAAAGATACACAACATATCCCTCCAAACTGCCAATATCCCAAACCCTTCCTTTAAAGTGCAGGCATTGTACTTCCCATTTCCAGGACTCAAGTCCGACTATTATGAAAATAACCGGTTTCCCTGAATCCCTTCACTAAATATTACCCTGCTCACACTCCAACAGATCGTCAGGTCCCAAGTATCATTCGTCTCCATTCACTCCTATCTAACATGCTCATGCACGCTTGCTGGAAGTCCAAGCCCCTCGCCCACAAAACCTCCTTTACCCCCTCTTTCCAACCCTTTCGAGGACGACCCCTACCCCTCTTTCCTTCCCCTATAGATTTATATGCTTTCCATGTCATTCTATTTTGATCCATTCTCTCTAAATGACCAAACCACCTCAACAACCCCTCTTCTGCCCTCTGACTAATGCTTTTATTAACTCCACACCTCCTAATTTCCACACTCCGAATTTTCTGCATAATATTTACACCACGCAAAAAAATAGAATTTTTACTGTTGTGCAGACTACTGCATTATTGTAATAATTGTATAAATAATATTAACCCATTCATGACTGCATATTGGAATGGACAGTGACATCATTTGTTTACTCCTGAACATCGCCAAAGAAGCAAACAGTTCTGCTACTTTGAGCTCAATTTCTAGGTACTTTTTTGTCGTGAAACCAATCAAAATCATATCTATTTCTGTAATATATCTTCCATTCTATCAAATGAGACCAAAAAAACGAGAATTAACCATAAAAACCATATGAAAATACCGCTCAGGTGCAGCTAATGGCTTAGAAGTGAATTCCATTATTTATGGTCCGATTTCTTTCATTTTTGGTGTACTTTAAAGAAGCATCTTTCCATCATACATTGCCCAAGTTTCAATAAGATAGTCCGACAAACAAATGAGATCCAATTCCCTAGATCAGAGCTCCTCACCAGTGTCAAGGAACCTCTCTTGAGGCCCGCTCACTTATGGAAATTTCGCTCACGTATGGAAGCAAAAAATCAAGTGATCAACTGCTCGCATTTGGAAAAACTCACATGTGGATGCGCTCACAAGTGGAGGTTCCATTGCATATAGTATTATAGAAGACTGTACACAAATAACCCGCACATAAAAGAGAAAAGCTTACGACGACGTTTCGGTCCGACTTGGACCATTGACAAAGTCACACTAACCAGAGGTGGAGCAGGACGGCTATATATAGGCAGGAAGAGGTGGTGGTAGTAGTGGTAGTAGTACAAGAGTTGTATATAATACCGACAAGATGAAATTAAGACACATGCACAACACCCGGGCATCCCCATCATAGACGTCTCGCCATCCAGCCAGCCACTGGATGGCGAAACGTCCACAACAAAGACAACCAGACGTTGCACATGTGTCTCAATTTCATCAGTAGTTGTAGTAGTAGTAGAAGAAGAGGTAGTAGTGGTAGTGGTAGAAGTGGGAAATAAGGAGGATGAGCCAGTCAAATACAAAGGAAGAGGAGCACTGCAAGAGAGCTAGATGCCCACAGAGGGAGAGCAAGCGCACAGAGGTGCGTGAAAGGGGAAGTGGTGAAATAAATGAAGAAGGAACAGAAACACGAGACAGGAGAGAGAAAAGAGAAAGACAACCCAGAGGAGAAAAGGAAAGAGGAAAGGGGAAGAGGTAGAAGAAGAAAAAGAAAAAGAAAAAATGAGGATTCAGGTTAAGTCACGGGTGTTCTGAAGTTTGGAGCATTTTACAATGTAGTGGGAGAGGAAGGCATCTACAGAGACGAAGCCAGGGCTAAGGTTCATACAAGGAAAGTTGTGTATTAGAGAGGATTCAACTAGACGGCAACTGTTCGAGTTGGAAGTAGGGAAGACAGTTTTAGCAGAAGACCAGTCAATAGGATGGCTATGATCTCTGACGTGACAGAAAAGAGCATTGTTAGTGTCGGCAAGCCTAACACTATTTTTGTGCTCCCTAAGTCTGTCAGAAAGAGATCGACCAGTTTCTCCGAAGTATTGAAGAGGACAGGAGGAGCAAGAAATAGAGTAGACACCAGGAACATCTGTAGAGGGAGGAGAGGTATGAACGAGATTAGTGCGAAGAGTGTTAGTCTGGCGGAAGGTAAGCTTGATGTTTAAGGGACGGAGAGAATTGTTGAGATTAGAAAGACCGGAAATGTAGGGAAGGCAGAGGCTAGAAGAGTTCTCATGAGTAGAGAGTTTGGGAGAGAAGAAATTGCGTTTAGCATGTGAGAGGGCAGAGTCTGTGAAATGGGAAGGGTAGCCAAGACGGGAGAATGAATTAGGAAGAGTGGAAATTTCTGCTGGAAGGAACTGAGGATCACAGATGCAGAGGGCACGGAGAAAGAGGGAGATAAAATGTAAAATGCTCCAAACTTCAGAACACCCGTGACTTAACCTGAATCCTCATTTTTTCTTTTTCTTTTTCTTTTTCTTCTTCTTCCTCTTCCCCTTTCCTCTTTCCTTTTCTCCTCTGGGTTGTCTTTCTCTTTTCTCTCTCCTGTCTCGTGTTTCTGTTCCTTCTTCATTTATTTCACCACTTCCCCTTTCACGCACCTCTGTGCACTTGCTCTCCCTCTGTGGGCATCTAGCTCTCTTGCAGTGCTCCCCTTCCTTTGTATTTGACTGGCTCGTCCTCCTTATTTCCCACTTCTACCACTACCACTACTACTACCTCTTCTTCTACTACTACAACTACTGATGAAATTGAGACACATGTGCGGCATCTGGTTGTCTTTGTTGTGGACGTTTCGCCATCCAGTGGCTGGCTGGATGGCGAGATGTCTATGATGGGGATGCCCGGGTGTTGTGCATGTGTCTTAATTTCATCTTGTCGGTATTATATACAACTCTTGTACTACTACTACTACTACTACTACCACCACCTCTTCCTGCCTATATATAGCCGTCCTGCTCCACCTCTGGTTAGTGTGACTTTGTCAATGGTCCAAGTCGGACCGAAACGTCGTCGTAAGCTTCTCTCTTTTATGTGCGGGTTATTTGTGTATCGTTCCAGTCACGGTATTGTGCCTTTTTTGTTATTTATAAAGACTGTAGCCTCATTTTAGGTTATGCTTAATTTCTAAGATACTCATAATCTGGCATATGTTCTAATACTGTTGGTAACTGGGCATTGTTGGTTTAAATAAAGCTAAATTTGAGTGGGGAAGGGACTTTGTCCTGTTTTAAGTGAATTCCATTGCTCCCTTTGACCAAATTCTTAGCTTTTTCACTAGTTTGCCTTCCATTCTACTGATTAAGCACAGGAAGCAGTCAATTCAATTATTTCAACTATCCTATAAAGTGCACATAAGGCATTAATTTGGCCAATTTTAAACAAATTTAAAAAATACAATATAAAATAAAACGTAAAATTAACTATGTAGACATTCCTGGCAGTAAAACAACATTTTCCCTGTTCATTTATCACTTCCCAAGGCCTCTTCTCTGTTACATTTGCCTTCCATTTTGAATTCACATTTACACAAAAATAGAAGATTTACTGTTTCCCAGATAATAAAACATAACCAGGAATGATTGGTCATGGTTTATGCCTCACTGGCATCCCAGTAATTTAATCAGACCTATTAAAACACCCATAAAACAGATTGGAGGTGTAAGGAGGCCTTACTCATCCCCAGAGAAATTGGCAAAAATCTAATATTTATGCTACTTTGAGCCCAATTTCAAGCTACTTCCAGTCCTGAAACCAACCAAAATCATCTCTGTTTCAATAGTATTTCTGCCATTCTTTCAAATGATACAAAGAAAGAACCATATAAATCATCCTAGAAAACGCCTCAAAGGCACTGTTACAAGTCAAAGACAAGGTCAAGAGTTTTGCTGGATTATTTTTATACTGTGCACACTCACTGCGTAGACCCATTCTCTGATATCTAGGCCAAAATTTACTGTTCAAAATTTTCTGAGTAAGCTGAGCTCATGACATTAAACTACTCAAGGGATCCTGGCCTCAGTGACATAGTTCTACATGATGGCCACTGAAAGGGTTAAGTAATAATCAAATTAGAGAAAAAGAAAGTAAAAGAAAGGTAAAGAGAGTGGTGAGAGAGTGCAAAAGGAGAGCAGATGATAGAGTGGGAGAGGCACTGTCAAGAAATTTTAATGAAAATAAGAAAAAATTTTGGAGTGAGTTAAACAAGTTAAGAAAGCCTAGGGAAAATATGGATTTGTCAGTTAAAAACAGAGTAGGGGAGTTAGTAGATGGGGAGATGGAGGTATTGGGTAGATGGCGAGAATATTTTGAGGAACTTTTAAATGTTAAGGAAGAAACAGAGGCAGTAATTTCATGCACTGGTCAGGGAGGTATACCATCTTTTAGGAGTGAAGAAGAGCAGAATGTAAGTGTGGGGGAGGTACGTGAGGCATTACGTAAAATAAAAGGGGGGTAAAGCAGCTGGAACTGATGGGATCATGACAGAAATGTTAAAAGCAGGGGGGGATATAGTGTTGGAGTGGTTGGTACTTTTGTTTAATAAATGTATGAAAGAGGGGAAGGTACCTAGGGATTGGCAGAGAGCATGTATAGTCCCTTTATATAAAGGGAAAGGGGACAAAAGAGACTGTAAAAATTATAGAGGAATAAGCTTACTGAGTATACCAGGAAAAGTGTACGGTAGGGTTATAATTGAAAGAATTAGAGGTAAGACAGAATGTAGGATTGCGGATGAGCAAGGAGGTTTTAGAGTGGGTAGGGGATGTGTAGATCAGGTGTTTACATTGAAGCATATATGTGAACAGTATTTAGATAAAGATAGGGAAGTTTTTATTGCATTTATGGATTTAGAAAAGGCATATGATAGAGTGGATAGAGGAGCAATGTGGCAGATGTTGCAAGTATATGGAATAGGTGGTAAGTTATTAAATGCTGTAAAGAGTTTTTATGAGGATAGTGAGGCTCAGGTTAGGGTGTGTAGAAGAGAGGGAGACTACTTCCCGGTAAAAGTAGGTCTTAGACAGGGATGTTAATGTCACCATGGTTGTTTAATATATTTATAGATGGGGTTGTTAAGGAAGTAAATGCTAGGGTGTTTGGGAGAGGGGTGGGATTAAATTATGGGGAATCAAATTCAAAATGGGAATTGACACAGTTACTTTTTGCTGATGATACTGTGCTTATGGGAGATTCTAAAGAAAAATTGCAAAGGTTAGTGGATGAGTTTGGGAATGTGTGTAAAGGTAGAAAGTTGAAAGTGAACATAGAAAAGAGTAAGGTAATGAGGGTGTCAAATGATTTAGATAAAGAAAAATTGGATATCAAATTGGGGAGGAGGAGTATGGAAGAAGTGAATGTTTTCAGATACTTGGGAGTTGACGTGTCGGCGGATGGATTTATGAAGGATGAGGTTAATCATAGAATTGATGAGGGAAAAAAGGTGAGTGGTGTGTTGAGGTATATGTGGAGTCAAAAAACGTTATCTATGGAGGCAAAGAAGGGAATGTATGAAAGTATAGTAGTACCAACACTCTTATATGGGTGTGAAGCTGGGTGGTAAATGCAGCAGCGAGGAGACGGTTGGAGGCAGTGGAGATGTCCTGTTTAAGGGCAATGTGTGGTGTAAATATTATGCAGAAAATTCGGAGTGTGGAAATTAGGAGAAGGTGTGGAGTTAATAAAAGTATTAGTCAAGGGCAGAAGAGGGGTTGTTGAGGTGGTTTGGTCATTTAGAGAGAATGGATCAAAGTAGAATGACATGGAAAGCATATAAATCTATAGGGGAAGGAAGGCGGGGTAGGGGTCGTCCTCGAAAGGGTTGGAGAGAGGGGGTAAAGGAGGTTTTGTGGGTAAGGGGCTTGGACTTCCAGCAAGCGTGCGTGAGCGTGTTAGATAGGAGTGAATGGAGACGAATGGTACTTGGGACCTGACGATCTGTTGGAGTGTGAGCAGGGTAATATTTAGTGAAGGGATTCAGGGAAACCGGTTATTTTCATATAGTCGGACTTGAGTCCTGGAAATGGGAAGTACAATGCCTGCACTTTAAAGGAGGGGTTTGGGATATTGGCAGTTTGGAGGGATATGTTGTGTATCTTTATATGTGTATGCTTCTAGACTGTTGTATTCTGAGCACCTCTGCAAAAACAGTGATAATGTGCGAGTGTGGTGAAAGTGTTGAATGATGATGAAAGTATTTTCTTTTTGGGGATTTTCTTTCTTTTTTGGGTCACCCTGCCTCGGTGGGAGACGGCCGACTTGTTGAAAAAAAAAAAAATTAAGTTTATTGAGGGATGATCAAAAATGTTAATTCTCTGTTGTGCAGTATTAATAATAAACAATTATTAAACTGGTTTATATTTTGTAAACCAATTTTTTCCCAAAATTAATTTGAATATTACTGTGATGTGAATGCTTAATTTTCACTATAATTAAGAATAAAATTTGTGTTCTGTCACAAAACAAGATTTGAGAGAAAGTTATATCTGTAGTTTCTAACTCAGATATGGTTGTTACAGTGATAGGATTATAGTAAACCTATTAGTAGCCAGCATAGTTTAGTTTAGAGTTATTAAGTCTTACTGGTTGTTATGACCCTTATGGGTTTAGCACTTGGTTATGATTATAATAATAATAATACTGGTTATTATGATTTTATAAAAAATCTAGTGATTTTCAGTAATACTGTAATTTGATTAGTCACATTTCTCAGGTTTGAGTTGTATTAGCAGAAAAATTGGTGTACATCTTGATAACTTTAATTTAACTATATTATTTGTCATCACAGTAGAATTATTACTACTTCATGTAGTTTTAACAAGCTTTCTTTTCATATCGCCTATTTTTTCTGTGATTTGTATATTATTTCTGTTTTTGAAATTTTAAGAATGAATTTGATTTTGATTATGTACTCTACACATACTGGCACTGTATTTGTTATTGAAACTGTTGGTGCCATTAGATAAATCTATTTTAATATAAATTTTACATTAAAGATCATATTTGTATATTATCAATCTCTACAAGTTTAGTCACATTGTATATTGCCTCCAGTTGCATTTTTTAAATTAACTTGCATACAGTATTCTTTGTAGAGCTGATTACCTTAGACATCCTTGATAATTCATGTTGACTGTATTGTACCATATGCTTGTTGTTTAGCATTGCTAATGTATTTATATAGCTATTCTCTTGTTGACATGCTAACAAAATGTTGACTATTTACAGTTGTGTGTAGACTTGAGTTCATTATGCCTAACCTAAATATAGACAGTAATAATTTTGTGTTTTTCCCTGTACAGTTATATATTGATAATAAGTTTGTTAGAAAATAATTAAGTAGTCACTAACCTTTGCTCTGTAGGTTCCAAATGTGCATTTGTCATTTTAATCTCTAGAAAATATTCATAGCAGAGAAGAAATAGATAATTGAGTTCATACTTAACTGTTCATAGGGATATTCACATATGTGATCATGATAAGGATTGAGAAATGAGGCTTCTTTTTTAGCAGTTTTCTTGCATTACTTGTTATTTACTCCTAAATGTCTTGCGTTATAACCAGAACTTACTAATGAGGCTTATTCAGCTATGATCTTATTCTTAACCCTTTCAGGATCCAGAGGCCAAATTTCAAAGTGCGCACCAGGGTCCAAGAATTTAAAAAAAAAAATTTTTATTTTTTCTTATGAAATGGTAGAGAATCTTTTTCTGAAGGTAATAAAACAAAAAGTACGAAATTTGATGGAAAATTTATGAAATTATGCTCTCGCGAATTTTGATGTGTCAGCGATATTTACGAATCAGCGATTTTGCAGACTTTGACTCCCATTTTAGGCCAATTACATTATTCCAGTCGACCAAATTCTTACCTATTTCACTAGTATTACTTCTATTCTATCGATTGAGTGCAAGAAATTGCCAAGTAAACTGTTTCAACTACAAAATAAAGTGATCGGAAATTGGTAATTTGGCCAATTTAACACAAAGTTCAAAATATTCCAATTTCAAAATAGGGTCCAGAATAAAAAATGTAGGTATTCCTGGCACTAAACTAACATTTCCTCTATTCATTAGTTACATTTTGAGGCTTTACAAATGAATTCCATTTTGATTTTTTATTCACATAATGAATTTTTATTCAAACCAAAAAATAGAAGATTTACTGTTATGTAATATTGTAATAATTGTATAAATATCATCACCATATTTGTGAATGTATATTAGACCCACCAGCTGGCGTGTATTAGATGTGTGAGGTCGTTTGTTTACTCTTGAACATCGGCAAAAATTCAACATTTCCACTACTTTGAGCTCAGTTTCAAGCCATTTCCAGTGCTAAAACCAATCAAGATCATCTCTATTTCTGTAATAAGTCTTCCATTCTATCAAATGAGACCAAGAAATCGCAAATACAACTATAAAAAACATACGACAAAACACTGCAAAGTCGCTGTTTTAATCAAAAATCACGGTCTCAGTTTTTTTCTCTCATTATACACTGTGTGCTGCAGGATTTGTTTTATGTGGTGCACACATACCACAAAGATGTATTCTCTCATATCTAGGCTCAAATTTACCACTCATAGCTTATCAGAGTGAGCTGAGCTCATGGCGTAGATCTACGGTTTGGACCCTGAACGTAAAGCCGTAGATCTACAGCACGGACCCTGAAAGGGTTAAATAAGCCAAACGTGTACACTGGAACCTTGGTATGCGACCTTAATTCATTCCAGAAGGCTGAGTGCCGCTTCGTTTGAGTATCGAACAAGTTCTTCCCAACCAATTTTCTGTTTGGTTGGCTTTTATCACTAATCGTCGTAGGCCTCACGGTGACTTATTTATACAAATAATACAAAAAAAAAAAATGCAAAGAAACACGAAATAATTTACAGCGAAGTTCTGGCAGGTTGTATTTGTTTGGTAGAGTGCTGAGCTTTGTTCAAGTAGGGAGCTGGTCGTATACCGAGGTTCCACTGTATTACTATTTTTTGCTAAAACTACAAAAATTTATCAGAGCTATGCAAAATTAACCCCTTCACTGGTGGAAGCCCCAGTATTCAGTGCTGATAATGTTGACAGAAATGGTTGAGAATCTTTTTTTTCTGAAGGTAATGACACCAAAAATTTAAAATTTGATGGAAACTTATGGATTATGCAGGTGCGAAGTTGGTCGTCATGGCACAATTTACACATCAGCAATTTTCCCCAATTTGAGTCGGTTTGCTCAATTTGACCAAATTCTTAGCTATTTCACTAGTATACCTTCTGTTCTATTGATTGAGCTTAAGAAACTGCCCATTCATCTATCAGAACTATCCTATATACTGCACAGAAGTTGGTAATTTGGCCACAAAATTCCAGTTTAAAAACAAGTCAAGTCCACAATAAACATTGTGTACATTCCAGCCACCTAAGCGACCTATCCTCTGTTCATTAACCATGCCCCCAGACCTCTCCTGTATTACACTTGCTCACCATTTTGAATCCATTGTCACACAAAAAACAGTTTTACCCTATTTCTCTGATTAATAAAACATAACCAAGAATGATTAGTCATGGATTAGGTGATCCTAATAATTGTAGCAGACCAAGTAAAAACCCATAAAATAGACTGGGGGGGGGAGCCTTATCTTTCCTTTAATATTTAATAATTTAATATTTCCACTTATTTGAGCTCTTATTTCAAGCTACTTCTGATCCTGATATTGACTAAAATCATCTTTACTTTAGTAGTAGTATATTTTATACTGTCATATGATACCAAGAAACAGCTAATAAAATCATCCTAAAAAGCACCTCAGTGTGTGTATTTTAATCCAGACTGTAAGCCAGAGGTTTGCTTTTCTCATGCACTACATGGGACAGGATTTTTTTTGTACCATGAACACTCACCACACAGACCAGTATCCTCATGTCTGTGCCAAAAGTTACTGCTCACAGCATATTTGAGGTCACTGTAAACAACACTGGCACCAGTAACATAGATCTATGTGAGATTTTTGCTGATGGCATTTTAGTATTTCTTGCTCTTCTGCTGACTACAAGTAATTTATTTCATTAATCACCGCAGTCAAAATTGTGTCACTAATGTTTTCTGTCCACACAATTGGCAAATGTTTGAAATCCTCCTCCTCTTTTTTTTTTTTTTTTTATGTTTTATGTTTTGGCTACTCTGTTTTGCAAACTTAAGTTAGTTTTTCCCACAAGTTATTTGATCCAACATATGTATATAAATATATATCTTTCCTATCTACTTATCCTAATGTTTTTGTGGCTTTGTCTTGTATAGGTTTATACTGTTCATATATACAGTACTTAGCTTATCTATAATACAAGTAATGCATTTTCAGTAAAGTCTGTATACAGTGAATCTGCCACACAAACCCAGTTTTATATACCCTGGCAATTGATTGGATATTTGGTTCTAGACCCTTTCAGGTCCATTCCTCAACCCTAGTATTTTAATATCTATTTTAATAATGCACATACCTGTACAAGATTCAATTTAAGAAATATTGTACACTGTGACAAAATATTAATTAAAAACATAAGATACCTTTCCACTTAATATGAAATTTAAAGAAATTCTCATTTTTGTTAAAAGGATTTACTGTATTTCATTGAAATGGGATAGTTTATCTTGTTTTTTTTTTTTATTAATATTAAGTTTTACACAGTGGGAGATGGCCGACTTGTTAAAAAAAAAAAAATATAAGAGGGAAAGACTTGTACAGAGTTCATACATGAACTTGCTTCCTGTCTGGTTAAATTAATCGCTAACTGCCATGATAGTAAATACTTGTATGTACTTCAACTAAAAACATAGGATTACTCTTTTCACTACTACAGACTGGTAATTAAATATCGTAAGATGTAGTGGTGTATGGTGATGGTGATACTAACTGTAAAATTGTTTTGTTACATTTTCTTTCAAAATTCAGAAGCAAAGCATTTTGTGAAAGTTCACATGGCTTTAATTTTTATGTGGCTTTAATCACATTAGTATTAAAATTTATAAGAAAATGCACCCAAAGGAAAGAAAATAGTGTTAGAGTAAACCCATTGAGTATCTCTTGTAAACAATT
Source organism: Cherax quadricarinatus (assembly GCF_026875155.1). Taxonomy (NCBI): domain Eukaryota; kingdom Metazoa; phylum Arthropoda; class Malacostraca; order Decapoda; family Parastacidae; genus Cherax; species Cherax quadricarinatus. The sequence continues at coordinate 7,192,734 of NC_069410.1, read as the reverse complement.
TTTTTTCATGGTTATACTCCCCTAAATATTACTCGCACATAAAGTATAACCAAAATAGTCTGATAAATCCATTGAGAATGTTATAATGTACAGTAAAATGGGAGCTCCCATTAATGGATTTCGGCAATTTCTGACAAAAAGAAATGTCTAAATGAATGTTGGAAATATCGGGTAAAATGTACAAAGGTCCATAATTCCAGACTTTATTCATAGCGATAGTGTCCATTCTGAAATATTGGACCAAGTCTGATGACTTCAATGTTTGTTTGGTATGGGCCAGAGTGACCACGTTCAGGACCTGTTTATTTTCATTTTTCTCTCAGCCGTAGACCACCTGCACCAGTTTGTGGTCACTCGTGCATACCCTTGTCTTTCAGTCTTTAACTTTCTTTGGATTTATTGTAACCTTATTAACATATTAAGTAAAGTGCAATTAACAATGGCTTCTCAAGCAATTAGTGCCAAGAGGAAACTTGAGCTAATAAAGAAGGTTGAGTCTAGCACCTCAGTGGTACAGGTATGTGAGGAATATAGTGTTAAGAAACAGTGTCTGATATCTGTAGAAGCATGAACAAACTTACAGATTATGCTCTTAAGTTTAGTATAGATGCTAGTGGAGCTTTACAGCTCCACTAGCATCAATAGTGGAGCTTTACAGCTCCACTATTGATCATGACAGTTTACACCTCATCTCTACCATGAAAAGGCAAGTAAAGTTATTGTAAATTATCTACAAGACTATAAAATTACTATTCATTACAGTATGTACTGTGCTGTAGTAATACAGGTTACATTGCCTGTATTCTTAGTGTTTGGTTGTCTTCTGTATTAGCAAACTAAGTCTGCTAGTTCAGATGACAACCAGACCATCATGAAAAAATTTTGTTAATTGAAAGTTTCAGACAATCAACAATATTGTACATCCCTTGCCCCCTATAATCTGTTAATGAGAGGGGGCATTGACCCCTGGAACTCTCTCCAGGTAAACTCCAGGTAAGCACTATAGCAGTGCCTACATACTTCACCTTGCCCAAGATTGTTATTGCAAATCATGAATGCTTGTAGTCTGAATTTTGGCAGTAAAGAAAATAATGTGTTTACAAAAGTCCGTTATATAAAAGCCAAATGCAAGAAAAGTGCATCACAGTATATAGTTTTTCTTTCTACTGCTGCATTTCCATATGATGTCTAACTGCTTTTGCACTGACTTGAAAATTGTAATGCTAATGGTGAAAAAAAAATTTCATTGCGTATGTTTAGAATTTGAGGCAACATTAATTTTTTTCAGCTTTTATCAGCATGATTTCTCATTATATCAAAGTACTGTATTTTTAATTATTATATTCCTCTGTTTTTAAGTGTGAATTTTACATTTCTTTAGAAAAATTAATCTCTGCAGTACATGTCTTCCTGTATCTGAGCCATCTCCTTTACCCTATGGCATGTGTCAGGGCTCTGTTCTTGAACTAGTATTGTACATGTCTACCATTTATGTTTGTGGCTTAATCTTACTGTTGGATGCCCATAGGATTAATTATTTTTATGCTGAGATACACAAGTCTGTGTCCAGGTTCTGTATAAATGGGTAAGATGCAAAACTCAGATTTAGTTCTCTTTTTGTATTAATGTTGGTAGAATTACCGACATTATGTAAAGTAAAAGAACACAAGTGCAACTAATATGACATTTTATTGTGGCAATGTTTCACACTCCAGGAGCTTTATCAAGCCGTTACAAACAATACCATGACACAGAGGCTTAAAGTGAGATGTAATATTAGTGGTAAATAACAAAAAAAGGCACAGTACCATGACTGGAATATTAGTGGTAATAGTAGTAGTAATAGTAATAGTAATATAAGTTGTAGAAGTAGTAGTAATACAGTATGGTAGAACAATTGACTTGCACAGTTCTCTTTTACTGGATATTCAGGCTTGGATGACAAATAGAAAATTGAAACCAAATGAAAGTAAGAGAGATTTTGATTATCTGGGGAAGCCTTGAGGGAATACAAATGGGAGATTTTGGTTTCTTTGATTGAGGTGCTGTCAGTTTGCAGCCTGTGGGATAAGTGAGGGATCTGGGTCTACCTGGATTCTTCATTGTCTTTTGTTGGACATATCAAGCACAGTGAATTCCTGTAATTGTCATATTTGCAAACTTTATACAGTCAAAATATCTTGATAAACAGAGTATCTGAGTCATTGTCCATTAATAACAAAAAGGCACAATACCGTGACTGGAACGATACACAAATAACCCGCACATAAAAGACAGAAGCTTACGACGACGTTTCGGTCCGACTTGGACCATTGACAAAGTCACACTAACAGAGGAGGAGCAGGACGGCTATATATAGGCATGAAGAGGTGGAGGTAGTAGTAGTGGTAGTAGTACAAGAATTGTATATAATACCGACAGGATGAAATGACACATGCACAACACCCGGGCATCCCCACCGTAGACGTTTCGCCATCCAGCCAGCCACTGGATGGCGAAACGTCCACAACAAAGACAACCAGACGCCGCACATGTGTCTAATTTCATCAGTAGAAGTAGTAGAAGAAGAAGAGGTAGTAGTAGTGGTAGTGGTAGAAGTGGGAAATAAGGAAGACGAGCCAGTCAAATACAAAGGAAGGGGAGCACTGCAAGAGAGCTAGAAACCCACAGAGGGAGAGCAAGCGCACCGAGGTGCGTGAAAGGGGAAGTGGTGAAATAAAATAAAGGAACAGAAACACGAGACAGGAGAGAGAAAGACAACCCAGAGGAGAAAAGGAGAGAGGAAAGGGGAAGAGGAAGAAGAAAAAGAAGAAGAAGAAGAAAAAATGAGGATTCAGGTTAAGTCACGGGTGTTCTGAAGTTTGGAGCATTTTACAATGTAGTGGGAGAGGAAGGCATCTACAGAGACGAAGCCAGGGCTAAGGTTCATACAAGGAAAGTTGTGTATAAGAGAGGATTCAACTAAACGGCGACTGTTCGAGTTGGAAGTAGGGAAGACAGTTTTAGCAGAAGACCAGTCAATAGGATGGCTATGATCTCTGACGTGACAGAAAAGAGCATTGTTAGTGTCGGCAAGCCTAACACTATTTTTGTGCTCCCTAAGTCCACTCTTTATAATTCGTTCTCCCGTCTTGGCTACCCTTCCCATTTCATAGACTCTGCCCTCTCACGTGCTAAACGCAATTTCTTCTCTCCCAAACTCTCTACTTATGGGAACTCTTCTATCCTCTGCCTTCCCTACATTTCCGGTCTTTCTAATCTCAACAATTCTCTCCGTCCCTTAGACATCAAGCTTACCTTCCGCCAGACTAACACTCTTCGCACTAATCTCGTTCATACCTCTCCTCCCTCTACAGATGTTCCTGGTGTCTACTCTATTTCTTGCTCCTCCTGTCCTCTTCAATACTTTGGAGAAACTGGTCGATCTCTTTCTGACAGACTTAGGGAGCACAAAAATAGTGTTAGGCTTGCCGACACTAACAATGCTCTTTTTTTGTCACGTCAGAGATCATAGCCATCCTATTGACTGGTCTTCTGCTAAAACTGTCTTCCCTACTTCCAACTCGAACAGTCGCCGTTTAGTTGAATCCTCTCTTATACACAACTTTCCTTGTATGAACCTTAGCCCTGGCTTCGTCTCTGTAGATGCCTTCCTCTCCCACTACATTGTAAAATGCTCCAAACTTCAGAACACCCGTGACTTAACCTGAATCCTCATTTTTTCTTCTTCTTCTTCTTTTTCTTCTTCCTCTTCCCCTTTCCTCTCTCCTTTTCTCCTCTGGGTTGTCTTTCTCTCTCCTGTCTCGTGTTTCTGTTCCTTTATTTTATTTCACCACTTCCCCTTTCACGCACCTCGGTGCGCTTGCTCTCCCTCTGTGGGTTTCTAGCTCTCTTGCAGTGCTCCCCTTCCTTTGTATTTGACTGGCTCGTCTTCCTTATTTCCCACTTCTACCACTACCACTACTACTACCTCTTCTTCTTCTTCTACTGATGAAATTAGACACATGTGCGGCGTCTGGTTGTCTTTGTTGTGGACGTTTCGCCATCCAGTGGCTGGCTGGATGGCGAAACGTCTACGGTGGGGATGCCCGGGTGTTGTGCATGTGTCATTTCATCCTGTCGGTATTATATACAATTCTTGTACTACTACTACTACTACTACTACCACTACTACTACCTCCACCTCTTCATGCCTATATATAGCCGTCCTGCTCCTCCTCTGTTAGTGTGACTTTGTCAATGGTCCAAGTCGGACCGAAACGTCGTCGTAAGCTTCTGTCTTTTATGTGCGGGTTATTTGTGTATCATTGTCCATTAATTTGTTTCCTCTCAAATTGATTTTTACAATTGTTTGTGGGTTTGCGTAACAACTTGCTAAAAACATCAGTCTCTACTGAGTCAAGCAGCTAAATTGGTATTTTTGACCCCAACTGGGATTCCCACTAGTTTCTACTTGTATAAACTGCATTGGTTTCCTATCAAGGCAGGAAACAAATTTAAACTCTGATTTTTTTTTTTTTTTTTTTTTTTTTTTTTTTTTTAAACTGGCCGATTCCCACCAAGGCAGGGTGGCCCGAAAAAGAAAAACTTTCACCATCATTCACTCCATCACTGTCTTGCCAGAAGGGTGCTTTACACTACAGTTAAATTGCAACATTAACACTCCTCCTTCAGAGTGCAGGCACTGTACTTCCCATCTCCAGGACTCAAGTCTGGCCTGCCGGTTTCCCTGAACCCCTTCATAAATGTTACTTTGCTCACACTCCAACAGCACGTCAAGTATTAAAAACCATTTGTCTCCATTCACTCCTATCAAACACGCTCGTGCATGCCTGCTGGAAGTCCAAGCCCCTCGCACACAAAACCTCCTTTACCCCCTCCCTCCAACCTTTCCTAGGCCGACCCCTACCCCGCCTTCCTTCCACTACAGACTGATACACTCTTGAAGTCATTCTGTTTCGCTCCATTCTCTCTACATGTCCGAACCACCTCAACAACCCTTCCTCAGCCCTCTGGACAACAGTTTTGGTAATCCCGCACCTCCTCCTAACTTCCAAACTACGAATTCTCTGCATTATATTCACACCACACATTGCCCTCAGACATGACATCTCCACTGCCTCCAGCTTTCTCCTCACTGCAACATTCATCACCCATGCTTCACACCCATATAAGAGCGTTGGTAAAACTATACTCTCATACATTCCCGTCTTTGCCTCCAAGGACGAAGTTCTTTGTCTCCACAGACTCCTAAGTGCACCGTTCACCCTTTTCCCCTCATCAATTCTATGATTCACCTCATGTTTCGTAGACCCATCCACTGACACGTCTACTCCCAAATATCTGAATACATTCACCTCCTCCATACTCTCTCCCTCCAATCTGATATCCAATCTTTCATCACCTAATCTTTTTGCTATCCTCGTAACCTTACTTTTTCCTGTATTCACTTTTAATTTTCTTCTTTTGCATACCCTACCAAATTCATCCACCAACCTCTGCAACTTCTCTTCAGAATCTCCCAAGAGCACAGTGTCATCAGGAAAGAGCAACTGTGACAAATCCCACTTTGTGTGATTCTTTATCTTTTAACTCCACGCCTCTTGCCAAGACCCTCGCATTTACTTCTCTTACAACCCCATCTATAAATATATTAAACAACCACGGTGACATCACACATCCTTGTCTAAGGCCTACTTTTACTGGGAAATAATCTCCCTCTTTCCTACATACTCTAACTTGAGCCTCACTATCCTCGTAAAAACTCTTCACTGCTTTCAGTAACCTACCTCCTACACCATACACCTGCAACATCTGCCACATTGCCCCCCTATCCACCCTGTCATATGCCTTTTCCAAATCCATAAATGCCACAAAGACCTCTTTAGCCTTATCTAAATACTGTTCACTTATATGTTTCACTGTAAACACCTTGTCCACACACCCCCTACCTTTCCTAAAGCCTCCTTGTTCATCTGCTATCCTATTCTCCGTCTTACTCTTAATTCTTTCAATAATGACTCTACCATACACTTTACCAGGTATACTCAACAGATTTATCCCCCTATGATTTTTGCACTCTCTTTTGTTCCCTTTGCCTTTATACAACGGAACTATGCATGCTCTCTACCAATCCCTAGGTACCTTACCCTCTTCCATACATTTATTAAATAATTGCACCAACCACTCCAAAACTATATCCCCACCTGCTTTTAACAATTCTATCTTTATCCCATCAATCTCGGCTGCCTTACCCCCTTTCATTTTACCTACTGCCTCACGAACTTCCCCCACACTCACAACTGGCTCTTCCTCACTCCTACAAGATGTTATTCCTCCTTGCCCTATACACGAAATCACAGCCTCCCTATCTTCATCAACATTTAACAATTCCTCAAAATATTCCTTCCATCTTCCCAATACCTCTTACTCTCCATTTAATAACTCTTTTCTTCTCCTATTTTTAACTGACAAATCCATTTGTTCTCTAGGCTTCCTTAACTTATTAATCTCACTCCAAAACTTTTTCTTATTCTCAACAAAATTTGTTGATAACATCTCACCCACTCTCTCATTTGCTCTCTTTTTACATTGCTTCACCACTCTCTTAACCTCTCTCTTTTTCTCCATATACTCTTCCCTCCTTGCATCACTTCTACTTTGTAAAAACTTCTCATATGCTAACTTTTTCTCCCTTACTACTCTCTTTACATCATCATCATTCCACCAATCGCTCCTCTTCCCTCCTGCACCCACTTTCCTGTAACCACAAACTTCTGTTGAACACTCTAACACTACATTTTTAAACCTACCCCATACCTCTTCGACCCCATTGCCTATGCTCTCATTAGCCCATCTATCCTCCAATAGCTGTTTATATCTTACCCTAACTGCCTCCTCTTTTAGTTTATAAACCTTCACCTCTCTCTTCCCTGATGCTTCTATTCTCCTTGTATCCCATCTACCTTTTACTCTCAGTGTAGCTACAACTAAGAAGTGATCTGATATATCTGTGGCCCCTCTGTAAACATGTACATCCTGAAGTCTACTCAACAGTCTTTTATCTACCAATACATAATCCAACAAACTACAGTGGACCCCCGGTTAACGATATTTTTTCACTCCAGAAGTATTTTCAGGTGCCAGTACTGACCGAATTTGTTCCCATAAGGAATATTGTGAAGTAGATTAGTCCATTTCAGACCCCCAAACATACACGTACAAATGCACTTACATAAATACACTTACATAATTGGTCGCATTCGGAGGTAATCGTTATGTGGGGGTCCACTGTACTGTCAGTTCACCCTACATTATTAACATTTATTATTAACATTATTAACATTTAAAGCTATAAAGCTTAATGAACTCAAGCTTCCTGCTGATGTACTTGTATCTTTTACATTGGGCTCAGGAATGTTTCTGTGAATTGCCAGGAACCCTCTTAGACTGGTTGAGCCTCGTACTGTTGGGGAAAAATCATTTGCAGAAAGAGCCTTTTCTTATGTAGTTCCTCGATTATTCAACAGGTTGCAAGTATCTGTTAAGAGTCAGGAATGTGTATGCTTTAAGTCTGGGCTAAAAGCTCATGTCTTTAGTACCTTATTTCCTGATTAATTAGACACATGGGCAACACTATTCTTCTCTGTATTGGACTGATGAAGCCACTGTATGGCGAATTATTTCCACAATAAAGATACCCAAGTGTAGCACATATGTCTAATTTATCAACTTGTCAGTTCTCTGAACCATTTATCTATAGTATTTCCTCTTCATCATTGTTACATTTATGGCTTGGTGTGCAAGCACTTATGAATTTCTTAAAAGAACAGGCACTCAACAATAACAAAATTTCATTCATCATTATATTATTAATTAATATGTATTGTTCATATCAATTGGATATTGATTATAGAATATTGTATGTATTTTTTCAACTTAAATTATGCTGTTTTAATATCAGTAAAACTAGAATTGTTAAAGCTTCTGAAGCCCTGCATTAATGCTTGCTTGCAATTTAGTGACAAATGGTAAACAAAAAACCATAAAGTGATAATATAGTGGAAACCCCAGCAGATCAGTGATGTTTCCATTCTGTATTCAGTGTGAGAATTATATCTGCTAGTGAAATAAATATCCCTAAGGTAAACAATGTGTATGCCATTATAAATGTAGTTTCAGACATATATAAGGGATACGAACTGTGAAGTTTATTGGCTTATTAAAGGGCTACACCACCCATGGTCCAAAATTACTTAATGGAGGTTTATTGAAATGTTTCATGAGGATACATTGTATTATGTCATATTCCTTCAAGCTTTACTCATCTTTGCTTAATTTTTATCTTCGTCCCCTTAAAGGAACTTGAGCAGCTTCTGTATCAGTGTGTATATGTTAGTTATGGTATATTATTTGTGTTTGCCAGAAATGTTCTTTTTCTTCCTCAACTTAGTTGTATTGATTGGGAGCAAATTCACCCTCGAAAGTGCAGGAGCAATGTAAGGGTAGGAACTCGAGGTACTGTGCCCTCCACCCTACTCCAAAAAAATTCTGAGAGTGAATGAATACTCAAGTATATTATTGAAAAATTTAATATAAAATATATACAGCAGGTGGATATAGAGATGAGTAACATAAGTTCAATGATACCTCAGTATATGTCCACCTTGGTATAAGTCTGACTTGGTATATGCCCTATTTGGATGCAAAAACTTTTGCTTGGTATACAACCTTTGTTTGGAATACGACCCGCGTGCTAGAACTTGTATGGGTCAAAATGAGTCACGACACCGCGCTCTACCGTTGTTTACCTCTCTCTCTCGACACAAAGCAATGACTGCCCACTAGCATCAGTACACTCGTTGCTACCATTCAGTGAACAACCCGCATTGTAACTCTCTCTGAATTTTCATGGGCAGGTCCATGGGTCTGGATGTGAGTGATGGTGATGTGGAGGAGTTAGTGGAGGGGCAGAGGGAAGAGCTGACCACTGAGGAACTGCAGGAACTTGAGAAGGAGGAACACAAAAACTAAGATGGATACATTCTCTTCAGGCTTGGAAGAGGAGATAGAGGAAGCCTCTACTTCATTAATCAAGGAAATCTTTGCCAAATGGACGCATGTCAAAAACTTTGCAGGGAAGTACGACCCCAACAAAGCCCAAACAAGCCATAATAGCATTGTCTGGAATGACCAGACAATTTCACATTTCCAAAACATCCTGAGGAGAAGGCAGAAGCAAAGTAATTTGGACAGATTTTTTTAGTAAGTCGAACCTGGTTAGCTTCATCCACGTCCAAATAAGGAAAAGAGACAGAAAAGAGAAGGGGACTCTCCTTCCAGACAATAACATTTACCCTCCTCCCATCTCAGCACTATACTAAGTAGGCACATCAGTTCTTTTCAGCAAAGTAAAGCGATGTTAAATTTGCATTTATTTCCATCTAATTCTTTTGTATTTATGTATGTATTTGTAGTATTAATCGATTTAAATGCCATATGATTTATTACATGTATTAAGCAGTGTTTAAATATTTTATACAACCCCATCAATGTATAACATACCAATAACAATAGGATTTTTTTTTTTTTCATGAAACGATTAATTGTTTTCCCTATATTTTCTGTCTCACGCGAATGGGAAAATTCCGTTTGGGTAAACGTCCCTGTTTCGTGTAAGTCCCAAGGGTCCTGAATGGATTAAGGATGTACAACTATACTGAAAGTACCACTGTAATTAGGTTTATGATTAATTTTACTCTATAGTAAGAGGCACCCTAATTTGAATTTATTCACTTCCATACTAAAAATGACCCCAGTTATGTTTTGCTCTGTTAAGATTTTTGGAATCTAGTTATATTTTAACCCTTTGAGGGTTTTGTCGTACTAGTACGTCTACCGCGTATGGGTTTTTGACTCTAGTACGCATAAATTCAGCGGCCTCAATCTAGTGGAGAGAATGCTGGTAGGCCTTCATATAAAAGAATGGGTCCTATGTGGTCAGTGTGCAAAGTCCTAAAAAACAATCCTGCAGCAGCACAGTGCATAATGAGAAAAAAAAAACTTTGACCATTTTTTTTTTTTTTTTTTTTTTTTTTTTTTTTTTTTTTTTTTTTTTTTTTTTTTTTGAATATATCAGCGACTTTGCAGTGTATTTTCGTATGGTATATATTGTTGTATTCTAGTTTTCTTGGTCTCATATTAATAGAATGGAAGACATATTACCGAAATTGAAGATGATTTTGACCTGGTTTACAATGAAAGTTGGCCTTGAAATTTGAGCCAAAGTACAGAAATGTTCGATTTTAACCAAACATCAAAAGTAAACAATCAAGGCCAAGCGTGCAATACACGGCAACTGGTGAGTCTAATATTCTTTTACAAGTGCACACCAATAATATTTATACCCATTTTTTACACTAATGCAGTAGTCTGCATAACATAAATCTAATATTTTTTTGAGAGAAAAAAAATTCAAAGTGGAAAGCAAAAAGAATATAAGAGGGGCATTGAGACTTACTAATGACTAGAGGAAATGTCCTTTTAGTGCCAGAAAGTCCTTGTTTCTTGTTTATTCTGGACCCTATTCGAAATTGCATCTTTTGAAATTATTTTGTTGTGAAATTGGCAAAATTTGCCTAAATTCTGACCACTGTAACTTGATAGTAGAATTTCCATAAATGGTGGATTCATGCACCCATACGATAGAAAAAAAATGAGATCTAAAGCGAAAAATTCATGTTTATTGTCGACTATACAGTGAAATTTGGCCGAAAATGGGCTCAAAAGGTGCAAAAATCGCCGATGCTAAACATTTCCGAGACCGGGGCTAACTTTGGCCGAGAGCATAATCCGTAATTTTCCTACAAATTTCAAACTTTTGTGGTCTTTTATGATCGGGAAAAGATTCTCTATCTTTCAATAGCCTCTTCAAAGTGTGGCTCCTTTAGGCGAGGTGTGAAGAGGCTCTTGGTCTGAGGAATTAGCCCTGTCGGTCTTCTTCCCCAGACCGAACCTAATTACCCCCCCATTCCCCCCCCCTCGCCCTATCCCATCTCACCCTTTTTCCATTCCTCCTCCTCCTCCCTCACCGGCCCTCGCCTTTTGCCCTTCCTCTTTTAGCCTTCCCGTGATTCTCCCACAGGCGCGCTAGTTTTCCTAGGTAGTGGAAAGGACACCGGGGTCCATCCCACTCCGTATGAGGTTTCTTGGCGGTGGCCGTAGTTTCCGTGGAATCTGGATTGCCTAGGGATGTCCCGATCCCTCCTCCGGTATCCCGGAGTACTTTGGGTGGTCTTGGGCGACTGTGTAAATCTTCTGGAAGCCACCTTATCGATTCCGGGGGTGGTGCTGAAGGAGGTATGCTTTGTGGCGTATATCCGCCACCCTCGTCTTTGTCCACCGGAGGTAGCTCGCAGATGTTGAGGTTGCTACCCCAGATTGCTGGTTTACTGCATGAAGGGTAGGTATGGGCACGGTTCCATGCTGCATCTGCGCTACTAGCGGTGTCGAGTTCCTCTTGGGCGCGACGGAGATTTCTGGCCCTTTCCATTTCCTCCTAGGAACTATCCCTCCCCGTTCCCCCCTTTTTTTTTTTCTTCTTTTTTAATTTTATTTTCTTTTCCTTCTCTTTTTTTTTCTTAAAAAAACAAAAATAAAGAAGTAACCTAAACCATGGCAGCCCCTAGTCCCATGAACCTGGTACCCCCGGGCCCCTTCTTGACGATCCGCACCCCGTTCTGACCCCCCTCGTCTTTGGACCACTCTTCAAACAGTATTCCCCATGCCTCTGTACCTATTGCCGGTGCTGTTTCCGTCACTGGCCGCTTCAGGTACTGAGCCTCGACGTGACTCCTTCGATTTATCAGACATTCGCTCTCCTCTGACTATTGCTTCCGGCCTCTCCCTCTACGGTGCGGCAATTTTCAAATCGCCGACCCGTCCACAGTCGGACCAAACTCTGGTCCCGCCACGCCTAAACGTCAAGACAATTACCTGCTGATGATACTTATTCCTCCACTTCTCACCTTCTCGTTCTTCTCAGAAACGATCGACATAACGTCCTTCACTACCTTTCCACGCCTCAGTTTCAGACTGAAACTGTGGACTAAATTTCTTCACTTTACGACCAACTTCCTCTACTACTTGCCTCATCTTTCTGACTCATGGCAGTATTTGCAAGGCACTCCTACGGCCCATGTTGGTAAAAGATAATTTCTTTTCATGCTCTTAAAGAGCGGTAACGCGCATCCTTACCAGTACAGAAGCTACCCAGGCTCGTGAAGCCTCTTCGTCATTTCCATATAGATACTGTTCCTTCACCTTGAAAAACATCATTCCCTCAATTCTTGTAAGTGGTACCGTTATTGCGGCCCCATACCATCGTTTTCAACAAAAATTCCCAGACATGTGTGCAACACGACATTCTAGAACAGGCTGGAACTCCAAGATCTCCAATCCTCAAGGTAGAGCACTTAACCTTCTTCCTGCCCGTGGGCGAGACATACCCTTAGCAATGTGGCCGTTTAACTTTTTGACAGCCGCGAACTCCCATCCTCCGTTTATATAGCAGCCATCGGTTACTAGTTAGAAAGGTGATCCCTACACCACAACAGTGTAGAATTGCTGGGCGATTTGGCCATCCAGCGAAATATTGCAGATCTATCGCGAAATGCCCAGTCTGTGGTGCCGATGACCATTCTAATACGTCTTGCAATCGATTCTCCCTCTTGCCTTTAACAGTCATGAGGCTCACGCCTTTCGTACTCTCGCCGTTGTCAGTCTATTAAACGAGCGGGAAAAATCCGTTAACCTCAAAGAGACAGAAGTTCTCCCTTAATTGCCATGGCCGTTTCTCCATCTCCGCCCTCCAAGGAGACTCCACCGTTTTTCTTATTCCCAGTGTTTCAAAACGTCCCCCCACTTCTGTATCCCATCTTCAACCCCCACCTCTGTGGTTACCTCTCCCATAATCACTCCCCTGTACTATTCCTTTTTGCTGTCCTCGGCTCAAGACGTCCCTACTTCAACGCCTCAGTCTATCTTCGCTTCTTCGAGTTCTCTCTTACAAGCCTCAGTATCGACGAGACCTCGTACGACACCTCTTCCCACCCAATCGTCCCTCTACTTCTCGAAAAGTCAAAAAAGGTCCGGTAAAACACCTCCTACCCCATCTTCCACCTCCTCATTTTAATAACCCTCCCTGTCTCTGTCCCTAGTTCTTCCCCTTCACTGCTCAGGTTTCAAGTGCAAGGTTCACCCTCCTCCTCGTAAATTTACCGTCCTCCCCTGTTCCCTCCCAAGGTATCTCCTCTCTTGGGCCACCCTCCCCACGGTTCCCTGTCTCTTCTGTCCCCTGCCAACGCTTCTCCAGTTCCCTCCACCCTTTCGCCCCCCCCTACCAGGTACAGTCCAATACATTCCAATCTTTACTCATCCTCCCCCTACCATTCCCAATATTGTCTCCATACGACATCTCTGAAATCCGAAACACTTGAAGCAATCTCTAATATATTGCAGAGACCAAACCATCAATGGACCACGATCCACCTTCCCGCTCTTTCTCTCTCCTCTGCTCCATCTTCGCAACTCCTTTCTTCACGCTGCACCGTTCCTTCGATGCTTTGAACATTTTCCACGCCTCTGCATGTGGAACTTTCTAACCCTACTATTCCGTAGGAACCCTTACCTTTCGGATTTCAAGTATCTTTTATCATTGCCAATTAACATGGCCTTTTTTACAGTGAATATACGGCAGCCCTCAGGGTAATCGGGGTGAGCTTCAGATGTTCCTCTCCCATTTGCCTTGCTGCTGGGCCCCTGTTGGTGTATGCTTACAGGAACCAAAAATACACTCCTGCTGTTATTTCTCACATCTCAGGCTATAATTTATTGTTATCTTCAGATCCTTTTTTCCTTGGGTGTGGACCTTTAATGAAAGTGCCCTCTTCTCCGCACCAATGATATTCCGTACTCATCAGCTATTTAATTCATACTTCGCTGCATTACACAGCAGCCCGTATCCACTAACATAGGTTGTATGCGCTCTGTTCTTTCTATCTCTCGTCCTTCTCGGGCATTATCTATTCCGTATTTTGCCTTCCTTGTTTCGTCATTACCGCCACCGCTTCTGTTACTAAGGTGATTTTAATGCCCACCATTTCCTCTGGGGAGGGTCTCACTGTTATTCCCGTGGAATTCAGTTTAGAGGCTTTTCCCTTGCCACCCACCCCCTCCATTTTTAAATACAGGTACTCCCGCACAGCCCATTTTTGATCCTCGGACTCATACTCGCTCTTGCGATCGATCTCTCATTTGCTCTTCCTCCCGCCGCATTAGACTTTACTTGGTCCTGTACTCGACCGGACTTACATGACAGTGATCATTTCCTAATCATTCTTAATTCCCCTTCATATTCTCACACCACTCTTCGCAAACCCCACGCTGGCAATTTAATCGGGCAAATTGGAAGCCTTTACTCAAAGCCTGGACTGTTTTTAAAAGAGGTTCCTTCTTTCTTCCTCCAGCGATGAGCTTTTACACCTCTTCTCTCCTCACGTTATCACCGCAGCTTCTCATTCTATAACCCCAAACTTCGGGCATGCATCTCAGAAATGCGTGCCTTGGTGGTCCTCCTGCTTGTGCTCGTGCAGAACGTTTGAACGCGCTGCATTGGGGCTAGTACCGGTACAATTCAGAACCACAGAGCGACTCCTTGATTTTAAACAGAAGCGTGCGATCGCTCCGCCGTGTCATCCGTGACGCTAAACGCACTTGCAGTCGAGATTGGTCTCCAACTCCACCTCTGTTACCTCTATGAGTGCAGTCTGGAAAAAATACGAAAACTGAGTGGTTAAATATTCTCCTGAACCCGGCTCCTGTTTCATGCGGTTGCCTGGTGATGATATAGCAAACTCCACCCACTAGATGTTGCCAAATGAAATGGCAATCATCTGGTCCTTTATTTCTCAGGGACACCATACTATGCCCCTCATTTCTTTCCTCAAAGTCTGCCAGAGAGTTAGCACCTTGGACTTTTCTTCTCTCAGAGAAAGAACATATAAAGTGCCTTTTACACTTCAAGAACTGGAGGCAACACTCTCACTTGTCGATCATTCGGCAGCTGGGCCCAGACTAATACATATTCCGTATGCTACAACATTTACATCCAGTCAGCCCTGCAGTCCCTATTACGCCTTACAATCTTATTTGGTCACAAGGATTCTTCCACAGCAGTGGAAATCCGCCATTGTTCTCTCCTTCCGCAAACCCAGGCACTACGGACATGAACCTCCACTAACGCGTCCCATTGCTCTTACCAGTGCAGTTTTGCAAAGTAATGGAACGTGCTAGTAAATAGACGTTTTAGTGTGGTTATTTAGAGACACACAAACAGTCTCTCCACTCGTCAATATGCTTTCGAAGGACGTTCTACCATAGACCCCTTACTGCGCTTGGATACGTATTCGAAATGCTTTGCAATAACCACTCAGTTATTGCCCATATTTTTTGACCATGAGAAGGCAATATGACACCAACTTGGAGGTTATAATATTTTGCCCAAGCCCACTCATTAGGCCTTTTCCGAGGCAATCTACCATCCTTCTTAAGAACTTTTTTACTGACAGCATTTCCCGTGTACGGTTAATAATGGTGCTCTCCCCGGACTTTATCCAAGCTGAAGGTGTCCCCCAGGGAATGTGTTCTGAGCACAACACTTTTTCTCCTTGGCTATTATGATTTGGCCTCTATCCTTCCATCAAATATTTGGTCATCACTCTATTTGATGACTTCGCTATTGCCTGTGCAGCGCTGACTGTCCACCTCCTTACAGTTTCTCCTCTAACCACATGCATGCGAAACCGTGTTTCCCAAATGGGCCCACCACACATGGGTTTTTAAATTTCCAGCCCACTAAAACCCACCAAATCACTTTCACTAGACGCCTCTGGCATCTCTGATCATCCTTTGTACCTTCTAATGGTCTCACTTTATCCCTGAAACGTGATACAGTCAAGTTTCTGGGCCTCCTCTTTGATCGTAGGTTATCCAGGAAACCTCACATTTACCTCTCTGAAGGCAACTTTCACAGCCGTCTTGAACCTTCTTAACACCCTTGCTCATCTTTCGTGGGACTGATCGTCGAACCCCCTTCACCTACATTCCACCCTTATTTTATCGAAACTTGATTATTGAGACCCAGATCTAATTCAGCGGCATCTCCTGCTACTCTCTCTAGCCATAACCTACCCCTTCATCCACCAAGGATTAACGTTTAATGCCTTGGTGCTTTTCGCTCTTCCCCTTTCGAAAGCCTCTATGCAAAGCGAACGTTCCATCCTTATCCAACGCCGTGATGCCCATTGCCTGCGCTACTATTGTACGGCCTCTCATGATCTCCGTCAAATCCTTCCATTTATAGAATGGTCACTGATATTAGTAAGCATTCTTTAATTGTTCGCCGCCCTGCTTACTCCGTCCCTTCTCTCTTCCGCCTTCATTCGCTCGTCTTCTCTTCAATTACCACCTTTTCCTAATGTACATGTGCATCTCACTTTTCCCTATCCCCCTGGGAGTTCCCAGCCTGTTCGAGTCTGTTCTTTCCTTCTCTCCCTTGCTCAACCCCCAACCGTCTACGATCGCTCCCGCTCTCATCTTTTTTCTTGACCACTTTCACTCATTCTCATGCCAATTTGCTGTGTTCCAAGATGGCTCTAAATAGTCTTCTGACGGCGTAGGATTTGCAGTCAGTGCTTCAGGACAGGCGTCGTACAAGGGCATTTACTATCTTCGGCTAGTATTTTTACTGCTGAATTGTATGCCATCCTTACAGCACTTATCCATATTGCATCTATGCCTAGTGTCATAATTTGTTGTTGTCCTCATGACTCCCTTAGTGCTTTACATGGCTATACAGAAATTTTTATAGACTTCACACCCTTAGTCCTCCGTATCCAACTTTGCTACGCCCGCATCTTTACAAGCATAAGCTATGTTTTTTGTTGGGTCCCTGGTCATGTTGACGTACAGGGCAAGAAAGGCAGACACTGCTAGCTCAGTCAGCATACATGACCAACCAGTTTCATGTAGATGTATTCCATTTGCCGGACTATTTTCTGCAATATCTTCCGCAACTTCATACCCATTTCCCAGCAACGTTTGTCTACTATTCTCGGGCAAAAACAAACTTCAATCTATAAACCGAGTATAGGGTTACTGGCCGTCTTTCTTATCACCAGTGTCGATGGTGGGTAGACAACTCTCTCCTATCTTCGCAGTGGCCATACCTCTTACTCATGGATATCTCATGGAGAGGCGGCCGCTCCTCTCTGTGAGAATTGACAAGTTTTCATTATCCAGTCAGCCCACATTCTGTTGGACTGCCCACTTTATCAACGAGCAGCACCAGAATTTACCTCCAACGTCGTCCTTCGCTCTGCTGCCTCTCTCTACTCTCTACCTTCCCTTTCTCGCTGATTGACCCAACCAACATTTCATCCCCAGACTCTCTCATTGACCTTTTTTGACAACACCAACTTTACTCACAAATTCTGATACTTCAGCCCTTCCTACTTCAATCTCTTGCTCCGTCTACCCCCGACTAATCCCCTGCCCCGCTGTTTTCTGTAACCTAACTGATCATTCCTCCTCCGTCTGCCATCCAATAACCTCGCTTTCTTCCCTACCCTGCAAGCGCGGTATAGAGCCCTTTGGCTTAGCGCTTTCTTTTTTGATTATAATAGTAATAATAATAATGGATGGTCACCGATAATTGGTAGACAATCTTTATTTGTTTGCGCCCTGTTTGCTCCTTCCCTCTCTCTTCGCCTACATTCGCTCTTGCTTGTCTTCAATAACACCATTCCTATGTTCATGTAGCATCTCAAATGTTCCCTACCCCCCACGGGAAGTCCAGAGCTGTTCGAGTCTGTTTCTTTCCTCACTCCCTTGCTCTAAATCCCAACTGTCCTATACGGTAAGCTACCTGCTCTCCTTTTTCTTGACCACTTCCACCACTTTATCTCATGACATTGCAGTGTACACCGATGGCTCTAAAGTCTTCTGACAGCGTAGGATCCAGCAATTGTTTCCGGACAGCATCGACGAGGGCATTTACTATCATCGGCTATTATTTTTACTGCTGAATTTTGTATGCACACCTCACCCCTTAGTCCTCCGTATCCACACTTCGGCTATGCCGCATCTCTACCAAGCATAAATATGTTGTTTTTTGTTGGTCCCAGGTCAAGTGAGACGTATCATTAGGCAAGAACATGCAGACACTGCTGCGCGGTCAGCATTACATGACCTACCAATTTCATATAAGGTGTTCGCAGTTTACGGACTAATTTTGCTGCTATAGCTTACCCACCTTTCACACCCGTTTGCCAACAACGTTGGTCCTACTCTGCTGCTTCGTAACTAACTTCAATCTATTAAACCGAGTATAGGTTACTGGCCGTCTTCTGTTCCCACCAGGTGAGTTGGGAGACTATACTCTCTCCCGTTCTTCGCATTGGCCATACACGCTTACCATGGGATAACTCGTGGAGATCCCCCTGCTCCCTGTGAGAATTGACAAGTTCCATTATCGTCCAGCTACATTCTGTTAGACTGCCCACTTTATCAACGAGCCTGCAGAATTTACCTCCCGACCGAGGTAAATTCTACCGGACTCTCCTCATAGACCTTTTTGACAATTCAACTACTTATTTCACAGACTCTGATGATACCTTCAGCCCTTTCTACCTCAATCTCTTGCTACCCTCTACCCCCACACTATTTCCTGCCCCGCTATTTCGTAACCTACTGAACATCCGCACCCCATCTGCCGGCCAATAGAACCCTCGCTTCCTATCCGCTACCCTGCAGCTCTGTATAGCCCTTGTGGCTTAGCGCTTCTTTTTGTTTGTAATAATAATAACAATTTAGAAACTATCTTAAAAGCTTAATTTAAATTTCAGAAACTGACTTCAAAATATATTCACTATTCCAGTATTCTTTCGAGTTTGGTAAGCCCAGTTAATGAAGTATTGATTCTTACAGTTAATGAATGGAGAATTATCCCTCTGGCCTAAGCATTTGCACTGATACCGCACATCGTTTAACAAACACCCCTTGACTGTCGCCAATCCCAAATCCTGATGTGTCTCCTGGTTACGCAAAATTTCTGGAAAAAAAAAAAATAGCTCATGAAAATGAAGAGAATATTTTCTGGTTGTAATGACCCCAAAAGAATGAAATTTGGAAATGGAAAACTGACGGACTTACGCTCTCACGAAGTTAGTACCTCGCAATATTTATGAATGGCGATTTCGCCCCACTTTGAGCCCAATTTTTTCGGCTACTTCCATTGTTATCCAGCTACCAAAAACTCATAGCTATATCTTTAGAACTCCATTTTTTTTCTATCGACTGAGTACAAGAAACTGCCCATGCTATACTGATTGTCAACTACCCAATACATTGTCAGAATGGCAATTTGGCCAATTTTCCACAAAAATTAAAAAATATGAGTTCAAAATAGGGTCCAGAATGAACAATGCAGACATTCTGCTCTAAAAAAACATTTTCTTTGTTTCATCAGTCACGCACCAGCCCCTCTGATATTAACTCTTGCTTTCTAATTTTGATTTATAATAACTGTTATGCAGACTACTGCAATAATAGTAAAATTGTATAAATACTGTCACCCATTCATGACAGCATATTAAATGGCTAACTCGGACATTTATTGGAAAATGACATCATTTGTTTACGTTTGAACAACAGCAAAATTCAGACATTACCCCAACTAAGAGCTCCATTTCAAAGTCTTTTCATACAAAACCAATCAAAATCACCGTCTATTTCTTAATATTTTATCCATTCTATCAAATGAGTCCCAAGAAAACGAGAATAAACAACCATAAATTACTATAACGATAAATAGACCACAATTCATCATTTTAAATTAAAAGAAACGATTCGGGAGTTTTTTTTTTTTCACATGCTCTGACAACACAGACCCATTCTCTCACTATGTGTGTCTACCAGCTTAATCCATGCTCCCTCTTTATTTGAAAGCCACTATAATTTAAGAGTAAAGTAACTCAAAATCGGTGTCTCCGTAAGACTGTATAAATACGACCAAACAGTCAAATGAGGGTTAAATAGCCTCAAGTAGTTTACACATCTCCATGGATGGGGGGGGGGTTCTCCTTGGCACAGTGAAGGAGTCTCTTGGTCTGAGGAAAAGAACCTTTTTGTCTCCTTCTCAGACCCAGAACCTAATTACCTGCCCCAATCCCCCTTTCCCAAATCGCATCCTCCCCATCCCCCTTTTCCCTTCCCCCCTCCCCAAACCCTTCCTTTTTCCCTGCCTCCATTGTAGCCTCTGGGGTCCTCCCACTCTGGCAAAATGAGGTTACAGAAGGGGAACGTGTGCTAGGGTTCATCCTGCACTGTAGGGGTTTCCTCGGAGTGGTGTAGTTTGCTGGGAAATCTAGATCAACTGGAGGCACCCTGCTTCCTTCCTGTTTTCCGAGGAGGTGGAGAGGTGTTCTGCAGGTGATCGGGTTAGTCTCCAGAGGGCTGCCTGTTCGGTTCTGTGAGGTGGCATCCGAAGGATATTCTTTTGGCAGCTATTGACTGCCCTTTCTTTTGCTGTCAAAGGGGCTCGGGGGATTGGGGGTTCTCCCCAAGCGTGGTTTACTGGCAGAAGGGTAGGGTTTGGCACGGTTTTCCCCGCGTCTGCACTCTTGAGGGGTTTGAGGTCCTCTAGGGTGAGAAAAAATTACAGCCCCTTTTATGCCTTCTAGTAATGTCCCCCTTCCTTTTTTTTCTTTTTCCCTTCTTTTTTTCCATAAAATAAAAAAAGTACCACCACCATGGAGTCTTCGCTCTGTGAACCCCTCCTCCTTCAACGCCCCTTTTTGTTACCGCATCCTGTTCTGGCCCGGCTTCATTATTGGACCATTCTCCAGACTTTTCCCCTAACCCTGTACTTCCTGCTGGTGATGCTTTGTCGCCTGCTCCAGGTGCCGAGGCTCCACCCTTTTCCTCTAGTGATTCTACCCCTTGCACATCTTTAAATATGCATCTGGCTTCCCTAAATATGGTGCAGCAGTTTTCGGATTGCCCACCTGCCTCAGGTTGGGCCACCTGCGGTCCTACACCTAAACATTACAGACCATTTGCTGATGACAGTCCTTGGATTTCTGCTCATTCCACCCAGAAACAACCTACATGACACCCATTTCCTTTACGTACCATGTTTACAAGTCCAGATTGGACCAAATTCTTTTCCTTGCAGCTGACATCTTCAGCTGATTATCTTTCAGACCACAGTATCGGTAAAGCTCTGTTATGACATGTTGGCCAAAATATATCCTTTCATGCTCTTCAGAGCAGTGCGTGCATCATTACTGTTCAGAATGCAGGCCAGGCTCATGATCTTTCCCGTCTTACTTCCATTGATAACATTCCTATCATGGTTCACAAGCACGCTACTTTCAGTTCTTGCAGTGGTATAGTGGTCTTACCACGTACCTGTCATAACATTGTACATTGTGATTTTCTGTCTTGCAGTGACGATGTTTTAGAGCAGTTAGCCCTTCATGACCTTCCAATTCTCAAAGTGGATACATATGTCCTGCCCACTCACGGGTGGAGGCACTTTCCCAGTAACATTGCCTGCTTAACCTTTGACTGTTGTGAACTCCTGTCCTCCGTTTATATCGTGGGATATCGCCTAGAGGTCTGTAAAGTGGTCCCTATACCCCAACAGTGTCAAAATTGTTGGTGCTTTGGACATCCAGTAGGTCTTTGCTGCTGCAGATCATGCTAATATATCTTGCAGTCTTTCCCCCACCTGTCTTAATTGCAGCAAAACTAACCCTTCTTTTTCCCACAGATGTTAGGTCTAAATGAATGTGAAATCCTTTGTCTTAAGGAGAGCGAAGGCCTTATGCTATGGCTGTCTTTTGGGCTCTGCCTCGGGGGAATTTTCCCAGTTTTCCTTATTCTCGAGTGCTAGGAGCCCTCCCCCCTTGGGCACCCCCCTGCCTCCCCAGCCCCTCCAATGCAAGCCCACCAGGGCCCAACCCCCCATTTTTAATTTTCTTTTGGGGAATTTTACCCCCTGAAAATCCCCACCCCCACCTCTTCCCTACCTCTACTTAAATTTTCTTGTCCACTATTTTTCTCAATCTGGGGGGGCCCTTGCACGCCTCCCTCTATTACCTGCGAATTTAAACCCTTGTCTTCCCAAGCTCAAGTTTTTTCCCTTTCCCCCAGTGTTTTAATCCCCCAACAGTTTTCCTTTTCAAAAACCCCTGCCCCCGTTTTCACCACCTTTCTAACTCTCCCCCGGGGGTGGGAAATTCACCCCTCAAAATGGTCCCCTCTCCCAAATTAAAATTTGGGGCACCCCTTCACAGACCGCACATGCTATAAATATATTTCAAACATCTAGGTTTTTTCCCCCCTTTTTTTAAAAAAAGCTCTTGTTCTTTTTTTTTTTTTCCATTGTCCATGGGGAAGTGGAAAAGAATCTTTCCTCCGTAAGCCATGCGTGTCGTATGAGGCGACTAAAATGCCGGAGCAATGGGCTAGTAACCCTTCTCCTGTATACATTTACTAAAAAAGAGAAGAAGAAAACTTTATAAAACTGGGATGCTTAAATGTGCGTGGATGTAGTGCGGATGAGAAGAAACAGATGATTGCTGATGTTACGAATGAAAAGAAGTTGGATGTCCTGGCTCTAAGCGAAACAAAGCTGAAGGGGGTAGGAGAGTTTCAGTGGGGGGAAATAAATGGGATTAAATCTGGAGTATCTGAGAGAGTTAGAGCAAAGGGAAAGGGGGGGAAAGCAGTAATGTTAATGATCAGTTATGGAAGGAGAAAAGAGAATATGAATGTGTAATTCAAGATTATGTGGATTAAAGTAAAGGTTGGATGCGAGAAGTGGGTCATAATAAGCGTGTATGCACCGGAGAAGAGAGGAATGCAGAGGAGAGAGAGAGATTTTGGGAGATGTTAAGTGAATGTATAGGAGCCTTTGAACCAAGTGACAGAGTAATTGTGGTAGGGGACCTGAATGCTAAAGTAGGAGAAACTTTTAGAGAGGGTTGTGGTAGGTAAGTTTGGGTGCCAGGTGTAAATGATAATGGGAGCCCTTTGATTGAACTTGTATAGAAAGGGGTTTAGTTATAGGTAATACATATTTTAAGAAAAAGAGGATAAATAATGTATACACGATATGATGTAGGGCGAAATGACAGTAGTTTGTGGATTATGTATTGGTAGATAAAAGACTGTTGAGTAGACTTCAGGATGTACATGTTATAGAGGGGCCACAGATATATCAGTATCACTTTTAGTTGTAGCTACACTGAGAGTAAAAGTAGATGGGATACAAGGAGAATAGAAGCATCAGGGAAGAGAGAGTTGAAGGTTTATAAACTAAAAGAGGAGGCAGTTAGGGAAAGATATAAACAGCTATTGGAGGATAGATGGGCTAATGAGAGCATAGGCAATGGGGTCGAAGAGGTATGGGGTAGGTTTAAAAATGTAGTGTTAGAGTGTTCAGCAGAAGTTTGTGGTTACAGGAAAGTGGGTGCAGGAGGGAAGAGGAGCGATTGGTGGAATGATGATGTAAAGAGAGTAGTAAGGGAGAAAAAGTTAGCATATGAGAAGTTTTTACAAAGTAGAAGTGATGCAAGGAGGGAAGAGTATATGGAGAAAAAGAGAGAGGTTAAGAGAGTGGTGAAGCAATGTAAAAAGAGAGCAAATGAGAGAGTGGTGAGATGTTATCAACAATTTTGTTGAAAATAAGAAAAAGTTTTGGAGTGAGATTAACAAGTTAAGAAAGCCTAGAGAACAAATGGATTTGTCAGTTAAAAATAGTAGAGGAGAGTTATTAAATGGAGAGTTAGAGGTATTGGGAAGATGGAGGGAATATTTTGAGGAATTGTTAAATGTTGATGAAGATATGGAAGCTGTGATTTCGTGTATAGGGCAAGGAGGAATAACATCTTGTAGGAGTGAGGAAGAGCCAGTTGTGAGTGTGGGGGAAGTTCGTGAGGCAGTAGGTAAAATGAAAGGGGGTAAGGCAGCCGGGATTGATGGGATAAAGATAGAAATTTTAAAAGCAGGGGGGGATATAGTTTTGGAGTGGTTGGTGCAATTATTTAATAAATGTATGGAAGAGGGTAAGGTACCTAGGGATTGGCAGAGAGCATGCATAGTTCCTTTGTATAAAGGCAAAGGGGATAAAAGAGAGTGCAAAAATTATAGGGGGATAAGTCTGTTGAGTGTACCTGGTAAAGTGTATGGTAGAGTTATAATTGAAAGAATTAAGAGTAAGACGGATGAATAGGATAGCAGATGAACAAGGAGGCTTTAGGAAAGGTAGGGGGTGTGTGGACCAGGTGTTTACAGTGAAACATATAAGTGAACAGTATTTAGATAAGGCTAAAGAGGTCTTTGTGGCATTTATGGATTTGGAAAAGGTGTATGACAGGTGGATAGGGGGGCAATGTGGCAGATGTTGCAAGTGTATGGTGTAGGAGGTAGGTTACTGAAAGCAGTGAAGAGTTTTTACGAGGATAGTGAGGCTCAAGTTAGAGTATGTAGGAAAGAGGGAAATTTTTTCCCAGTAAAAGTAGGCCTTAGACAAGGATGTGTGATGTCACCGTGGTTGTTTAATATATTTATAGATGGGGTTGTAAGAGAAGTAAATGCGAGGGTCTTGGCAAGAGGCGTGGAGTTAAAAGATAAAGATCACACAAAGTGGGAGTTGTCACAGCTGCTCTTTGCTGATGACACTGTGCTCTTGGGAGATTCTAGAAGAGAAGCTGCAGAGATTGGTGGATGAATTTGGTAGGGTGTGCAAAAGAAGAAAATTAAAGGTGAATACAGGAAAGAGTAAGGTTATGAGGATAACAAAAAATTAGGTGATGAAAGATTGAATATCAGATTGGAGGGAGAGAGTATGGAGGAGGTGAATGTATTCAGATATTTGGGAGTGGACGTGTCAGCGGATGGGTCTATGAAAGATGAGGTGAATCATAGAATTGATGAGGGAAAAAGAGTGAGTGGTGCACTTAGGAGTCTGTGGAGACAAAGAACTTTGTCCTTGGAGGCAAAGAGGGGAAAGTATGAGAGTATAGTTTTACCAACGCTCTTATATGGGTGTGAAGCGTGGGGGATGAATGTTGCAGCGAGGAGAAGGCTGGAGGCAGTGGAGATGTAAGTCTGAGGGCAATGTGTGGTGTGAATATAATGCCCGAGAAATTTGTAGTTTGGAAGTTAGGAGGAGGTGCGGGATTACCAAAACTGTTGTCCAGAGGGGTGAGAAGGGTTGTTGAGGTGGTTCGGACATGTAGAGAGAATGGGGCGAAACAGAATGACTTCAAGAGTGTTTTCAGTCTGTAGTGGAAGGAAGGCGGGTAGGGGTCGCCGGAAGGGTTGGAGGGAGGGGTAAGGAGGTTTTGTGGCGAGGGCTTTGGGCTTCCCGCAGGCATGCGTGAGCGTGTTTGATAGGAGTGAAGGAGGGCAAATGGTTTTTAATACTTGACGTGCTGTTGGAGTGTGAGCAAAGTAACATTTATGAAGGGATTCAGGGAAACCGGCAGGCCGGACTTGAGTCCTGGAGATGGGAAGTACAGTGCCTGCACTCTGAAGGAGGGGTGTTAATGTTGCAGTTTAAAAACTGTAGTGTAAAGCACCCTTCTGGCAAGACAGTGATGGAGTGAATGATGGTGAAAGTTTTTCTTTTTCGGGCCACCCTGCCTTGGTGGGAATCGGCCAGTTTGATAAAAAAAAAAAAAAATTCTCCTTTTCCCCTCCAGACTTCTTCTCCAGTCCCCTTCCTCTCCTGTTCCACCGCAAGACTCTTCTGTCTCTGCTAGCACATCTCTCTAGGTTCATATTCCCTTTCCTTCCCAACCTTGGGTTCTTTCCATAGTCACCCCGATCTCACTTGCTTTTCCTCCCTGTCTCTGAAAACATGGGTTTTGGGATTTTTCCCCGTCCGCCGAGGGTGCTCCACACTATCTCCGCTTTTTTGCAGAAGAGACAAAAACCCCCGAGGACCCGGGGGCACCTCCTTTCTGCCTCTTTCTTATTTTTGCAAAACCCCGCAGCAATCTTTTCCTTCAAAACATTCCGATTCCCCTTGCACAAGCTTTCCCCTTGCCCCAACGTTGACGCCCCTGACCCTATAGCCGTAGTTTTATCACTTCTCATTGGGTTGGGATACTTAATTTTTTTTTTTGTGAATTTTAAAAAACCCTTTTTCCCTATTTCAGTGGAATTTTTTGGGGGTCAGGGTAAAAATTTTGGGGAGGGGGCTCCCGGTATTTTCTGGGCTTTTTTTTCCCGGTAAATGTCAGGGTTTCAAGAGCCTAAAAGTTCATTCGTTTTTATTATTTCCGTTTCGGCTGTGTTTTCTGTTGCCATTTCTTTTGGGGTCCCTTTCCTGGGTGAAACTTTTAAAGGGGAGTGGCCCCTTCTTTTGTGTGTTTGTTTTTCCCTTTCAACAGGTCTTTGTTTTTTTTTCTGCTGCATTATTTCTCATCCCCTATTTATTTTTCCCCCAGGTGGTTTACAGTTTGCTTTTATATCTCTTCCTCGTTTCATTCTGTATCTCGGAGGGGGTGTTTTTGATTCTTCTCCCACTCCCTTTTTTGCTGTTAGGCATATGAAAAGCTCTTTATCATCTCTGGGGAGGGGCCCACTGTGATGGGGCGATCAGTTGGAGAAAAAATCCTTACTTCTCCCCCAGTGGGCAGTCTTTCCCTAGGGAAAACTGCATTTCCCCCGATTTCTCATGCCAGCATTGGATTTCATTAAACCTTTCACTAAAAAAACTTTTTTCAATGGGCCCAAAAATGTTACCAGAAAAATCTGTATGTTGTTTTCAATGTATATATATAAGCAAAATTTTAATTTTTGGGTTGAAACAAGATAAAAAATTATTAAAAATAGAAGTGTGATGCTGTACGATAGTACAGGTATTACTGGCATTATGAGCCACCACTGCTTCTCGTCCTCTTCATGTTTTAATTATGGGTGCTCCCACCCATTTTGGCTCTCATTCTCAGTCTCTCTTCCACTAATCTTTCTATCTGCTCCTTGTCAATTGCACATGATTACGTTTGGTCTGTCCTCCCAGATTTTTCTCGACAGTAATCGCTTTCCTATTATTCTTACTTCTACTGTGTAATCCCGACTGCCTCATAGCCCCCGTTGGCAGTTTGGACAAGCGAATTGGGACTTGTACTCTATTGTCCTCTATTGATGACCTGGTGAACCAGTTTTCAACCTTAATTTTGAGTGCAGCATCACGTTCTATTCCTCAAACCTCAGGCAGGCATTCTCAGACATGTGTGCCTTGGTGGTCTCCTGCATGTGCCCATGCAATGCGTTCGAAACGTGCTACTTCTAGCCATTATCAGTATAATTGGACCGCAGATCATATTTTGGACTTTAAGTGGGCAAGGGCAGTTGCTCGCCACATTATACGCAATGCTAAGTGCACTTGTTGGCAAGACTACATTTCTACCATTACCTCGACTTCCCCTATGTGTGCAGTTTGGAAGAAGGTATGGAAGTTGTGTGGCAGGTACACTCCGGACCCAGCTCCCATTTTGCGAGTTGTTGGTGTTAGTGTTGAAGGACCTCTTGAAGTTGCCATGGAAATTGGGAACTATCTTGTCTGTGTCTATCAAGGGCTTTACCTCTGTCCCTTGTTTCTCGCTTCGAAGTCCGCCAGTGAGCACTCGCCCTTGGATTTCTGTTTTAATGGGATGGAACCGTATAACGTACCTTTTACTCTAGCTCTAAGAGAGTCCATGCTTTCCACTTGCTGGCATCGGCAGCTGGGCCTGATATCCATATCTGTATGCTACAGCATTTGCATTCTACAGTCCTTTTGCGACTTTCCAATCTTGTTTGGATTCGAGGGGTTCTCCCTCCACAATGAAAATCTGCCATTATACTACCATTTTGCAAACCAGGCAGTTTGGGGCTTGATACCTTTCACTTTTGTCCCATTGCTCTGACCAGTGTAGTCTGCAAGGTGATGGAACGATTGGTGAATAGGCATCTGATATGGCATTTGGAGACTCACGATTGTCTTCCTCTTCATCATTATGGCTTTCACAAGGGCCGCTCTACTTTGGACCCCCTTGCTTCACTTAAATACGTATGTACGAAATCCCTTTGCTAATAAACACTCTACTTTTGATCTTGAGTAGGCATACAACACCACTTGGAGGTATAACATCTTAGCCCAGGCCCACTCTTTAGGCCTCAGCTGTAATCTGCCATCCTTCTTTGCTGCTTCCTTATCTGGAAGACATTTTCATGTCTATGTTGGCGCCTCGCTTTCCTCAGACTGTTCAGGCTGAGGGAGTCCCACAAGGTTGTGTCCTTAGCATTACCCTTTTGTATGGTATAATTTATCTCGCCAGATTATGGTCAAATAAAGATACCTAACTACTAAACCTATACAAAATATGTATGACATTTAAAGTGCTCCGGAGTGATTTATTATTATTATAAATTATTATTATTACCATCGACATGACCTTGTTCACTGAGTTTAATCTTTTCTTAATATGCCATGAGACAGACAGCATAGCATACATGTCTATGTATGGGAAAAATCGTGCTAGTTTTACATTTTTTCTTATGACGAGTGATCTAGGAGTGTTTGCCCTGATGTAAACACCATTTTCTTTCATTATAGACCAAAGGTACAGACGAGAAAACACATCTGAGGTAAGAGCAGCAGCCTCCACCATCTAACCCATTCACATAATATGGCATATATTATTCATTTCAGCATCTTTATTACAGTTCTAGGGTATTTATTGTGTTTCTGATATCAATTTCAAATGAATGCGATAGACAGATAACCTTTATTACTAATATTAGCGTAATTACACAACATTTTATTAGTGCCACGGCTTCCATCCGACGTCCATGATGACTAACCAGATACTGAATGCTCCTGCTGACCTCTACATCTCTCATTTAGCTCCTCCCACTTCATAATGATGTTAAATGTAAGCTTAACTCATATATGTATTTTACTTTTTTTATTGTTTTCTGTAATATATATGAGTTATGCAAATTAACCCTTAAACTGTCCAAATGTAGATCTACGTTCACTCGCGTAGTGCTCTGAACATAGATCTTCGTTTTTTTACAATTGATTGCGTGTAAAATGAAATGTAGATCTACATTCGGAGTGCTATGCGAGTGAAAGTAGATCTACGTTTGGACAGTTTGACCCTTTGACTGTTTTGGTCGTATATATACGTCTTACGAGGTACCGTGTTTAACGTATGTATACTCATAAATTCTAGCGGCTTCAAATCAAGCAGGAGAAAGCTGGTAGGCCCACATGTGAGAGAATAGGTCTGTGTGGTCAGTGTGCATGCAATGCATAATGAGAAAAAAAACTGACCGTTTTTTTTTTTTTAATTAAAATGCCGAATTAGTGGTCTATTTTTGTATAGTATTTATGGTTCTACTCTCGTTTTCTTGGTCTCATTTATTTATTTATTTTTATTTATTTAGTAATTTAAGCATACATACAGAGGTACAAAAAATACAGGTAAGAGCAGCATGCATTTGATAGAATGGAAAACATATTATAGACATAGAGATGATTTTGATTGGTTTTACTATAAAAAGAACCTGGAAATGGAGCTCAAAGTAGGGAAAATGTTTGATTTTTGCCCATGTTCAAAAGTAAACAAATGATGTCATTGTCCAATAAATGTCCAGCTAGCCATTCTAATATGCAGTCCCTCTTCAAGGGGGGCTCCTTGGCATGGTGAAGAGGCTCTTGGCCTGAGGAATTAGACCTGTTGGTCTCCTTCCTCAGACCGAACCTAATTACCCCCCAATCCCCCCTCCCTTATCCCAGCTTCCCTTTTTCTTTTCCTCCTCCCCACCCCTCCCTGTTACCCTTCCTCTTTTTTTCTTTTTTTTTTTTTTCCACAGACACACTAGTTCCTGGGTAGGGAAAAGGGTACTGGGGTCCATCCCATTCCGTTGAGGTTTTTGGCGGTGGTGTAGTTTGCCGTGGAATCTGGATCACCTGGGGATGTCCCAATCCCTCTCCAGTCTCCCGGGGAGTGGCTTTGGGTATCTTTTGGACGACGGGTGTATCTCTGGAGGCTGCCTTTCGGATTCCAGGGGTGGTGGCCAAAGGAGGTATGCTTTGTGGTGGATATCGAGCCGCCCTCTCATTTGTCCACCGAGGTAGCTCGGCAGATGTGAGGTTGCTATCCCGGATTGCTGGTTTACTGGTATGATCGGTAGGGTATGGCATGGGTTCCATGCTGCATCTGCACTACTTGCGGTGCTGAGGCCCTCTTGGGCACAGAGGGAGAATTCTGGCTCTCTCATTCTTCCCAGGAACTAACCCTCCCCAGTCCCCCCTTTTTTTATTCATTTTTTTTTTTTATTTTTATTTTCTTTTTTTTTCTTAAAAACAAAAAGAAAGAAGTAACCTAAGCATGGAAGCCCTAGTCCATGAACCTGCTACCCCCGGGCCCCTTCTTGATACCGCACCCCGTTCGGACCACTCTTCAGACACTCCTAATGCCTCTGTACCTCTTGCCGGTGCTGTTTCCTCACCCGCTTCAGGTACTGAGGTCTCGACTGACTCCTTCGATTTATCTGACCTCTGCTCTCCTTTGACTATGCTTCCGGCCTCTCCCTCTACGGTGCGGCAATTTTCGAATCACCGGCCCGTTCCACGTCGGAACAATGACAATTACCTGCTGATGATACTTCTCCAGCTTCTCATTCTTCTCAGAAAAGATCGACACATCCTGCACTCCCTTCCACGCTCAGTTTCAGAATGCACAATGGACTAAATTCTACACTTTACGACCGACTTCCTCTAGTGCCTATCTTTCCGACCATAGTATTGGCAAGGCACTCCTACGCCATGTTGGTAAAGATATTTCTTTTCATGCTCTTAAGAGCAGTACGTGCATCATCACTGTACAGAATGCTACCCAAGCTTACGATCTTTCTCTTCTTTCCCATATCGATACTGTTCCTGTCATTATTGAAAAACATCATTCCCTCAATTCTTGTAGTGGTACCGTCATTCTGCCCAATACCATAGTTCAACAAAATTTCCAGACATGTGGCAATGACATTCTTGAACAGCTGGAACTCCAAGATCTCCCAATCCTTAAGGTAGACACTTATGTTCTTCCTGCCCGCGGGCAGAGACGATGCCCTAGCAATGTAGCTCATTTAACTTTTGACAGCCATGAACTCCCATCCTCAGTTTATGTAGCAGGACATCAGTTACAAGTTCAAAAGGTGATCCCTACACCACAACAGTGTAGAAATTGCTGGCAATTTGGCCATCCAGCGAAATATTGCAGATCTATAGCCGAATGCCCAGTCTGTGGTGCCGATGACCATTCTAATACGTCTTGCAATCGACCTCCCTCTTGCCTTAATTGTCATGAGGCTCACCCTTCGTACTCTCGCCGTTGCCAAGTCTACTTAAATGAGCGGGAAATCCGTTACCTCAAAGAGGCAGAAGGTCTCCCTTATGCCATGGCAGTTTCTCATCTCCGCCTCCAAGGGAGACTACCTCGTGTTTCTTATTCCCGTGTTTCAAAACGTCCCCCCACTTCTGGGGTCCCATCTTCTGCAGCCTCCTCTGTGGTTACCTCTCCCATAGTCACTCCTGTATCTAATTCTTTTGCTGTCCTGGGCTCAGACGTCCCTACTTCAAAGCCTCAGTCTGTTCTCGCTTCTTCATGTTCTCCCTCACAAGCCTCAGTATCGACGAGATCTCGTACGACACCTCCTCCCAATCGTCCCTCTACTTCTCAGAAGTCAAAAAAGGTCCTTTAACCCCTCCTTCCCTTCTTCCACCTCCTCATTTTACCTTCCCTGTCTCTGTACCTGGTTCTTCACCTCTCACTAGCTGTTACAAGTGTAGAGGTTCACCCTCCTCCTCGTACTGTACCTTCCTCCCAAGTTTCTTCCTCTTCTGCCACCTCCCAGGTTTCTGCCTCGTCTGTCCCCTTCCATGCTTCTTCTCCAGTTCCCTCCACCCTTTTGTCCCCCCCCCCTACCTTGGTACAGTCCATTACAGTTCCAATCTTTACTCATCCTCCCCCTACCATCTCCAATATTGTCTCCCATACGACGTCTTTGAGTTTCGAAACACTTGAAGCAATCTCTGAATATATTGCAGAGACCAAACCATCAATGGACACTGATCCACCCTCTGTTCCTTCTCTCTCCTCTCCTCCATCTGCGCAACTCCTTTCTTCACAGCGCACCGTTCCTTCGCTGCTTGAACGTTTTCCGCTGCCACCCCATGTGGACTTTTCTAACCCTCTAGTCCATAGGAACCCTTACCTGCGGATTTCAGGTATCTTTATCGTTGCCAATCATGGGCTATTTACAGTGGAATGTACGCAGCCTCGGGTAATCGGGGTGAGCTTCAGATGTTACTCTCCCAGTTTTCCCCTGTTGGTGTTTGCTTACAGGAACCAAAATTACACTCTGCTGTTGTCTATCCCATCTCAGGCTATAATTTATTGTATTCTTCAGATCCTTTTCCTGATGGGACCTTTAATGAAAGTGCCCTTCTTCTACGCATTGATATTCCATACCATCAGCTAATTGTTTGTACTTCGCTGCATTACACAGCAGCCTGTATCCACTTGCATAGGTGGTACACGCTCTGTTCTTTATATCTCTCTCCTTCTCGGGAATTATCTATCTTGGATATTGCCTTTCTTGTTTCGTCATTACCGCCACCGCTTCTGTTACGTGGCGATTTTAATGCCCATCATTTCCTCTGAGGGGGAAGGTCTCACTGTGATTCCTGTGGCAGTCAGTTAGAGGCTTTTCTTGCTACCCACCCCCCTCCATGGTTTAAATACAGGTACAGTGGTCCCTCGTTTTTCGTAATTAATCCGTTCCTGGAGCCGTTACTATAAACGAAATTTACGATTTACGAATCAATTTTCCCCATAAGAAATAATGTAAATACAATTAATCCGTTCCTGACACCCAGAAGTATTAAAACAAAAAATTTTTAACATGAAATATACATGTAGTACATAAACAATACAATGGGAAATGATGAATGAAACATTAACAGCATAACACTTACCGTTATTGGAGATTCTTCTTAGTGTATGGGAGACTGGAGGAGGAGAGAGAGTGGAATGTTTATAGTTTGGAAGGGGAATCCCCTTCCATCAACACCTCAGGTACCATTTGCTTTTCTGGGGTTGCTTCTCTTCTCTGTTTCTTAATGCCACTAGGACCACCTTGAGAGTCACTGGAGTCCTGTCTTACAAAATAACTGTGGAGAGAGCTCTGTTTCTGGCGTCTCTTTAACACTTCCCTAAAATGGCCCAAGACTTTGTCACTGTACATGTTGCCAACCTGGCTTGCAACAACCTTGTTAGGGTGATGTTTCTCCATAAAGCTTTCCATCTTACCCCACATAGTAAAAATCTCTTTAATTTCTGAAGAAGGCATCTTCTTCCATCTCTCTTCCTCCTCCTCTGCAGCAAGATTCTGAGCTGCGATGTGTTGCTCTTCCTGCTGAAGCTCTTGCAGCTCCTCAGTGGTGAGCTCTTCGTTGTGGTCTTCCACCAATTCTTCCACATCCTCCAAACTCACATCCAACCCCATGGAACTCCCCAGTGCCACAATTGATTTTACAACAGACATAGGCTCATTAGGGTCAGTCCCAAATCCTTCAAAATCCCTCTTGTCGACACAATCTGGCCACAATTTTCTTCAGGCAGAGTTCAAAGTCCTGGTAGTCACTCCCTCCCAAGCCATACCTATAAGGGTTATGCAATGGAGGATGCTGAAGTGTTCTCTCCAAAATTCCCTTAGGGTCAAGTGAGTGTCTGTGGTCACAGTCAAGCACCTGTGAAACATTGCTTTTGTGTAGGTTTTTTAAAGTTTGCAATAACCTGCTGGTCCATGGGTTGGAGGAGAGGAGTGGTATTCGGGGGCAAGAACTTTACTGTGATGAACCCAAACTCCTCGAAAATTAGGTCATCCAAGTTTGGAGGATGAGCAGGTGCATTGTCCATTACTAGCAGGCACTTGAGATCCAATTTGTTTTCCAGGAGATACTCCTTCACACTAGGGCCAAACACTTCATTGAACCACTCGACGAAAATTTCCCTCGTGACCCATGCCTTACTATTAGATTTCCAAAACACACACAATTTACTCTTCATAACATTGTTTTTCCTGAACACTCTGGGATTTTCAGAATGGTACACTACTAATGGCTTCACTTTGAAATCCCCACTAGCATTAGCACAGAACATTAGCGTCAGCCTGTCTTTCATAGGCTTGTGTCCTGGCATTGCCTTTTCCTCTTGTGTAATGAAGGTCCTCTTTGGCATTTTCTTCCAAAAGAGGCCTGTTTCGTCACAGTTGAACACTTGTTCAGGTTTCAGTCCTTCAGCCTCTATGTACTCCTGGAATTCATGCACATATTTTTCAGCCGCCTTGTGGTCCGAACTGGCAGCCTCACCATGCCTTACCACACTGTGCATGCCAGTACGGTTCTTAAATCTCTCAAACCAGCCTTTGCTGGCCTTAAATTCACTCACTTCACCAATATTTGCAGGCAATTTCTTTACCAAATCTTCATGCAACTGCCTAGCCTTTTCACAAATAATCGAAGTCATAAGAGTATCTCCTGCTAATTGTTTCTCATTTATCAACACCAATAATAACTTCTCAACCTCTTCCAGTACTGGTGATCATTTTTGTCAGCATAGTTACTCCCTTTGCAACAACAGCATCCTTTATTTCCTTTTTCTTGGCCACTATGGAACATAAGGTTGTGTAGGGTTTCTTATACATCCTGGACAGTTCAGCCACACTTGTACCACTTTCATATTGTTCAATGATGGTTTTCTTAAATTCAATCGTATTTCTCACCTTCTTTACCACAGGCTTGGCACTAGGAACTTTCTTTGGAGCCATGGTAGCTTATTTAGTACTTGCAAGCACTAAAATAAATGGAATATTATGAAATACTTTGCTGGAGCATGTGAGGGGACCTTCGCTCACTGGTAAACAATGCCAGACTGGCTGCCGCCCCGGCTCACGCCGTGGGTACGCGTCCCGGACAAACTACGACTCGCGAGTCAACCTATGAAAAGCGAGTCCATGTTGATACGAAAATACCCCTATGATTGTCGAATTTTACGATTGCCGGGAACTATGAAAAGCGGGGGACCACTGTACATGTACTCACACCCATTTTGATCCTCGGACTCACACTCTCTCTTGCATTGATCTCTCAGTCAGCTTTTCCTCCGCTGCATTAGACTTCACCTGGTCTGTTCTCCCGGATTTACATGACAGTGATCATTTCCCAATCATTCTTACTTCCCCTTCCTATTCACCACCTCTTCGTATCCCACGCTGGCAATTTGATCAGGCAAATTGGAACCTCTACTCACAACTAGCTGTTTTTAGTGAGGTTCCTTCTTCGTCCTCCATTGATGAGCTTTTACACCTCTTCTCGTCCTCCGTTTTAACCGCAGCTTCTCATTCTATACCCCAAACTTTGGGCAGGCATTCTTAGAAATGCGTGCCTTGGTGGTCTTCTGCTTGTGCTCGTGCGGTACGTTTGAAACGCGCTGCATGGGGCAGGTACCGGTACAATAGAACCATGGAGAGACTTCTTGATTTTAAGCAGAAGCGTGCGATCGCTAGCCGTGTCATCCGTGACGCTAAACGCACTTGCTGGCGAGATTATGTCTCCACCATCACCTCTGCTTCCTCTATGAGTGCAGTCTGGAAAAAAAGTACGAAAACTGAGTGGTAAATATTCTCCTGACCTGGCTCCTGTTCTGCGGGTTGCCGGTGTTGATACAGCAAACCCACTAGATGTTCCCAATGAAATTGGCAATCATCTCGTCCGTATTTCTCAGGGGCTCCATCTATGCCCCTCATTTCTTTCCTCAAAGTCTGCCAGAGAGTTAGCACCCTTGGACTTTTCTTCTCTCAGAGAAGAACAGTATAATGTGCCTTTTACACTTCAAGAACTGGAGGCAACACTCTCAGCTTGCCAATCATCGACAGCTGGACCCGACGACATTCAT
The DNA here is from genome assembly GCF_026875155.1 of Cherax quadricarinatus. Taxonomy (NCBI): domain Eukaryota; kingdom Metazoa; phylum Arthropoda; class Malacostraca; order Decapoda; family Parastacidae; genus Cherax; species Cherax quadricarinatus. Next base: position 7,156,591 of record NC_069410.1, on the reverse strand, counting down.
ATTCATATGCTACAACATTTACACCAGTCAGCCCTTGCAGCCCTATTACGCCTTTTGAATCTTATTTGGGCACAAGGAGTTCTTCCACAGCTGTGGAAATCTGCCATTGTTCTCCCTTTCCGTAAAAAAGGTACTACGGGACATGAAGCCTCCCACTATCGTCCCATTGTTCTTACCAGTGTAGTTTGCAAAGTGATGGAACGCCTGGTAAATAGACATTTAGTGTGGTATTTAGAGAGACACAACAGTCTCTCCACTCGTCAATATGGCTTTCATAAGGGCCGTTCTACCATAGACCCCTTACTACGCTTGGATACGTATGTTCGTAATGCCTTTGTGAATAACCACTCACTTATTGCCATATTTTTTGACCTTGAGAAGGCATATGACACAACTTGGAGGTATAATATTTTGGCCCAAGCCCACTCCTTAGGCCTCCGAGGCAATCTACCATCCTTCCTTAAGAACTTTTTAACTGACAGACATTTCCGTGTTCGGATTAATAATGTGCTCTCCCCGGACTTTATCCAAGCTGAAGGTGTCCCTCAGGGATGTGTTCTGAGCACAACACTTTTTCTCCTTGTACTTTTTCATCCTTTGTACCTCTATGGCTCCCGTATCCCTGAACGTGATAGTCAGGTTTCTGGGCCTCCTCTTTGACCGTAGGTTATCCTGGAAACCTCACATTACCTCTCTGAAGGCAACTTGTCACAGCCGGCTGAACCTTCTTAAAACCCTTGCTCATCTTTCATGGGGAGCTGATCGTCGAACTCTCCTTCGCCTACATTCCACCCTCATTTTATCGAAACTTGATTATGGTGACCAAATCTATTCAGCGGCCTCTCCTGCTACTCTCTCACGCCTTAACCCCGTTCATCCCCAAAGGGGATTATGTTTTATGCCTTGGTGCTTTTCGCTCCTCCCCTTTTGAAAGGCCCCTATGCAGAAGCGAACGTTCCATCCTTATCCGATCCGGAACCCGCAGTAATGGATTTAAATTGGATAAGTTTAGATTTAGAAGGATTAATAGAAAAGTATTGGTTTTGGAAATAGGGTGGTTGATGAGTGGAACAGTCTACCTAGTTGGGTTATTGAGGCTAAAGATTTTGGGGTTTAGCTTCAATTTTTAGGTTGGATAAGTACATGAGTGGGAAGGGGTTGGATTTGAGGGGGACTTGCACATCAGAGCTTATTTCTTGGGTTGCATTGAAAATTGGGTTGGGCAAATGTTTTGTTAGTGGGATGAATTGTAAAGGACCTGCCTAGTAGGGGGCCAACAGGCCTGCTGCAGTTTTCCCTCTTTTCTTATGTTCTTATGTGTAGTTTCAAATTTAGGTTGGATAAAGTAATGAGTGGGAAGGGTTGGATATGATGGGACTTGCAGATCAGGCTTATTCTTGGGTTGCATTGGAAATTGGGTTGGGCAAAGTTTTGTTAGTGAGATGAATTGTAAAGGACCTGCCCTGTATGGGGCCCAAAAGGCCTGCTGCAATGTTCCCCATTTTTTATGTTCTTATGCCCATTGCCTTCGTACTATGTACGCTCTCATGATCTCCGCAATCCTTCCATTTATAGAATTTGGGCACTGATATTAGTAGACATTCTTCATTTTTTCGCCGCCCCTGTTACTCCGTTTCCCCACTCTTTTTTGCCTTTCGTTCGCTCATGTCTTCTCTTCAGTTGCCGCCTTTCTATGTTGTGTAGCATCTCACTTTTCCCTACCCCCCTGGAAGTTCCAGCTGTTCGAGTCTGTTCTTTCTCTCTCTTTTTGTTCGAAAGCCCAACTGTCTACGGTCGCTTCCCCCTCTCTCTTTCGTGACCACTTCCACTCTTATTCTCATGCCATTGCAGTGTACACAGATGGCTCTAAGTCTTCTGACAGTGTAGGATTCGCAGCAGTGTTTCCGGACAGCGTCGTATGAGGGGATTTACTATCTTCGGCTAGTATTTTTTTCTGCTGAATTGTGTGCCATTTTTTGCAGCACTTATCCGTATTGCATCTATGCCTGTGTCATCATTTGTGGTTGTCTCAGACTCCCTTAGTGCTTTACAGGCTATACAGAAATTTGATACACTTCACCCCCTTTGTCCTCCCTATCCAACTTTGGCTACGTTGCATCTTGGGCCAAGCATAAAGATATTGTTTTTTGTTGGGTCCTGGTCATGTTGACTTACAGGGTTTAAAGAACAGGCAGACACTGCTGCGTGGTCAGCAGTACATGACCTCAGTTTATTAGAGGTATCCCATTTACGGACTATTTTGCTTGCAATAGCTACCCACCTTCACACCCGTTGGCAACAACTTTGGTCTACTATGCTCGGTAACAAACTTCAACTATTAAACGAGTATAGGTACTGGCCATCTTCTTATCCCCAAATGCGAGGTTGGAGACTACTCTCTCTCGTCTTCAATTGGCCATACTGTTTACTCATGGGATATCTCATGGAGAGGGCCCTGCTCCTCTCTGTGAGAATTGTCAGGTTCCATTATCGGTCAGCCACATTCTGTTAGAATGCCCCCTTTAATCATTTAACACGCAAAATTTACCTCCGTCGTCGTCTTCGCTCCGCTGCTCTCTCTTTACCTTCCCTTCTCGTGAAGGATCCACCCTTTTATCCGGACTCTCTCATTGACTTTTTGACAACTGACTGACTTCCAAACTCTGATACCTTCAGCCCTTTCTACCTCAATCTCTTGCTGCCCTTACCCTGCACTATCCCTGCCCCACTGTTTACTGTAACCTACTGATATCCCCCCCCCCCTTCTGCCGCCCAATACCCTCGCTTCCTTCCCTACCCTGCAGCGCTGTATAGCCCTTGTGGGTTAGTGCTTCTTTTTTATTTTAAAATAAAATATGCAGTCATGAATGGGTTGACATTATTTGTACAATTAACAAAATATTGCAGTGGGGTAAGGCATAAAACATAAACTTTTATTTTTTTTTAAATTTTAAATGGGGCAAAAATTTTCAAACCCGGGAAACTTTATTGGGAAAAAAAAGTTAAACCAAATTTTGGGCATTTTTTACCCAATTTAAAAACAAAAAAATTTTTTGGGTGAAATAATTGAAATTTTTCTGAACTTTTTGGGTTAGGAAAAAAAGGGCATTCGTACCAAATTTTAAAAAAAATGGAGTTTAAAAGAAATCTTAAGTTTTCCATGGAATTTTCCAAAAATTGGTCAAAAATGGGGAAAGGATTTTAAAATTCGCCATGAAATTTTTTTTTTTTAAAAATTTTCACCAAAATTTCTTTTTTTGGTGCATTAAAAAAGGGAAAAAATTCTTAATTTTTTCATTTTTTTTTTTTTTTTCTTTCTAAATATACCCCCTCATTTAGAGTACTTTTAAACCGACAACTCAGTTATGACAGGCTTTCCAACGAGTCGTGTTGTAGCCATACAAAACTTGGGTCACGGAAATGGGCACACAGTTCTCAGCATCAAGCATCTCACTCTCATTCTTACAACCACCAAAACCTAGCTTTTAACCCTTTCGGGGTCCGTGCTGTAGACAAGGGCTTATTTCAGGGTCCAAACTTTAATCAAAACGTCAAAATTCTAGCGGCGTCAAATTTGCGCAAAAGGCTGGGAGGCCTACATGTGAAAAAGGGTCTGAGTGGGGGTTGGCCCATAAAAAAAAAATTTTTAGGCGCCCACATAGCTTGTGGGGAAAGCCGGCTCGTTTACCCTTTTCGCCTAAACCTCGCACAAGGCAATCTCACTCCAAGGGAAAAATTGGGACTCCCTTTTTTCCATCTGATAGTTCTGACTGATGGAAGTGGAAATGAAGAAAATTCTTTTGGGGTTTGATCATTAGGACCCAAAAAGGGAAAGACCAGGGATATCGATATATGCAAAAACCCTGACGATCCTCAAAAAAATTCTACCTTGGTTGGGCACGCCTCATCATGTTCAATTGTACCTATCGCAAGAAAAACTAATTTTTTTTGCAGGCCAGGCCTCGACTTCTAATGAGATGTAGGGAAAAGACATGAAAATAGGTGATTGGGTACACTGGCATGGATAACCACAAACTCATAAGTGGGTGTGGGGATGGTAGTGCCATGGGCCCTGCAGACTCCACCACCCCCGGGTGGGACCCACGCTGCTGATCCTCAGTTTTAAGGACAAAGTGGGGCTCAGCCACCACCCCCCACAACAACAAATTGCCACACAACCGCTTATGATGTCCATATCCCCACAAACCGTATCGGGGTTTGGGGCAAAATCCCCTTTTTTTCCAAGCCCCCCCCAGTTTTTTTGACTCTCAAATGGAATTTACCTATTTTTCCCCCCTTGGAAAACATGCAAATGCCCCGGAATTTTTTGAACTATTCTTTGACCACTCTTGAGGAAACATTTTCAAGGAAAGTAAAAGGGACCCATGGCAAATACATCATATCACCACAGCAAAACTACACCGTGGAAATGTTACAGAAATGTATTTGCTTTTTTCAACAATAATGTTTTGCCCATGCTATAAGCATAATAAAAATCATACTGGGCCACAATCACAATTTGTACCCCGGTCTTCAGTGAAAAACCCAGTGAAAGGTTTATTCTTACGTTTCGTATGTTGACTTTCTAACAAAACCGGGCCCGACAGAAGGACAGGTTTTACAGTACAAGATTAAAAATGTTTTTTGTTTTGAAACCCAAATTTTAACATGTACTTTTCCATTTAAGAATCTTTTACTTGACGGCTTTGATTTTTTTTTCAAAGGTAGCGCGTGTAACCAAACAAAAGGAAACACTTTGGTATAAAAATGTTTGTACTCTTGAAAGTACGGGCTTTGGGATTGGATATGTTGTATAACGGAAGTAAAACATTGAAAATACCAGGGGGTTATTTGGGTACTCAGTTGACTAGTGGAAAGCATGATGGTACCTTATCATGGGAACGCTACTTATTTGTGATAAATGGTACACAAGCCCTTTACTCATGATTTTTGCGATGAACATGAAATGTGGTGGGACAGTGCGTTCAAAACGAAACCTATCCCAGGTTCAACGCGGCACTCGTGTTTGAAAGGGCGGTGTTTACTGCCAAGACAACATGGGATTACGGTGGGATGACAAACGAATTCCATTGTTGCAAACATTCCCCGAACAAAATGCAAGACAGTGGCAATTGAAGAGTGACTAAGAACGTATTCAAAACCCAGTGACAGTGTTTGATTAACCCAAAAAAAAAGCCTTGGTTGACAAATGTGATGTGCAGATTGGCTTGTGATTGTGTTCGTAAAGTTACAAGGGGCACATAAACTTTTCTTCCATCTCGGGAATTTCAATCAAGCAAAAAATATTTCCAAGTAAACTGGCAACAGACCCCGTATGGTGAATTTTGTTTGTCTGTTGTCAACAACTCTAATAAATACCCGGGAACAACACCTGCTACACAAAACCATCCTCAAACTCATAATACACTTCCGCAATAAGAAAAAATTTTTCTCGAAGAGATGTTTGTCTGTGCACAAACAAAACGACGGCAACAAAGAAGCAAAGACACTCGTTTTATGGCAAGGAATGTAAGGGACCCTGTGCATTGTGCCTTGTTTTAAGGATTCCACAAGCGCAGCAGTTCTAAAAACATGTCCAGTGATTGTACATATGTAAATATTGATAAAAATTTGTATTAACAAGGTTGTGCATTTTTTTGTAATAAACAAAAGTGGTAAACAATATTATGAAATAACTTTAGTGCGGTTTATTGGTTCAATAAAAGATTTTATTATTTTCCATAAACAGTTTTGACTCACGGCCCACAAATTTTAACTAGGAAAAAGAAAAATTTTAAAAAAAAAGAAAAAAGTATAAAAAACGAAAATAAAGAACAAAAATTTTGGGGAAATTGCTGAGTTGTCGCCACCCTGTCTTTTTGGGTCAACTTCACCTCTGTATCTCGAAAGTACGGGCAAAATTTTTTTGTTTTGTTTTATCCCCTTCACAAAAAATACTTTTTAATTCTGTTTTTTTTTTTTTTTTTTTTTTTTTTTTTTTTTTTTTTTCTTGGACCCCGGGGGTACCCCTTCCGATATTGGCCTTGGCCCAAAAGGGTTTTTAAAGTCTCCAAGATACATATTTTTTCAAATTTGACTTGATTGTGCACCCAAAAGTACAAGATAAAAGGAGCAGCATTTGGGAAGGGGGAAAGAATGAAAATGGAATACAAAAGAATTCACAATAAAGGGGTAGCTGGTGTGTTCGTGTGGTTTTTACATTCTCGGCTCTCGGGGAGCTTAATTATAAAAATGATTAAACTCAGTAAAAAAGAATGTCGATGGTAAAAAACTAATAATAAAAATAAAATAAATAATCCTGGGAAAATAAATGGTAAAAAAATACCAACACTGGAAATATAAACACTGAAATTTAATTGACCCTTTTGTTGACAATTTTCCCCCACACAGGGGCTTTTACAAGTCACAAACAATCTACCTGGGGGGAAGGTACTGAGTTTTATGTCGGGGTTCAAATGTTGAGGTCAGGGGGAGAATGCGCATCTGATGATCTCCCGAGGGGGGTTAAGAGTTAAAAATTTGGGTGCTTGGAAGGAAATTTGGGATAATTGTGAGCAAAACCTTCTGCAGTGTTCTATGTTTTTAGTGGGAAGCATGAAGTTTCAGGGCAAGTGTTCAGCTATGTTATAGAACCCTTTTATTCTGGTTGAAATTTTTGGGTTAAAAGGATAAGCGATGATTCCGGATTCTTCGGAATGAGTTTTGGGCTTCTTTTGGCGATAAGTCTGGTTTTCCCTGTATTAATAAAGGGTTTGTGTAAATTGCGGTGTTGACACGCATTACTTTTATCGCATTCCGTTGCATTTGGCGTTCTGAAATAGGGTTTTTTGGAGGAATTTGATTTTCGCCCAGTATAATTTGCTGCGTCATTCAAGGGTTTATTATACCCCTGCAAGGGGAAGCTTGCCTGTCTTTACTGTGATGCCCTTTGGTCGGGGTTTGGGGAGGTAGAATTGGAATTAGGTATTGGAAAATATGTTGGGAAAAATGTTTGGGAATGGGGTTTGGGGGGACTAGTATCTCTTCTCGGCAGTGTCTTCTCTGGGTGTGTTGAAGATGTTTGTGCCCACCCGCATCTCTGAGAAGGACAAAAACTGCAACGATGGGGGATTAACCCTTTCACACACCCAGAAGACATTGCCCCAAAAATGTTTTTAACATCTTTTCCATACCTCATTCCAATACTACCTCCCCCAACCACAGCATCAAGGACACACCATAATAGACGGGCAAGCTTCCATCCTCTGCAGGGGTAAACAAATCCCTTGGAAAAACTGCAGCAAATTATACTGGGGGAAAAATCAAGAGACCTCCAAACACATTTCGAACACCAAACGCAAAACAGGACTGATGAACAAGGAATGCATAGTCAACACCGCAATTCACACAAACCCTTTAATTAAATACAGAAAAATCAAGACTTATCGCCAAGAAGACAACACCAAAACCGAAAAACCTGGATTCTCGCTTATCTCTATAACCAACAATTTTAACCAGAAAAATGGCTTCTATAACATAGCTGAACCACTTGCCAAGAAACTTCTTCATCGCTATCCCACATAAGAACATAGAACACTGCAGAAGGTCTGCTCACAACTTATCCAATCTCCACTCCAAGCTACCCAAGATTTTAGACTATATAACCCCACTCGGCAGATCATCAGATGCAGCATTCTCCACCTGACCTCAACATTCTGAACCTGACTATAAATACTCACGTACCTTCCACACCAGGTAGATCTGTTCGTGACTTGAAAAAGCCCACTGTGTGGGCGAAACGTTGTCAATAAAGGATCACATTAAACTGCATGTGTGTTTATATTTCCATAATTAATCTCTCTGGGGCACTTTCAGTGTCATACATATTTCATATAGTTTTGGTAGCTGACATTTAAAGCACTGCAGAGTGATTGTTATTATTATTAATTATTATTATTATTATTATTATTATTATTATTATTATTATTATTATTACATTCTCTGTGTCTTGTGGCAGCTTAATAAATGATTAAACAAATTGAACAAGGTATGTGGATGGTAATAAATAATACATAATAATAATCATTGCTCTGGGGGTGGTTTAACCCTTTCAGGGCCCAAAGGGCCAAAATCTGAAGTGGTGCCCCAGTGTCCAAGAATTTCAAAAAAATTTTTTATTTTTTCTTATGAAATGGTAGAGAGAATCTTTTTGTGAATGTAATAAAACAAAAAATACGAAATTTGATGGAAAATTGACGAAATTATGCTCTCGTGAATTTTGATGTTGTCAGCGATTTTTTACGAATCGGCGATTTTGCCGACTTTGACTCCCATTTTAGGCCAATTACAATATTCCAGTCGACCAAAATTTTCAGCTATTTCACTAGTATTACTTCTATTCTATCGATTGAGCAAAAAGAAAATTTGCCAAGTCAACTGTTTCAAAATACAAAAAATAAAGTGGGCCGGAAATTGGTAATTTGGCCAATTTAACACAAAGTTCAAAATTTCCAATTTCAAACAGGGTCCAGGAATAAACAATGTAGGTATTCCTGGCACTAAACTAACATTTCCTCTGTTCATTAGTTATGTTTTGAGGCTTTACAAAAAAATTCATTTTGATTTTTTATTCACATAATGAATTTTTATTCACACCAAAAATAGAAGATTTACTGTTATGCAATATTGTAATAATTGTATAAATATCATCACCACATTTGTGATGTATATTAGACCCACCAGCTGGCGTGTAAATTTGACGTGTGAGGTCGTTTGTTTTCTCTTGAACATCGGCAAAAATTTAACATTTCCGCCACTTTGAGCTCAATTTCAAGCCATTTCCAGTGCTAACACCAATCAAAGTTATCTCTATTTCTGTAATATGTCTTCCATTCTATCAAATGAGACCAAGAAATCACAAATACAACTAAAAGAAACTACGAAAAAACACTGCAAAGTCGCTTTTTTTAATAAAAATATGGTCTCAGTTTTTTTTTCTCTCATTATACACGTGTGCTGCAGGATTTGTTTTATGTGGTGCACACTTTCCACATAAATGTATTCTCTCATATCTAGGCCCCCAAATTTTTCCACCTCACAGTTTATCAGAGTGAGCTGAGCTCATGACGTAGATCTACGGTTTGGACCCTGAACGTAAAGCCGTAGATCTACGGGACGGACCCTTTAAAGGGTTAAATGTCAGCTACCAAAAACCCGTACAAAATACATAGACCCTTTAAACCACTCTAGAATAATTATTTATTGTTTTTATGATTTTTATTATTATTATTTTTATTAGTAGTAGTATTTTATTGTTGGGATTTTATGCCATACAAACTTGAGTCTTGGGAAACAGGCAATGCGGCATCTCAGCATCAACTATCGTCTGCTTCCTACAGCAGACAGTAGAAGTACACTAGCTTTCACTGTCTCCAAGACTACATTTTTTTTTTTTTTTTTTTTTTTTTTTTTTTTTTTTTTTTTTTTTTTTTTTTTTTTTTTTTTTTTTTTTTTTTTTTAACAAGTCAGCCGTCTCCCACCGAGGCAGGGTGACCCAAAAAGAAAGAAAATCCCCAAAAAGAAAATACTTTCATCAAACATTCAACACTTTAACCTCACTCATACATAATCACTGTTTTTGCAGAGGTGCTCAGAACACAACAGTTTTGAAGCATATAGTATAAGATACACAACATATCCCTCCAAACTGCTTTAAAATCCCAAAACCCCTCCTTTAGAGTGCAGGCTTGTACTTCCATTTCCAGGACTCAAGTCGGGCTACATAAAATAACCGGTTTCCCTAATCCCTTCACTAAATATTTTCCCTGCTCACACTCCAACAGATCGTCAGGTCCCAAATACCATTCGTTTTCCTTCACTCCTATTGAACATGCTCATGCACGCCTGCTGGAAGTCCAAGCCCCTTGCCCACAAAACCTCCCTTACCCCTTCCTTCCAACCTTTTCAAGGACGATCCCCACACTGCCTTCCTTCTCCTACAGATTTAAATGCTCTCTATGTCATTCTACTTTGATCCATTTTTCTCTAAATGACCAAACTC
>NC_069410.1:7107762-7146031 GCF_026875155.1 Cherax quadricarinatus | reverse complement strand
GGGTAGAACGACTTTTTACTGAGTTCAAGACATTGCCAACCCAATTTTTGACCAAAAACTTACTTATTCCGAATATTATGAAATCGGACGACTACATAATCCTTGGGTTGTCTGTAGTTTTTTCTTATGAAATGTTAATCTTTTCCCGATGGTAATGACACCAAAAGTACGAAATTTGATGTAAAACTTATGGAATTACGCTCTCGCAAGGTTAGCGATCGTGACTATATATGTGCATCGGCGATTTCACCTACTTTGAGCCCTATTTTCAGCCAATTCCATTGTTCCAGTCAACCAAATTCATTGTTATTTCTTTAAAACTCCATTTCTTCTATTGACTGAGTACAAGAAACCGCCCATTTACCGACTTCAACCACCCAATAAAGTGTTCAGAAATTGGCAGTTTGGTCAATTTCACACATACAGTGGACCCCCGCATAACGGACGCCTTGCATAACGGACAATCCGCATAGCGGACGCTTTGATCGCTAAAATTTTGCCCCGCATAGCGCCCAAAAACCCGCTCAGCGGCCTTCGTCCGAGACGCGTCCAATGTGCGGCCTGAGCCACGCTCACATGTTCTGCGGGTGGCATTGTTTACCACCCAGCCTCCGCGGTAACATCCAAGCATACAATCGGAACATTTTGTATTATTACAGTGTTTTTGGTGATTTTTTTCTGGAAAATAAGTGACCATGGGCCCCAAGAAAGCTTCTAGTGCCAACCCTACAGCAATAAGGGTGAGAATTACTATGGAGATGAAGAAAAAGATCATTGATAAGTATGAAAGTGGAGTGCGTGTCTCCAAGCTGGCCAGGTTGTATAATAAACCCCAATCAACCATCGCTACTATTGGTGGTACAGCTGCTGCTGCTGCTGTATCACCGTCAGCTGCTGCTGCACTGTCAGCTGCTGCTGCTGTACCACCGTTCAGCTGCTCCTGCTGCTGTAGTACCGTCTGCTGCTGCTGTAGCATCATCTGCTGCTGCTGTAGCATCGTCTGCTGCTGCTGTAGCATCGTCTGCTGCTGCTGTAGCATCGTCTGCTGCTGCTGTAGCATCGTCTGCTGCTGCTGTAGCATCGTCTGCTGCTGCTGTAGCATCGTCTGTTGCTGCTGTAACATCGTCAGTTGCTGCTGTAGCATCGTCTGCTGCTGCTGTAGCATCGTCTGTTGCTGCTGTAGCATCGTCTGTTGCTGCTGTACCACCGTCAGCTGCTGCTGCTGCTGCTGTAGCACCGTTGTTGGTGTGGCTTATTGAGATACCAAGAAACAATTAACCCCAGAGGATTTGCCACCCAGGATAGCCCAAAAAAGTCAGTGTCATCGAAGACTGTCTAACTTATTTCCATTGGGTCCTTAATCTTGTCTCCCAGGATGCAACCCACACCAGTCGACTAACACCCAGGTGAACAGGGAAAATGCCTGGAACTAGTGCTCATATTGGTGAATTTAGAGCCAGCAAAGGTTGGTTTGAGAGATTTAAGAATCGTAGTGACATACACAGTGTGATAAGGCCTGTTCTGGAAGAAAATACCAAACAGGACCTACAGTACTCAGGAGGAAAAGGCACTCCCAGGACACAGTGTCTCATCAGTCATTGCTGCATCTTCAATAAAGGTAAGTGTCATTTATTCTTCATTTAGTAGAGTAGTACATGCACAATATATATTGTGCATGTACTACTCTACTATTGTGCATGTATCCTTCTCTTTGTGTGTAGGAAAATGTATATTTCATGTGGTAAAATTTTTTTTTTCAAACTTTTGGGTGTCTTGCACGGATTAATTTGATTTCCATTATTTCTTATGGGGAAAATTCATTCACATAGCGAACATTTCGCATAACAGCCAGCCCTCTTGCATGGATTAAGGTCGCTATGCGGGGGTCCACTGTATTAAAAAGATGCCAATTTCAAAACTGTGTCCAGAATAAACAATGCAGACATTCCTGGCACTAAAATAACATTTTCTCTGTTCATTAGTCATCTCCAAGTCCCTCTTATATTACTTTTGCTTTTTATTTTCAATTTTTATTCACCCCCCCAAAAAAAAAAATTGAAGATTTATTGTTATGCAGACTACTGCATTATTGTAATAATTTTATAAATAATATCAACCCATTCGTGACTGCGTATTAGACCGGCCAGTTGGACACGTACTAGACAGTGACATCATTTGTTTATCCTTGAACATCGGCAATAATCGAACATTTCTGCTACTTTGAGCTCAATTTCAAGGTCATTTTCATCGTGAAACTAATCAAAATCATCTCTATTTCTGTAATATATCTTCCATTCTATCAAATAAGACCAATAAAACTAGAATACAACCATAAAATACTATACAAAAATACAACTCAAACTCTGCATTTTAATCCAAAAAACAGTCGGAGTTTTTTTTTCTAATTATGCACTGCATGCTGCAGGATTTTTTTATACTACACACACTAACCACACAGACCCATTCTCTAACATGTGAGCATACCAACTTTCTCCCGCTTGATTTGAAGCCGCTAGAATTTTGGAGTACGTATTAGTATGTCAAAAACACTGGCTCATAAGACGTATATATACGACAAAAACAGTCGAAGGGTTAAACCTACCCCATACATCTTCAACCTTACTGCCTATACTCTCACTAGCCTATCTAACCTTTAGTAGTTGTTTGTATCTTACCCTAACTGCCTCCTCCTTTAGTTCATAAACCTTCACTCTCTCTTACTTGCTGCTTCCATTCTCCTTGTATCCCATCTACCTTTTACTCTCACTGTAAACTACAACTAAAAAGTATCTGATATATCTGTGGCCCCTCTATAAACATGCACATCCTGAAGTCTACCCAACAATCTTTTATCTACAAATACATAGTCCAACAAACTACTGTACTTTAGCATTTAGGTCCCCCTATCACAATTACTCTCTCACTTGGTTCAAAAGTTTCAACACACTCGCTTAATATCTCCCAAAATCTCAATCTCAATCTCTCTCTCTCTCAATCTCTATCTCTCCTCCAGGTGCACACACTCATTATGACCTACTTTTTTAATCCAACCCTTATTTTAATCCACATAATCCTTGAATTTATACATTTACATTCCCCTCTTTTCCTACCATAACTGATTCTTCAACATTATTGCTACCCTTTCCTTAGCTCTAACTCTCTCAGATACTCCTGACTTAATCCCTTTTATTTCTCCCCACTGAAATTTCCCTACCCTCTTCAGCTTTGCTTCACTTATAACTAGGACATCCAACTTCTTTTCATTCATAACATTGGCAATCATCTCTCTCTTATCATCTGTACTACATCCACACACATTCAAACATCCCAGTTTAGGTAGATCATGGCTCAGTGGTAGTTCCTTCAGTTCACAGCTAAAGAATCAGGGGTTCAACTGTCTGTTGTGGGTGGGGTTCTTTGGAGCTGTAACTTATAATTTAGATAGGGCATCTGAGCACTCGCAGTACTGTAGATTCAGATAAACATACATAATTAATGTTTTCCATGTTGTGAGGTTTTCTTTTCAAAACAAGACATGCAGGCAAATTGGGCAGGAGGCTTGCACAAAGAACAGAAAGGGAAGCACAAATGCACAGAACTTAAATAGATGACTTACTGGTGTTTCAGAGGTTACACTAACAAATTTTTATTCATGCGAGTGGCTTATGGAACATAAACGAAGAAAATAACTTTATATATTTGCATTATTTATGGGTGTGTTTGTACACAATTTATACTCAAAAATTTATATTTACAGGGATTAAGTCTTGGCTGCTGGCCTCAGCTGTTAAGTTTTGTCAACTGTAATTACTGCTTCTGGCCTCTTGACCCCAGAACTGAAAGTTCTTACTAACTTTCATGTGATTCATTTGTATTACTTTTTCATTTGGGTTCCTTTGTTTATGGTTTTCAAATTTCAAGCAGTTTGTCCTATTCTTGTTAGTTTCTTTGAATAACTTGTATGCCATAATCACGGCCTTCTCTAGGCCTCTTCTTTTCCAGTGCTGTGAGGTGTAGTTCTTACTGTCTTTTATAATTTTCCCCATAAGAAATAATGTAAATACAATTAATCCGTTCCTGACACCCAGAAGTATTAAAACAAAATTTTTTTTTACATGAAATATACATATAGTACATAAACAATACAATGGGAAATGATGGATGAAACATTAACAGCATAACACTTACCTTTATTGGAGATTCTTCTTAGTGTATGGGAGACTGGAGGAGGAGAGAGATTGGATTGTTTACAGTTTGGAAGGGGAATCCCCTTCCAGCAACACCTCAGGTACCAATTGCTTCACTGGGGTTGCTTCTCTTCTCTGTTTCTTAATGCCACTAGGACCACCTTGAGAGTCACTCTAGTCCTGTCTCGCAAAGTAACTGTGGAGAGAGCTCTGTTTCTGGCGTCTCTTTAACACTTCCCTAAAATGGCCCAAGACTTTGTCACTGTACATATTTCTCACCTTCTTTACCACAGGCTTGGCACTAAGAGCTTTCTTTGGAGCCATGGTAGCTTATTTAGTAATTGCAAGCACTAAAATGAGTGGAATATTATGAAATATTTCGTAGGAGCACTTGAGGGGACCTTCATTCACTGGTAAACAATGCCAGACTGGCTTGGTAGGGAGGCCGCCCCGGCTCACACCGTGTGTACGTGTCCCGGACGAACTACTATTCGCAAGTCAATCTATGAAAAGCGAGTCCATGTTTATACGAAAATACCCCTATGATTGGCGAAATTTATGATTGCCGAGAACTACGAAAAGCGAGGGACCACTGTATAATTCTTTCAGTTATATTTGTAATTTCCCCTAGTCTGTATATTATTTCCAACCTGCCCTGTCCTCTCCTGAACTGCATAACTCTGTACTTGTTAGGACTGAAATCCAGCAGCCACTTCTTCAATAACCACTCTTAACCTATCTAAATCTCAATAGAGACTGTTTCTACCCTCTCCCATTCATATTATTAAGTGTCATATTGAAAAAACACACAAAGAACTTGACCTAATCTGGCAGGTAATTTTAAAATATCCAATGGTCCCAAAACTAATCCTTGGCAGACATCACTAACTCTTGCCCATATTCTCACTTCCTTCTGTACTATAATTGTCTTCTGTCTTTCATGCATATCTTGATCTACCAGAGGACTTTCCTTTTCACCCTTGCTTGAACTTTTAGCCTGTAGCTCAATCTCTAGTAGGAAACTGTCAAATGCAGTCCAATATTCCTTATCACAGAACTCCAGTAGATTCCTGTCTCTAAATATGTGCTAGTTTTTCTTTACAAACGTACTCTAGTACCCTCCATTTGACAATACAGACAGGATGCATGTCAGTGGTATTAGTCTGTAGTTCAGTGCATAATGTTTGTAGTTAGGTGCCTCCTGCCTGTCAGTCAACTCCCAGCTATCCAAAAGTCAGAGGTCTCCTAGACTTCCCTTTTTTTAACTCTGGTAGTTACCCCTAACCTAGGTAGTAGGCTGGTAAACAGCAACCACCCAGAGAGGTACTACCATCCTGCCAAGTGGGTGTAAAATGGAAACCTGCAATTGTTTTATATGATGCTAGGACTGCTGGTATCTTTTTGTCTCAAACACATGGGATAACAGTATCTTGCTACTTCTACTTACACTTAAGTCACACTACACATGCATGTACATACCTATATATTTAAACACCCATTTAGGTTTTCTTCTATTCTCTTGATAGTTCTTGTTCTTCGTTATTTCCTCTTTTCTCCATGGGGAAGTGGGGAAGAATTCTTCCTTCGTAAGCCATGCGTGTAGTAGGAAGCGACTACAATGCCAGGAGCAAGGGGCTAGTAATCCCTTCTCCTATATACAGCCCTAAATTTAAAAAGAGAAACATTCATTTATCCTTTTAGGTCACCCTACCTTGGTGGGATACAGCCTCCCCCAGTATACAAATTCCGGCACTGCTGCTGCCAGTAGTGGTCCTGTCCCTAATGATGCACTGAGCTTTGCTATGGGCACAGAGTGGTTCTTCACTTTCCATCTCTATACAAATATTTTGTAGTGTCCCATACTTACATTGTATCTAGCTCCTTTAGTACATATATCTTCTTCACTTTGGCTGTTGTACAGACATCTTTTGAGTATGAGTTGAGTTGATCTATCCTGGCTCTCATGTTCCCTGTCACCTTCTCCTTTATGAATATTTCTCTAAAACTTTTGCTTATTGCCTTGCATACCTCTCTGATATCTACCTAAAGTGTTCCTTCTTCAGTTTTACTGCTTGGTTCCTAATTTTTTTTTTTTTTATGCAGCTGTGTAGAAGTCTTGGTTCTGTTTTAGTTTTACCTGCGATATAATTTTCAAACAGTCTATTGGGTTTGCTTCATACTCGTGCATGATGATTTTTTAGATATTCTGTTTGCATCATTCTTTTCTTCCATCCTC
The DNA here is from genome assembly GCF_026875155.1 of Cherax quadricarinatus. Lineage (NCBI taxonomy): Eukaryota > Metazoa > Arthropoda > Malacostraca > Decapoda > Parastacidae > Cherax > Cherax quadricarinatus. Next base: position 7,139,608 of record NC_069410.1, on the reverse strand, counting down.
TGAATTTCTTCAAGGCTCTTTTGCTTCTTGCTTATTATTTCCTACAGTCCTGCTGAACCATAGGTTCTCTGGTATATGTTGTACTTATGTCACACTTGCCGACTAGACTTATTCACCAAGGACTGTATTAGCCAAACAAGCCGAGGTAATAATCATATCTATTAATTCTCCACAAAAATCGCTAAAACATTACTAAATGTAGAATATTAAATTGCTTTTAAATAATACTGCATAAATTTTGACTGGGCAGGCTTAAGCTATATTGCATAAATTTTAGCAAGGTTAGGTTTGGTACATAAGTTAGTTAAGATGCCAAATTAAGAAAAAAAAAACATTTAAGACAGTTTGGCTTGTTTGACTGACTTGGCTTATTAGGTATGACATGCATGCTCATGCACGCACACATGTACGTGTCTCGTGCACACACACAAAACCAACCATATAATTTTGTATTAACAAATTTGGTAAACATATGAAGTACATGTACCTGTTGTATATCAATTCAATGATGCAGTATGCCATACAAATACAGCATTAATAAATAAGGTAAATTGTGCAGGTTATAAGAGTACAGTATTATTAAATAAAATGAATTGTACAGATGACAAGTATATCTAGCCTAAAAGTGGTCAACACCCCACTACATACATAATATCTGCATCAGTGAGGAGGCAGCCTAGGTCTAGAATACAGCCCTTAAGAAAGCCTCAGAAATGGTGTTTGCTAACCTTGGTTGCTGCCTGCACTCTTTGTTGGTTTGTCCAAGTCTGATCCATAAATATCTTCTTCTGAAACACCGAAAAAAATAATACTTCTGTCAATACTGGCACCCGAGAAATAAAGCTCCTCTTGGCAATGATGAAATCTGGTAACAATTTACCAACATGGATCATAATGTGCATGACAGTTCTACCATAACCATCTTCATGAATGAGACATTTCAAGGGCAAATGAAGCACTTGAAGGGTAAGCAGCTAAGCTGAAAGTCTTAACACTCATCTTCTTTCAAATAATGTAACTGTTGAAACCTTATGAGAAATACAGAAGCATAATGTCAAAAATGAGGATTTCATCAGCTTCATACCTTCAATGTGAACACTTAAAAATTAACAATGTGCAAGGCCATTTCATGTGTCATTAATGTACTTATTGATACATTTAAGATTAAAAAAAATCATATGCTGTGGCAAATATTATATACAAATTAAAACATTTACAGTAATTATAATTCCTAAATACTAACAGTGTAATATTTGCACAATACATCACTGATACACACAATTATAACAAAGAGCATCTTCAGTATTGTTATGACTATGTTAACATGCCCTAATCAAAATCTTTCTAGTATGTGAATCCATTTCAATGCAACTTCAAAATGTAAATAACAACATTTGTGCATTATTAAGTCTGATTTTAAATTAGCAGTTAATGGAAATGATTAATAATAACACATACAGTATACTCTGACTGTGTGCATGTGTGTGTGTAATCACCTATTTGTGCTTGCCTATTTGTGGTTCCATGGGTCATTTCTCAGATGCCAGTCCTGCCTCTTAACTTGACACTCTTCAGATTCACTCCCCCATAGCTCATGGGACCTACCATACCTGTTCTTAAAACTATGTAGAAGTCTAGTCTCCACCACTTCCTCAGCAAGAACATTCTACATCCCAGCCACTCCGAGACAGAAATACTTCCTAACATCCTTATAGCACATCAGTGTCTTTAGCTTCCATTGATGTCCTTGAGTTCCTATTTCTCACTTTTCAACAGCCTATCCTTCTTCTACTTTATCAATTCCTCTTAGTATTTTGTGTGTTCCCCACCTGGTTCTTCTGTCCTCCATGTCCTTAAGTCCAATTCTGCTAACCTCTCTCATAGCTCATGCCCTTAGCTTAGAAACAAGCCTTGTTGCATACTTCAGCACTTTCTCCAGTTTTGTATTTTTTCAGGTGCGGATTCCATACCGGTGCTGAATACTCCAAGCAAGACCAAACATATATTGTATAAAGGACAGGTAATGACTGTTGAGATTCCTGAAGGCTACTCTTAGATTTGCCAGATGAGCATTAGCTGCAGAGGTTATTTAGCTAGCTGATGTGAGCCTCTGGCACTACACTCACCCCTAGATCTTTTACTTTGACTGACGTATGCAGATTCTAACCCCCTAGTTTATACCCCATTTCTGGTCTTCTTGCTCCTTCCCCAATTTTAATGATCTTGCATTCTCTGGGGTTTAATTCAAGCAATTACCTATATCTGACCAATCTTACAAATTGTCAAGATCCCTTTGGAGTCTCTCCTTGTCCTTATCTGTTTTTATTCTCCTCATGAGTTTTACACCACCAAACAGGGATATACCTAAACCAATCCCATCTGGAATGTCACTCACAAATGGTAACGGTAGTGGTCCTAATATCAATCTTTGTGGAACCAGGCTAGTTACTCTTCCACATTCTGATACATCTTTCCTGATAATCACTGCTTCCTTTATCTATGATACTCTTCCATTCGCCAGAAAATGTTCATTGTTATTCCCATGTGAATCTCAAGATTTTGGCCCGGCCTGTTGTGGGGTAGAGTATCAAAGCCTTCTTGCAGTCTAAAAAATGCAATCCACCCAACCCACTCTCTTTTCTTGCAAATTTGTTACTGTGTCATAGAACTTGAAGTTAGTAAGACAAGATCTGCAATCTCTAAACCCGTACTGGTTACTGTTTATGAAACAGCTTCTCTTCATGTGTTGTACCACTCTCCTCTGGTAAGTTTCTCCATTACTTTGCATGGTACGCATATCAGAGAAACTGGTCTTTGGTTTAATGCCTCCTAACTGACTTCCATTAGCCTCTCTTCATACCTCATCTCTCTTAGCTCTGGAAATAATCTCACTGCATACTTATGCATTTTCTCAGTTTCTTACCGAGTTTCTTCAGGTGTGGGTTCCATACTGTGCATGTCCATACATGTACCTGTGTGCATGTTTATGAACACAGGTGCCCAAGTGAGTATGTATGTACATACGTATGCATGTATGAGTATGAGTATGTGTGGGTGTGTATTATATATATATATATATATATATTATATATATATATATATATAATATATATATATATATATATATATATATATATATATATATACATGTATATATATATATACAGTGGACCCCCGGTTAACGATATTTTTTCATTCCAGAAGTATGTTCAGGTGCCAGTACTGACTGAATTTGTTCCCATAAGGAATATTGTGAAGTAGATTAGTCCATTTCAGACCCCCAAACATACACGTACAAAAGCACTTACATAAATACACTTACATAATTGGTCGCATTGGGAGGTGATCGTTAAGCGGGGTCCACTGTGTGTGGTGTGTGTTGTGTGTGGTGATTTTATATATATAATATATATATATATATATATATTATTATATATATATATATATATATATATATATATATATATATATATATATATATATTTATTTATTTTTTATTATCACACTGGCCGTTCCCACCAAGGCAGGGTGGCCCGAAAAAGAAAAACTTTCACCATCATTCACTCCATCACTGTCTTGCCAGAAGGGTGCTTTACACTACAGTTTTTAAACTGCAACATTAACACCCCTCCTTCAGAGTGCAGGCACTGTACTTCCCATCTCCGAAGGAGGGGTGTTATTGTTGCAGTTTAAAAACTGTAGTGTAAAAGCACCCTTCTGGCAAGACAGTGATGGAGTGATGATGTGTGAAAGTTTTTCTTACATACATACATACATACATATATATATATATATATATATATATATATATATATTATATATAATATATATAATATATATATATATATACACATACACATACACACACATAGTATACATATATATACATACATACACACACACACACACACACACAAATAACAATTACTAGGTGGTGAAAGTATAGTATTTCAATGATGTTGCAATGAAAATCATACAACAAACTTGTCAAGACTACTGTATAGAAATAAGTTAAGTATATCTAACCTCAACCCACACAAGACACTAACAAGAAAAGCAAAATTCAGTCAAGTAGCTTAAAATGTAGTAAGTATAGATAGAATTGTAGAGTCTACACATAATTTTGTTGTTTACTTCATCTTGCAACTTACAAGCTCATCCAGGGTTATCTAATTCATCTCACTGCTTAAGAATCTTACTATTTTTTTTTTTTAGTTTTACAACATGAATACAAAACAAATAACACAAAAACATAAAAAAAAATTCTACATCTTTAGTTTACCTAAGAAATCTAAAAAAACCAGTTTCATTATTTTCCATTGGTCAAATGTATCTAACCTTTGCTGCTGCTGCTCTCTGTTGATTAGTCCAGCTCTGCTCCATGAATACCTTCTTCTGGAAGACCAAGAGAAACACAAGTCCATCACTGGGCCAGGGCAGTAAATAACACCATAGAAAAATTCTTTTCACAATATTGTTACTGCCTCTCAATTTTACTTAATCATGTAAACCAATACCTTGATTATTCATAGCCCAGTTCACCAGAATCTTGATAATCCAGGAAAAAATTTTGAAACGGCTATTTAATGACTTCAGAAGAAAGTAGTGTATAAATAAATTATCTGATTTTACAGTTACACTAACTATAAAATTAAACTCAAATACATACATGTACACTATAAATACAGTAATGAACAATTTTATTTTTATTATTAATGCATCGGCCATTTCCCACCAAGGCAGGGTGACCCAGAAAAGAAGAAACACTTTCATCATCATTCATCCATCACTGTCTTTCTCGACACATGCCTATACAACAGTTATAAAACTGCAATTAATCAACACCCCCTCCTTCAGAGTGAAGGTACCGTACTTCCCACCTCCCAGACTCAAGTCTGGCCTGCCAGAGTCCCAGAATCCCTTCGTAAATGCTACCTTGCTCACACTCCAATAGCACATCAAGTCATAAAAACCACTTGTCTCCACTCGCTCCTATCTAACATGCTCACACATGCTTGTTGGAAATCCAAGCCCCTCACACACAAAACCTCCTTTACCCTCTCCCTCCAACTTCTCCTAGGCCAACCCCTACACCGCCTTCCTTCCATTACAGATTTTTAAGCTCTTCAAGTCATTTTATTTTGTTCCAGCCTCTCTAAATGTCCAAACCACATCAACAACCCCTCCTCAGCCCTCTGGATAATACTTTTAGTAACCCCACACCACCTCCTAATTTCCAAATTATGGATTCTCTGCATTATATTCACAACACACATTGCCCATTGCAAATCATTATTTTATTCAAAACCAAATCATATTTTCTTAATTACAAAGCCAAAATAAATACATTTCAATATATATCTTGGGTAACCAATAATCTGCTTTACTTGGTTTTGGATAATTCAAGTATTGGGGCTCACATTTTTGTGCAGAACTAAACATGTTTAACATATTTCACTAAATACACTTATACAAATACAATACAATCTACTAAATACTTCAAAAAGCAACAAAATTATCATACACTCGTCTGCAAGAAATATTAATTTCCATACAAATTCTTCATTCAAACTATCCACCTATTATCATCATCATCCCAGTACTATTATTATTATTAATATTCCTTATACCAAGTTCAGTCAACTTTCATAAAGCCTTTCGTAAGTCAAATATACTATATACTATACATCTATGTTCCCTTTAATACATTCCTTTCATATATACAGGACTCTAATACAAAAACCCACTTTCAAGTAACACTTTTTTTTTTTGTTTACATTTTTTAAAGTATACATGCTGAATATAAATTTTATCTAATAAAAATCCTAAGCATGTTATATTTTTAAGTATAAAAATGGGAACAGTGCATTCTTTCAAGTAATAATTACAAACTGCTTTAATATTCTAAACTGAAATATTCAGGCAGATTGCAATAGTTCCAATCTTACTAAGATAACTGTATACATTCTAACTAATTTTTACACCTTTATTGCTAAATTTTTGTAAGAATAAATCTCATCTAGAAACAGAAGGTGATCACAATTGTTTAGGAGGAACCTGTCAAGTTTCTTCTTGAAGACAGGTAAGAATCTGTTGGTAATTTATCTTATATTTAATGGCTGGGTTTTAAGAAGTGAGTCCTTGATGTTTTCATCTCTCTCTCTCTGAACTTCAATTTCCCATGAGAGTGACTTAGCACTTTTCACCTTGCCTCTGGTGCTCATGACGAATTATTTCACTGTACAGGCAAAACTAACCTATAACTTTTTTTCCAGGTAAATATTAGCTCTTATAATTTTTTATATGGCACTGCTGTATAAAAAAAGTATGCCAGTGTGCATATCAATAAGAGAACAAGAATGTAAATAAATCCCAGAGTGCAACCATAACAATACTTTCCCACTTGCATTTTTGTATGGAAGCAGTCAAATTGGAAGACACACACACATGCATAATTTAACTTTTTTTTACTGATTTTAGACTCCAAGCCTTTGTAAAGTATTTCTTTTCTGCTCAACTCAGGGTTGCAGATTGCTCTTGGTTTAAACTTCTCACTGTGCGAGAAGGCAGCACTTGCAGCTCCATACAACAAACCTGCAGTCAAACTCTTAGTATTGTGATGAAGTAGACATCTTCATTTCATCCTATATAAATACAGTGGAACCTTGACTTACGAGTTTAATCCGTTCCAGGAGCTAGCTCGTAACTCAATTTACTCATATCAAATTAATTTTCCTCATTTAAATTAACTGAAAAGCCATTAATTCGTTCCTGCACTCTGGAGAGACAAGAAAAAATACTTGAATATGATGCTATTATCAACTTAATGGCTTATTTATCTATCACAATTCATCTAATATGACATAATAAACAATATAATTAGCACAGAAACATGATATGTACTCTAGAATGAATAAAATAGGCCATAATATGGTGGCAGAGGCAGAAGTGTTGGTCATTTCTGTCACAATTTGACCATAGTATCTTCCCATGTTCTTACTGTAAGAGAAAACAGAGTATTTTTGAGGCTAACTGTAGTAGATCACTAGAACCCATGGTTAGACAAAAGAAATTTGGGCAAATGACTGAAAAAAACTGCAAACAAGCACGAGAGAACTGCCCCCCACAGGGATGTAAACATGTTTACTGCTTACCAGCTGTGCTATCAGCTGTGCCAACTAGCAGAAGCAATCTGAATTATTACATACGTATTATGCATTATTATTATTATTATTAATTTAGGTTACTGAAGCTCTATTGTTATAATAATAATAATAATATTAATAGTAGTATATTATTATTATTATTATTTTTTTTTTTTTTATTCACACGGCCGATTCCCACCAAGGCAGGGGGGCCCGAAAAAAGAAAAACTTTCACCACTTTCACTCCATCACTGTTTTTGCCAAAGGGTGTTTTAAAACCACATTTTTTAAAAACTGCAACATTAACACCCCCCCTTCAGATGTAGGATGTACTTCCCATTCCAGGACTGAGTCCGGCCGCGGTTTCCCTGAACCCCTTTCATAAATGTTTCTTTGCCACTTTCCAACCACTTCAATTTTAAAAAAACCCTTTGCTCCATTCACTCCTATAAAAACACGCTCACGCATGCCGCTGAAAGTCCAAGCCCCCCGCACAAAAAAACCCCCTTTTAAACCCCCTCCCTCCAACCTTTCCTAGCCGACCCCCCCCCGCCTTCCTTCCACTACAGACTGATACACTCTTGAAGTCATTCTGTTTCGCTCCTTTCTCCTACATGCCCAAACCCAAACCTCAAAAACCCCTTTCCTCACCCCTCGGGACAACATTTTTGGGAAATCCCGCACCTCCTCCTAACTTCCAAAACAACAATTCCTGCATTATATTCACACCCACATTCCCCCCAACATGACATCTCCCTGCCCCCAGCCTTCTCCTCCGCAACATTCATCACCCATTTCACCCCCCATATAAAGCTTTGGGTAAAACAATATTCCCATACATTCCCCCTTTCCCCAAAGGACAAAGTTCTTTGCTCCACAACCCAAAGTGCACCACCCCCTTTTTTTCCCCCTCATCAATTCTTGATTCACCTCATCTTTCATAGATCCATCCGCTGACACGTCCACCCCCAAAATATCTGAAAAACTTTCACCTCAGAAATCATCTTTTTTCTTTCATCCCACTACATCCACGCACTTTAAGCATCCCATTTTAAAAAGTTTTTTTTCTTCCCTTTTTTAGTAATTCTACGGGAAAGGGTTACTACCCATTCTCCCGCAATTTTAGTCGCCTCAAAAACCACGCATGGCTTATGGAGGAAAGATTTTTTCCCCCTTCCCCAGGGAAATAGAAGAAAAATTTTAGGGAACTGAAGCTCAAACATTAAAAACAAAATAAAATGAATGTATAAAAAAATTTTCAAAAAAAAAAAACCCAATGCCCATAACGATCAAAACAAAGAGACAAATAACCCCTGGCTAACCCCAAAGCACCTAAAATCCATTATCACAAAGCACAAAAATAAAAACGTATAGAATGGGTCAAATATAAGAAACATCAAAAAGTTACTCGTCCATTCCAAGCCGATTAAAGGAAAAAAAAATTTGTTTAGAAAAAAATTTTCTAACATTAAAGTATAAAAAAAAAACAAAAACTTTGAAATCGGGGAACTAAAAATTTATCCAAAAAAAAAAACAATCAAACAAACAAAATCTGATAAACCCCTCTCACTTCCAACCGAAACAGCAAACAAGTTAATTTTTTTCTTCTCCACCATGGGAAAAAATCTAGCAAAAAAAATACTAACAAAAACACCCGTCCATCAACTACCTCATGGGAACCTACCCAAATCGCTTTCCTACTTAAAACCAACCCATTGAAGTTACGCCATCATAACCACCCTTAAAAACAAGGCGGGAGACAAAACAATTGCCTTTTTATGTACAAAAAAGCTTCTCAAGTATTCTCACCAATTTTGCAACGCTCTTTAAAAAAAATCCATTAAATCACTACCTTCCCAACAATCCTCAAAATACGAGGGTCACTCCATCCATAAAGGAGGGACCAATGACTTGAATATAAAGACCAATATCTAATACCACCTCCCCTAAAATTTTGAAAAATTAATTCATAGACGGATCACCTCCCCTTTCACACAACATATTAAACCTTGTCAGTTTGGATTAGGAATAAAAAACCAAATGACTATCATACACACATGCTAGAACTAATTATACCGCACTTGAAAAGAAAGAATTCCCGCTGGCATTTTTCTTTTGATTTATGTAAAGCTTTAGAACAATCGACCATGAACTGCTGAACCCAAATAATGTAACTAGGTACAGGGGCCACTCCCTCAACTACCTAAAATCATACCTTATAACAAACTAAATATTGTATCAAATGATCAAACTCTTCCACCCAACCAAACACAGTAGGATCCCCAAGGAAGCGTCCTCCCACTCCTCTTCTCATCTACTCAATATCTACCGAATCATCACAGCTACCAAAACCCCTATTATTTGCAGATGACACTTCATATTCTTTTCCCCCCCCAAACACTCTCTAAAAACACAGTCAATGCTAAATTAAACAAAAAATATCTCCCTGGAGATGACAAAAACAAACTTACCCTAAACACTGAAAAACCCTATTTCATTAATTTTGGAAACAAAGTTGCAAAGATCCAAAAAAACAAACACTAAATGGATATCAGCCCCACAAGACTCACAGGGGAAAAAATTCCTAGTATCCACAAAAAGAGCCTTTTAAGTTCCGGACACACGTAAAACAAATCCCCAAAAAAAAATCCCCAAAGACTGTGGGCAACCTTCAAAGAAAGGTACTACTTCCCACAATTTGCTCTCCTGCACTGAAAACCCTTTTAATCGTATACCCTTACTAACATATGGAATTTGTCGGGGGACAACAACATCCAATCACCAAAAACCCCCCTAAAAAACCCCAAAAGGCACAGTAAAATGAAAAAAATTCCCCACTCCCCCAAAACCCTCCACCAATTTTCAAAAGTCTGAATCTGCTCCCATAAAAATTCCAACTTATTCATGTGCCTTTTACATACACAGAACAATACATGCAATATAAACCCTCTACTAAAAATTTCTCCCACCAACCTAAACAGGACAAAACCAAACACAAACACGATCTCTTTTAAACCTCGTGTCCATTCACACTGTGTAAAAACTCAATGCACATAAAGGCCCCAAAAAGGGAATTCATTTACCAGAAAATTAAATAACCCAGCTAAAAACAACTGAAGACCTTCTCAAAACCCATTTAACACCCTAGACTAAATGCTAAATACTCAGTACACATTTCCACCTATGTACCCCACATCATAACGAAACAATCACTTTGAACCCTTTTTAAACCTTTTTTGACAGGAATAAATTGAATCTTGTTTTCACAAAAACTTTTTCAATATAAAATATCTTTGTTTTAAACAAATTTTATTAATTTATAATTAATATTCACTGTACAACATGAAAAAATTCATCCACTGTACAACAGAAACTCCTTAGTGTTAATAGACTGTAACCCAATAATGAAAGTTGGGAAATATAAACACATAGCAGATTGTTCACATTAACTGCATGTGTGTTTATATTTTCCATTTTGTCGGTGTTTTAAATTTTCCCCTTTTTTTCCAAAAATTTAATTGGGCCCAAATGCCAGGCATAATAGAGGGTCTCTTTTTCATTGCAACCGCGTTTTAAAAAAAAAATCTCAATGTACTGTTTTCAAAGGCATAAAAAAAAATATAAAATAAATAAAATAAATAAATTAATTATTTCAGTGGGCCCCTGCTTTTTTTTTTTTTTTTTTTTTTTAAAATTTTTTTTTTTTGTTTTTTAAAATAAAAACAAAAATATTTTTGGAAAAATTTTTAATTTTGGTTTTTGTTTTTGGGGGGTTTGGGGGTTTTTTTTGGGGTTTTTGTAATGGTTTTTTTTTGTTTTTTAAAAAAAAAAGGGGTTTTTTTTAATAGGTGGGGGGGGGGGGGCCCCACCCCCCTGGGTTTGTTTACCATTCTCCGGGAAGCTCAGTAAGCACTAAGTCTCTCCCCATTTTGTCGGAAACTCCCCCAAAAATTTAAAATGTTTTTAAAAGTTATTTCATATTTTTTTATATAAAACTCTGATAATTTTTACTTTTGATAAATGTACCTAAAAAGCTTACAACGTGTCATGCGGTACACATTAAAATCATAAAGTGTCTTATTCTCCAGACCATATTGTAATGATAATAATAATCATCGAGTCTCATTTAAATGTCGATATTACTTAATATACACATTTCATTAATCACTAGGAAAATTTTTTTAAAATTATATAAAAACACATGCATAACATATAAAAAAGAAAATCACCCCCCATAGAATAAATAAACATAAATGTGAGATGGGGTACAGACACTTGCACAAATACGCCCCTATTAAAATAAAAAAATAATAATATTAATTCACCGAGTCTCATTAAATTCGTATATTTTCTTAATAAAAAACATTTTCATTAACCATCCAGATATTTTTTTCAAAATTATATAATAAACACATACATAACATAAAAAATGATAAATACACCCCACAATTGAATAAATAAACTTTAAAAAAGATGTGGTAAAACCAATAACTTGTACAAGTGAGGCAAGAATAACATTTTCCTAAACTAACAAAGAAAAATTGGTTACGTGGGGAACTGTAAAAATTTTTCCTTTTGTATTATGAAGTTTTTTTCAGTATACACAAATACAGTTTTATAGAGTATCATACAAACTGTGTGTAAGAAAACCAGATAACCCAAAAAAGCAGTGACTTTTTTCCATTTCCTTCACTCAAAACATCAATTTCTTTTCAAAAAATGTTACATGAGAAGGGGTGTTCTTCTTTATTTTTTCTACCGTATCAAGTAGAGACAACCTGTACACAATGTAACTTGTTTTCCAAACCAGACGTCACCTTTGTTTACAAAACTTTCCTTTGCCTGGTTTGTTTACATAACCTTGCCGTACCCCCATGTACTCATTCTTTCCTCCTCTTTATTTTTTTTATCTCATTTACTTACTCCTGACCCACATTAAGACTACAAAATTTTAAGTAAGTAATGATGAACTGTATATACATTTATTGCCTGGGGTGCTTAAATACCCAAAAATAGTATTGTGGCTGGGTTGCCGGTATGGGGAGCCCCCTGACTACCATACATACCGCATTTATTTTTTACCCAAAAAATACACTCACTCACCCTATATTTTAAGGAAGAATATGAACTGCAAAACATTTTATCGCTCTGGGGGCCTAAAACAAGAAAATATGTGTGTTTGGGGGGGCCTGGGAAAAGGACCTGGCTACTACCAACATACCACATTATTTCTTTCAATAAATACTACTTTCTCAACCCAATTAAACTAAAATATTTTAAAAGGGAAGAAATATGCACATTTTTTGTATTGACTTTTTTATTGTTTTTTTTATGCCCGTTCTATTTGGGAACTTAATTAAGTTAAAGGGAAACCCTTTTTAATTGTTTTTTATCATTTATAAAGGGGAAAAAAAGGGGGTTCCACTTTACGGCAGTTTCCGCTTTAACGGCGGAGCCTGGAAACCCAACCTGCCGTATAAGTGGGGCCCCCGGAAAAATCGAAAGCGGGGGGCCACTGTATTATTAATTTAGGGGTTGAACTCTACGTTTAATGATAAAAAAATTAAATTTTATTTTTAATTAAAATTATTATTAGTAGTATTTTATTATTTTATGTTGTTTAATTTTTTGAAAATAAAGTCATCGTTATTATACAAATACAGAGACCACCAAAGAAGAATTGCTGCACAATTTTAGAAAAACGTTGTATAATTAATTTAACTGGTTCAGTTTTTTTAAGGAAAAAAAAAAAATTTTTTTGCTCAATTGGCCGCCTTTTTGTGTACCCGGAGCCATCCCTCACCCCTCCCCACACCACCCCCCCAATTCCAGCATTCGTAAATTTATACGTGTCCCCTCTTTCTCTCTACAAGGGAGCCGGTTTTGTCAACTGTATTTAAATTTTTTAAAAACTATATTTTGTTTTTGTCAACAATCATGACCCCGTAGCCAACAGTGTTGCTGAAAAGTGGCACAAAGAGGTATAAGCATTAAGTCTTAAAATTTAAAAAAGATATAACAAAATAACCCTTTGCTGTAACTGAAGGTTACTTTGTACACAGAAAAAAGGTTAACATGAGTGTGTGACGACGAATGACTTTCTGAATGACAACTTTCGATGACGACTTACTTTGTGACTTTATTGACTTACGACTTTACGACTTACTGAATGACTTAGACTTACTGAGGACCTGACTGTAACAAAATATTATTATTTTTGCTGAAAGAAAAAAGATAATGAATTCCAGGAATTAAAACATAATTTTATAATAAAAAAGTGAGGTACCAGGTTTTTGGGGGGAGGGGGGAAAGGGGGGGGGGACTGGCTTGTAACTCAAAGCAAAAAATCGACCCGGGCCCGCTCGTATCCAAAAAACTCTAAGTTGGGACACTGTAATCAAGGTTCCACTGTACTACTGAATTCTAACTTTCTATCAGGGCCAACTTTTTCAATTAGTGTAACATGCCGATAAAGAAAGAACTTAACTTGGAAAAAACATCTGAGGGCAGGGGAAGTGAGATAGGCAAAAGAGGGGGAAAAACAAGGGAAGGGGAAGAGGGAGTGGGGAGGAAGAAAGAGAGAAGAGGGATGGTGGGGAAGGGAGTGGTGGGAGAAGGGAGGTTGGGGGGGAGGGATGGGGGAAGAGGGGGTGGTTTTAGGGGAGGGGGGGTGGGGAGAGGGGGGGGAGGGGGAGAAAGATGATAAAAGGGAGGAGAAGGGGAAAGAAGAGGGGAAAGGGGGGAAAAAAAGGGAGAGGGGAAAGAAAGGGGGAAGGGGGAAAGGAGGGGGGGGGAGGGGGGGGATAGGAGGGGGAAAGAAAGAGAAAAATAATGAGTGGTGAGTTTCTAAAAAGAAATTAGGGAATCCTTACCCAAACCTTTCAAAAAACCCCGTGTAAAAAAGAAAAGGGGGGGAAGGAAGGGGGAGGGAAGGGGGAACAGAGGGAGGAGTGGAAGAGAGATGTAGGGATGGGGAAAAGGGGGGGTAGGGAAGAGGGAGGAGGGAAGGGGGGTAGGGATGGGGGAGGGGGGGATGAGGGGGAGGAGGATGAGGGGGGGGGGAGGGAAAAGGGGAGGGGGGGATGGGGGGAAAGGGGGGATGGGGGGAGGGAGGGAGGGGGGGAAAGGGGGGATGGGGGGGAAGGGGGGGAAAAGGGAGAGGGGGGGAAAGGGGGGGAGAGGGAGGGAGGGGGGGGGGAGGGAGGATGGGGGAAATATCAAATTAACTTTTCCTCATTTAAATACTGAAAAGCCAATAATTCGAGTCCATCACTCTGGAGAGACAAAAAAAATACTTGAAATATGATGCTATTATCAACTTAATGGCTTATTTATCTATCACAATTCATCTAAATATGACATAATAAACAAAATAATTAGCACAGAAACATGATATGTACTCTAGAATGATAAAATAGGCCATAAGTAAGGTGGTTCAGAGGCAGGAACGTGTCTTTGTTCATTGTTCCTGTCCACATTTGGACCATAGTATCTTCCCCATGTTCTTACTGAAAGAGAAATCATAGTATTTTTGAGGCTCTAACTGTAGTAGATCACTAGAAACTCATCTCCATGTTAGACAAAAGAATTTGGGCAAATGACGAGAAAAACACTGCAAACAGCACGAGATAACTGCCCCCACAGGGATGTAAACATGTATACTGCTTACCAGCCTGTGCTATCAGCATTAGCCAACTCAGATAGCAATCTCGAAATTATTACATACTATTATGCATTATTATTATTATTATTAATTTAGGTTACTGAAGCTCTATTGTGTATAATAGATAATAATAATATTTAATAGTAGTAATATTATTATTATTATTATTTTTTTTTATTTTTATAATCACACTGGCCGAATTCCCACCAAGGCAGGGTGGCCCGAAAAAGAAAAACTTTCACCATCATCACTCCATCACTGTATTGCCAAAAGGGTGCTTTAATTACACACAGTGTTATTTAACTGCAACAATTAACACCGGGGCCCCCTCCTACAGAGTGTAGGCACTGTACTTCCCATCTCCAGGACTTCGAGTCCGGCCTGCTGGTTTCCCTGAATCCCTCATAAATGTTTTACTTTGCACACATTCAACAGCACTTCAATATTAAAAAAACCATTTGTCTCCATTCACTCCTATCAAAACACGCTCCACAAGCATGCCGCTGAAAGTCCAAGCCCTCGCGCACCAACAAACCTCCTTTACCCCCTCCCTCCAACCTTTCCCTAGCCGACCCCCTACCCCGCCTTCCCTTCCACTACAGACCTGATACACGCTCTTGAAGTCATTCTGTTTCGCCTCCATTCGCTCATCTGACATGTCCGAACCAACCTCACAACCCTCCTCAGCCTCTGACAACAGTTTTGGTAATCCCGCACCTCCTTCCTAACTTCCAAACTAGTACGAATTTACTCTGCATTATATTCACACCAACACGGAAGACGAGCCTACCAGAATTGCCCCTCCAGACATGAACATCTCCACTGCCTCCAGCCCTTCTCACTCTCGCCACATTCATCACCCAATCTTCCACACCCATATAAGAGCGTTGTACAACATATAAAATATCATGGACATTCACCTTCTTTGCCACCAGGACAAAGTCATTCTTTGTCTCCACCAGAACTCCTAATGTGCACCACTCACTCTTTTTCCCTCATCAATTCTATGATTCACCTCATACTTTCATAGATCCATCCTGCTGACACGTCCACATCCCAATATCTGAATAACGTTCACCTCAGCAATTCATCTTTTTTCTTGTCATCCGCACTACATCCACGCACTATAAAGCATCCCATTTTATAAGTTTTTTTCTTCTTCTCTTTTTTAGTAATGTCTACAGGAGAAGGGGTTACTATCCCATTGCTCGTCACCGCGCAATTTTAGTCGCCTCATACGCACGCATGGCTTATGGAGGAAAGATCTTTCCCAACTTCCCCATGGAAAATAGAAGAAATACATTAAGGGAACTGAAGCTCTATCATTATCAAATACAGAATAGAAAATAGAATGTATAAAATAATTTTCTAAAAAAAAAAGCCCAATGCCTCTATAACAGATCACAACAAAGAGACTAAATAATCCCTTGCTAACACCAAGCATCCTCAATCCATTATCACAAAGCACAAAAATGAAAAAACAGTATAGTGAATGGTCAAATATCAAGAGAACAGTCGAAAGTTACTCGTCCGCACTTACCAGCCGATTAGAAGGTCAAAAAAATTGTGTTTATGAAAATAATTACCTAACATTAAAGTGATAAAAAAAAAACGGAAGACTATATGAAATCTGGTGAACTAAAAACTTATCCAAAAACAAAAACAATCAAACTACAAAATTACTGATGAACCCCTTCTCACTGTCCAACCGAAACAGCAAACAAGTTAATGTTTTTCCACTTCTCCACTCCATTAGGAAAAAATCTAGCAAATAAAATACTAATCACAAACACCCGTCCATCAAACTACCTCATAGGACCCTAACCAAATCGCTATTCCTAGCTTCAACTCAACCCCATTGAAGTTACGCTCATCATAAACCACCCTTAAAAACAAGGCAGAGACATAAAACAAATGGCCTAGCTTTTATGTACAAAAAAGCTTCTCAAGTATTCTCACCAATTCTTGCAACGCTCTTTAACAAAAAAATCCATTGAATCATCTCACCTTCCCCAACAATCCTCAAAATAGCGAGGGTCACTCCGATCCATAAAGGAGGCGACCAAGCTGACTTGAATACTAATGACCAATATCTAACTTACCACAACTGCACTCTAAAATCTTTGAAAAAATTAAATTCATAGACTGGATCTAAACCTACCCTCTTCAACACAACATATTAAACCTTGTCAGATTTTTGGATTGAGGAATAATAAAAGCACAAATGAGCTATCATACACACATGCTAGAACTAATATATAACCGCACTTGTAAAAGAAAGAATTCCCGCTGGCATTTTTCATTTGATTTATGTAAAGCTTTAGATACAATCAGACGCATGAACTGCTGTAACCCCAAATAAATGTATGTACTATGGTAACAGAGCCACTCCCTCAAACTACCTAAAATCATACCTTATTAAACATAACTCAATATGTGTATGCAAATGATGCAAAACTCTTCCACCCAACCAAACACAGTGTAGGAATTCCCCGAAGGAAGCGTCCTTCAACCACTCCTCTTCTCATCATACATCAATTATCTACCGAATGCATCACAGCTAACCAAACCCATATTATTTGCAGAGTGACACTTCATATGTCTTTTCCCACCCAAACACACAGTCATACTAGCAAACACAGTCAATAGCCTGAATTACAGAAAATATCTGCCTTGAAGATGACTAAGTTTAACAAACTTAACACCTGACACTGATAAAACCTATTTCAGTAATTTTGGAAACAAAGTTGCAAATGATCCAATTAATAACATAACACTAAATGGATCATCAGTCACAAGACTCACAGAGGAAAATACCTAGGTATCCACATTTATAGTAGCCTTCTAAGTTCCTGACACACGTACATGCAAATCACAACACCAAAAAATCTCCAAGGCACTGTAGGCAAAACCCTTCACAGAAAGTGGTACTACGTTCCACCAATTGGCTCTCCTGCACTGTAAACATTTCACATCAGTATACCCTTAAACTAACATATGGGAAATTGTGCATGGGGATCAACAACATCCAATATCACCTAAAACCCCCTAATAACCCGCAAAAGGCACAGTAATAATGATAACAAATTCCCACTCCCGCCAAGCATACTCCACCAATTTCAAAAGTCTGAAATCTGCTCACCAATAAAGAATATCCAAACTTATTCATGTGCCTATACATACAGCAGAACAATACATGCAATATAAACCTCTACTCTAACTTCTCCTCATCCAACCTAAACAGGACTACATAACCAAAACACAAACACAGCATTCTCTTTTAAAAACCGTTCGTGTCCATATCACACTGTGTAAAAACTCAATGCCACATAAAGGGCCCCAAAAAATGGAATTCATTTACCAGAATATATTAAAGTAACCCAGACTAGAAAATCAACTGAAGACTCTTCTCAAAAGCATTTAAACAACCCTAAGAAAGACTAAATGCTAAATACTCAGTACACACTCTCACCTATGTACTTCCCACATCATAACGAAACAAATCACTTTGAACCTTTTATCCATTGTGACAGGAATAAATTGAATCATTTGTTTATCACAAAAAGCATTTTCAATATAAAAATAATCTTTGTCTTATACAAATTTGTGATTAAGCTTTTAATAATTAATATTCGACTGTACAACATGACATAATTCTATCCGACTGTAGCAACATGATATACTCCTTAGTGTTAAGTAGACTGTAAGCCATAATGATAGTATGGAAATATTAAACACATATGCAGTATGTGTTCACATTAACTGCATGTGTGTTTATAATTCTCATCTGTGTCGGTGTTTTATACCCTTTATTTCCACAAGTTTTAAGTTTGCCCGAAATGCCAGGCCATAAATAGAGGCTCTCTTTGGCATTGCAACCGACAGTTTTAAATAAAAAAATCTCAATGTACTGTTTGCAAAGGCATAAATAAATATATATATAAACTAAAATTAAATAAAATTACTCTATTACTACAGAGTGGACCCCTGCTTACAATCAGCTCCCAATGGCGACCATTATTAAGTGTATTTATAAAAGTGTCTTTTGTTACGTGTATGTTTGGGGTCAAAATGACCTAATCTAATTTTCACAATATTCCTTATGGGAACAAATTTCGTATCAGTAATGGCACCCTCAACATACTTCTGTAATTGAAATACAGCAGGGCCCCGCTTTACGGCGTTTAACTTTACGGCGTACCGCTAATACGGTCATTTCAAATTATGACTCAAAAACTCGCTATAAAAAAAAACAATAAAACGGCTCCCCCGCCACCTGACTTTCTAATACGGTCACCAGCGGCCGCCACCCTGTTTGTTTACCATCTCCGTGAAGCTCAGTAAGCACTAAGTCTCTCCCATTTTGTCTGGAAACTCCCAAATTTCAAATGTTATTTAAAAGTTATTTCATATTTTTTATATAATACTCTTGATAATTATACTATGTATACATGTACCTAAAAAGCTTACATACTGTGCTGGGCATGCAGGTACACATTAAAATCAGTAAGAGTGTCTATGTCTCCAGACGTCATAATTTGTAATGATAATAATAATCATCGAGTCTCATTTAAATGTCGTATATTACTCGTTAATATACACATTTTCATTAATCCATCTAGGAATATTTTTTTCAAAATTATAATAAAAATCACATGCATAACATATAAATAAGAAAAATACACCCACAGTAGAAATAAATAAACATAAATGTGAGATGTGTAGCAGACGACTTGCACAAGTGACGCCATATTAAAATGAAATAATAATAATAATATTAATTACACCGTAGTCTCATTAAATGTCGTATTATTACTTAATATAAACATTATCCATTAATCCATCCATGATATTTTTTTCAAAAATTATAGTAATAAACCACGATACATAACATAAAAAGATGTATAAATACACCCCACAATTGAATAAATAAACATAAATATGAGATGTGGTAAGCCAGATAACTTGTACAAAGTGATGGCAAGAATAACATTTTCTCATAATCTAACATAAGAGAAAATGTGTTACGTGGGTAACTGTATAAAAAATATCCTTTCGTATTATGTAAGTTTATTCAGGTATACACAAATACAGATCCATAGAGATATCATACAAACAATGTGTGTAGAGAAACCAGATAACCCAAAAAAGCAGTGACTTATTTCCATTGCGCTTCACTCAGAAGCATCCATATTCTTCTTCTCAAAAAGGATGTTACATGAGAAGAGTGTTCTTCTTTAGCACATTATTCTAACCGTATCAATGTTAGAGACAACCTGTACACAATGTAACTTGTTACCCGAAACCAGACGTGAACATCCTTTGTTATACAAAACTTACCTCGCCTGGTTTGTTTACATAACTCTGTGCCCGTACTCCATGTACTCATTCTTTCTCTCCTCTTTATCGTTTTTATCTCATTTACTTTACTCCTGACCCTACATTAAGACTACAAATATTTAAAGTAAGGGAGTAATGAGTGAACTGTATATACATTTATTTGCCTTGGATGCTTAAATAACCATAGAATAGTAATTGTGGCTGGGTTGCCGGGTATGGAGTAGCCCCGACTGGACTACCATACATACCCGCACTTGATTTATTTACAATAAATACTACTCCATCTCACCCTATATTTTAAAGGTAAGTAATCGATTGAACTGCAATACATTTTATCGCTCTGGGATGCCTAAATATCAAAGAATAGTGATGTGTTGTATTGGGTGGCCATGGTAAAGAGTAGCCTGGCTGACTACCAAACATACCACACTTGATTTCTACAATAAATACTACTTGTCTCAACCCTAGATTAAGTACCTAAAAAATATTTTAAAGGTAAGTAAATGAGTGCAACAATGTGTTTAGTATAGTACTTTTTTAATTTGTTTTTTTTGATGCTGTTCTATTTGCTAACTTAATCATAATGTTAAAGTAAACCTTGTTAGATAGTGTTTTGTATTCATTTATAAGTGGGAAAAAAAGAAAGGAGGTGTTCCACTTCTACGGCAGTTTCCGCTTTAACGAGCTGTAGCCTGGAACCTAACCTGCCGATATAAGTGGGTCACTGCAGTAATATCGAAAAGCGGGGGTCCACTGTATTATTAATTTAGGGAATTGAAGCTCTAACGTTGTAATGATAATAACACAATTATTACATTATATTAGATTATATTATTATTAGTAAGTATTATATTATTTTATGGTTGTTTTAAATTATTGAAACTAAAGCTCTATCGTTATTATACAAATACATGTAGGACCACTCAATGACAGAATTGCTGCACAATTTTATGTAACACGTTGTATAATTAATTTAACTGGTTCAGTTTGATTAAAGGAAAAAAAAATTCTTTTGCTCAATTGGCCGCCATGTAGTGTATCACAGCGGAGCCATCCCTCACACTCCCCGACACCACCCCAATTGTCCAGCATTCGTAATTCATGTACGTGTCCAGTCTTTCTCTGCTACAAGGCAGCCGGTTTTGTCAACTGTATTATGACATTTATTTTTTTAAATCACTATATTTTGATCTGTCAAGCAATCATGACCCCGTAGCCATACTAGTGTTGCTGAAAAGTGGCACAAAGAGGTATAAGCCACTTAAGTCTTAAAATAACAAAGATATAACAATGAGATAACCTGTAGGCTTGTAACTGAAGTGTTACTTTGAGTACACAGAAAAATAGGTTAACATGAAGTGTGTGACGACATGAATGACTTACTGAATGACAAACATACTGAGTGACGACTTACTTAGTGACATGATTGACTTACGACTTTACTGACTTACTGAATGACTTGACTGACTTACTGAGTGACCTGACTGTAACATATATTATTATTATTAGCTGAGAAGAAAAAAGATAATGAATTCCATGGAATTAAGCATGAAATCATAGATAAAAAAGTGGAGGTATCCAGGTTTGGGTTGAGGGGGAATAGGGAGGGGGGAGCTGGCTTGTAACTTCAAAGCAAAAAATCGACCCAGGGGCCAGCTCGTATCTCAACAAAACTCGTAAGTTGAGGACACTAGTAAGTCAAGGTTCCACTGTACTACTGAATTACTAACATTTCTATTCAGGATCCTAACTTACAATTAGTGTAACATGCCGATAACGAGCGAAGCAACTAGATAACTTTGGCAAACAGCAGTCTGAGGGTCGAGGGAATGTGAGATAGGCAAAAGAGGGGAAAAGCAAGGGAAGGGGAAGGAGGGAGTGGTAGGAGAGAAAGAGAGAGAGAGGGAGTGGTGGCGGAGAGAGGGAGTGGTGGGAGAGAGGGATGGTTGGGGGAGAGGGAGTGTGGAGAGATGGATTGGATTTGAGAGAGGGAAGGTGGAGGAGAGGGAGGGAGAGGGAAGAGAAAGAGTGATAAAAGGGAGGAGCAAGGGGAAAGAAGAGGGAGAGGGGGAAAGAAGAGGGAGAGGGGAAAGAAGAGGGAGAAGGGGGAAGGAGGGGGAGGAGGAGGGGATAGGATGGGAATGAGAAGAGAAAAATAATGAGTGCGTGAGTTTCCTAAAATGAAATTAGGAATCCTTACCCCAACCTTGCAAAAACCCTGTGTAAAAAAGAAAAGAGGGGAAAAGGGAAGGGAGAGGAATGAGGAGACAGAGGGATGAGGAGTGGAAGAGAGATGTAGGGAATGGGAAGAGGGAGGTAAGGGAAGAGGGAGTAGGGAAGGGGAGGTAGGGATGGGGGAAGGGAGGGAATGAGGGGGAGGGAGGATGAGGTGGGGGAGGGAGGGAATGAGGGGGAGTGGAGGGATGGGGGAGAGGAGGGGTATGGGGGGAGGGAAGGGAGGGATTGGGGGAGGAGGGATGGGGGATAGGTGAGGGAAATGGGGGAGAGGGAGGTGATGAGAGGGAGAGTGAGGGATGGGGAGAGGGAGGGGATGGGGAGAGGGAGGGATGGGGGAGAGGGAGGGATGGGAGGAGGAGGAGGGATGGGGGAGAGGGAGGGATGGGGGATAAGGGGAGGGGAATGGGGAGAGGGAGGGAAGGGGGAGAGGGAGGGGGAGAGAGAGGTAGACAGAAAGAGGAGAGAACCACCACTCTCCTCTCTCTCTCTCTCACTTGAACATCATTGCAAACCTACAAGCCCGTCCTCTGGGATGAACTTCACATCACAAAATGCAAATATATCTACGCTATCTGTCTATTGTCCCAGTAGTTCCTGCAGTGTTTGTGGTAATACCAGCAAGTGACAAAATTCTTCTTAGATGTAAGGAGACTACTTGTTTCCAACTACTCTACTGCAACACAGATTTCATTCCAGAAGCATAATTTTTGTTTGCAGCAGTTGAAAATTTCAGAAAAATTGAAAGGATATCCATAATCCTGTTGGTATATGTGTTGAATACAAGCCAGGAGCTACAGGAGGAAGGTTCAGAAGTCTACCTCAGGGAACTTCTGTCCAAAAGATCATGAACTGACCTCATGTGCCTGTGGTGTAAAGTTGCGCTAAGGTAATCATCACAGGAAGCACTTCATGAGCTCCTTAAATAAATATATAACGCTCCAAGCTATTGTAGAAGGCCAGTGCAAGCCTACATCAAGTGACTATAGCTGTGCTCAGCTGATGGTGACACTATTGCACAAGAAGACTGGAGTCCCACATGAGCTTAACTCCAGGGGTAAATAACCTGGTGGAATTCTGTCATCGCTAAGGTCTCCCCAGACTGACAGAGTTCAAAACACTACCTTTGGGAATTCTAACAATTCCTCTGACCACCACAGAGGGAACAAATCCCTCCATCCAGCAATGAAGGAAGCCTTGGATCTGTTAATTCTCCTACACCTGACATCTCTGCTTCAGCCACTGCCAGTGCCCACTTGACAGTGCAACATATCCATTCTCTATCATTCTACACCTGTCAGCACGACGGTGCCCGACACTATTCCAGAAATCTGGCAGCAGTTGCATCAACACAAGTTCTGAGTCAGAGTTTCTCCAACAGAGATTGGTGCAGTTAATAATCAGGGACTATCACTTCAACCTGGACACCTACTGCGCCAAAGTACGAAACGCAGGACAACATCGTCAGAGAACTGGTAGAGGACGGGTCAGAGGACGTGGAAGCGGACGTGAGGAGGAAGACACTACATGGCCATCTCACCCTCCACTAACTACAGTTCCAGCAGCATAACCTGATGACCAAATCTGCAAAACAAAGGTGCAACAAATCAATAGTCACACCTCTCCCAGGCACCTAGGCTGTGCTCATCGCTGTCACTGGAAGGGGCACACCGCCAACATTGCCTGCGAGATAACCAGAGTGCAATATACTGCTAAAATGAAAGGACATCAATATGCGACAGTGTCTAAGAAAAAATAAACTTGACAGACAGAACCACCTGTTTTAGAGACCTAGTTTCTACATGACAAACCAGCAGGGAATCTCTGAATTGGAGAACACACTCACACGATACCCACTCATCAACTCCTATCCCAGCAACAGCATGTGTTATTGCCCTTATACAAGACACAGAACCTACATCCCTGCAGCCGTCATCAAACCCTACCTCTCTCAAGGTGCAGGCACCTTACATCCCTATACACCCACCCACCTCAAGCTGACCACATCATGAGGAGCCAGTTTATCATCATCCTGTATGGCCAACATTAGAGGTTTTCTTACATTTTGGGAGAGGCTCATACATATTAGAGTTGAACATTCGACGTCCTCACCCCCAACATGATAGCTGTTGTTTTGAAACATTTTAGGATGCCAGGACTCCAGAAAAGTTTTGCAAAAATGCTGGGCTACACCTCATGGATGAGAAGAGACAGGCAAGGGCAAGGAGGAGGTGTTTGCCTGTGCTTCTCTAAAGTGTTCATGCCCATCACAATTGATGTTGCCACCCCGAACACTCTTGAAATGACGTTTCTTCAAGCTCTGGCATAAACACTAGTACCTCTGTACTAGCATGTGCAATGTACAGACGCTTCATGGCAACATGCAGACCCCATCAACTTCCAAATGGAAAATATTGAACTTCCTCTGCTACAACACAACTGTCAACATATCAAGTTTTTGGTGACTCAAACCAACACTTATACAGAGGGACTTTGATGACCTTCTTGCAGGGTGGGGGACTGGGTGAAACGTTGTTGATTTCCCTACTCACATCTCTGGCTCCTCCCTTGACCCAGTAAGTGAGTGATCTGGCGAATGCCATAGTCCACGTGTCAACACCCTCAGCTACACTGGATCGTCTGGACCACAAGGCTGTTTGTTACGACCCTTAAGTCCCAACAGAATGCGGTGAGGAGTCCCACATGCACAACACTGGCTATGGGAAAGAGGTAAATTGGCCCAGTCCCTTTGCTCTGAGCTTGCCACCACCGAGTTGAATGCTCTCATCCAAGGATGTTGACAACCAAAGTGAAAGCCTTCACTGGACACATCCATAATCTACAACAAGACACATTCCTCACCGAGCAATATGTGACAAAGCCTACAGATCAGTGCCATTGGTTTGGCTTTTGTTTAGAGAGGCCACTACTGCCAAAGTACAAAGCATGCAAAGGCAAAAGAGACATCCTACCCACCTATACACAGGAACATAGCACAGGCAAGCCCGTAGGCATAGGGTGACGTTTGCAGAAGTTGGGTCCATTGCTAAATGTGAAAGTGGACACTAAAAGACAAAGCTAGCATCAGGTAAGGTAGGCCTCCAAAAACCTGCTGTTGCCCTGGTCAAGGACAGACAAGGTTATCTTCCTATGAACTCATTCCACTCTAAATTGAGACAGGATGGAACACCTTGGCTACTAGTAGTCAAGAGAAGGCGTGCCTCTTTACTGAACACTTTGCTTACCAAAATGCAGAGTACCTGATCCAGTAAAAGACCCCCTTGGCCTAGTCTGCATTGAACTGTCATAACTGTCAGTGGTGACCAATAAGCAGGAGTGCATATTCCATCTTAAATGCATTGACCAAGAAAAGGCTGTGGTCCCATTACAAGTTTGAGCCTAAGATTGCGTGAGAAGATGTGCATACCAGCTAGCAGCACCTCTAACTTCCACCTTTCAAGCACGGTCCTAGTACAGTAAAATGGCCCCCTTCTATGGAAATATGCAAAATATATCCCACTTGGTTTCACAAAAGAAGAGCAGAGCAGAAATCAGCAACTACAGTACCGTGTCACTCCTGTCAACACTAGTAATAACCTTGAGAACAATAAATCTCAAGACAAATGACAGAAGTTATTTTGACTATCACTCACTACTTAGTATGAGTCGTCAATTGGCTTCAGGAAAGTGTACTCTGCTGCTGATCTGTTTGTTAAATAACCTCTCACTAATTGGCAACCAGTCACTGGATGAATCCCAAATCAGCTTGTGGTAGCACTGGAAATTGCTTGGCGCTTCGACTTGGGTGTGGGCAGCAGGCATCTCCAGCAAAACTTAGTTCAAGCACTGGAATTGCAGGGCCTCTGACAATATGTCTCCTCAGTGATTGTGCCTTCATGTAGATCTCAAAGTTAGTTCTCATGTGAACAGAATCAGCAAGACATCCTATTGGGGCAAGTGTTCCACCAAGGAAGTGTACTGTGTGACCATTGTTCTGAATGTCTACTTCAACAGCCTTCTTCACTCATCCCCAGAATCACATGCATATGCATACGAATGACACGACATTCACTTACCACGAGAAGAAATGCCAGCTGCTCTAAGCTACATCAATCACAACTGAGAGCTATATCAGCATGGAAATAGAATCAAGTAACATTTGCACCTGAGAAAACGCAAATAGATGATTGTCCTCTAGGCACCATTGATGTAATGCTGGTGCAGTAGTAAGGAAAGAATAGGGAGGGTGTTGGCACATGAGAAGAAGTTGATACCTAGGGGTGAAATAATGACTCCAACTAACCATGAAGAACCATGTTCTAAATCTGCGAAACAAGGCGAGCCAGGAAGCTTAACCACGCACTTCGCCATAGCTCGCATCTGCTTTGGACAGTAGGGGTTTCAAGTTCTGCACGAGGCACAAGTACGCTCCACCGACCTTGATGTATGCCCCACAATCTAGGTTTGCGCTGCCCCCCCCCCCTCCTCATCTTCGACTGCCTAGACAAGGAGTAGAGAACAGAGCAAGACGTCTCATCTCTCTGCCTGGACTCAATCCGGCTTAGATGCTTCATTTCACAGAGCCTTCAACACAGGTGGGATGCGAGTGGCCTTACTGTTATGTAACAAGGCCAATACTTTCAAAGTACCACACCTTGGATCATCACTTCGAGAACAGCGTGAAACTAAGCTTTAATGCCACAAGAGGGTAAAAGCAGCAACTTCACTCTGATCTGGCTGTACCCTTCTCCAGAACATCACACCATACTAGATCATATATACCCAGGATGACTCCGAGTATGGAACACATTCGTACAGCAATAATGAGTCAAACGAGATAACGTCAGTTGATCAAAATGAAAATGCAGGCCCACAGATGGCTCCTAAACTATATCCTGTTCCCTACTTTAATGCCTCACTAACACAACAAAAAAATATTTTCAAATGAGCTGATGTAGGTAACAGAAAATATCTTGCCAGATAAATTTCGAGGAATCCTTAACCTGTAAATAGCTTGTCAATAAAACTAGGGATCCTTAACTTTGTCAAACCCTGTGTAAAAAAAAAAAAAAAAAGAATAGAGTTGGATAGAGGAGAGAAAGAGAGAGAGAGAAAGAGAGAGAGAGAGAATGGCTCCAACTTCATCCTGTTCCCTACTTGTATGTCTCATAACAATAAAATGCTTTCAAATGAGCTGAGAAAGAGAGACGGAGGAAGAGACAGAGAGAGGCGGAGGAAGGGGAGGAGGCGGAGGAAGAGAGAGAGAGCAGAGGAAGAGAAAGTGGAGGAAAAGAAAGAGGCAGAAGAGAAAGAGGAGAGGAAGGAGGAGCAAGAGGTGAGAGAGAGGGGAGGGGGTGAGAGAAGGCAAGAGAGGGAAAAGCAAATGAATGCAAGAGCAAAAGAAAGTGAATGAGAGAGCAGCAGAGAATGAGAGGGAGGGATGAAGAGATTCATGGAAGGGGGAAAATGACATGTTGGGGGGGAGGGGGAACACATGTAGGAGGGAAGGAGATACATGGAGGGGAGATGCATGGAGGGGGAAAAAGATACATGAAGGGGAGAGAGAGATGGAGGGGAGGAGAGAGATTGGGGGGAGAGAGAGAGTAATGGAGGGAGAGAGAGATATGGAGGGGAGAGAGAGATATGGAGGGGGAGAGAGATATGGAGGGGAGAGAGATACATGGAGTGGAGTACGATGGAGAGGAAAAGATACATTAAGGGGAATGAGATACATGGAAGGGGTAAGAGATACACGGAGAGTGGTAGGGAAGACAAGGCCTGGGCAAAGGAGAATTTCTTTTTTTCAACATGTCAGCCATCCCAATGAAGCAGGGTAATCCCCTAAAAAAAAAAAAAAAATCACCATCATTCACACAATCACTGTCTTTGCAGAGGCACTCAGATACAACAGTTCAAATGTCACTCCAAACAGCCAATATCTCAAACCCCTCATTTAAAGTACAGTGGAACCTCAAAAATCAAACTGCTCCCAACACAACCAATATGTAAGTGTATTTTTGTAAGTGCTTTTATAAGTGTATTTTTGAGGGTTTGAAATGGACTAATCTAGTTTACATTATTCCTGATGGGAATAAATTAATTCGGTAAAGGCACTCGAACAGCCTTCTGGACCGAAGAAAGTTCGATATTTGAGGTTCCACTGTACAGGCATTGTACTTCACATCATCACCTGGACTCAAATCTGGCTAACCAGTTTCCTTGAAAGCCTTCACAAAATATTTCCCTGCTCACACTCCAACAGTTCATCAGGTCCCAAAAACCATTTGTCTCCATTCACTTCTAATATGCTCACACATGCCTGCACATGTCAGGCTCCTTTCACACAAAACCTCTTTTACCCCCCCCCTTCTATTCTTTCCTAGGATGATCCCTACCCCTCCTCCTTGCCACTACAGATTTATACACCCTCCAAGTCATCCTATTTGCTCCACCCTCTCTAAATGACTAAACCACCTCAACAACCCCCCTTTCCACACTATGAATTCTCTGCCTTATACAGGTTGGCCATCACTAATCCCGTTCCATTAGTAATCCGGCACTAATTTCAGCTAGCATAATTTCAAATTTCGGGGTCGCCACACCAACCTGCCGCTACTGTTTGGTGGCGCTACTTGCTGCATAAGTCATTCCAATTTCTTTTTCTCCATTTATTGTTATAAACCTGCTCACTTTTAGCCCTAACCATGGTTCTAATGAATAAAAGAAATGCTTCTCATTGTGCAAGCCATATATACAGTACATTGTCTATAAAAGATAAGGTGGCTTTGAAGCCACTGTCAGTCGCCATGAGCTCAGCTCACTCAGATAAGCTGTGACCGGTAAATTTGGGCCTACATATGAGAGAATGGGTCTGTGTGGTAAGTGTGCACTACATAAAAAAAATCCTGCAGCATGCAGTGCACGAGAAAAAAAATGCGGCAATGTTTTTGGCGTAAAACAGTGACTTTGCGGTGTTTTTTCGTATGGTTTTATGGTTGTATTCTAGTTTTGTTGGTCTCATTTGATAGCATGGAAGATATATTACAAAACAGATATGATTCTGCTTGGTTTCACAGTGGAAAGTACCTTAAAATTGAGCTTGAAGTACCGGAAATGTTCGATTTTTGCAGATGTTCAAGAGTAAACAAATGATGTCACACCGTCCAATACGTGTCCAACTGGCCAGTCAAATACATAGTCACGAATGGGTTGACATTATTTATACAAGTATTACAATAATGCAGTAGTCTGCATAACAGTAAAACTTCTATTTTTTGTGTGAATAAAAATTCAAAATGGAAAGCAAGCGTAATATAAGAGGGGCCTGGTGGTGTGACTAATGAACAGAGAAAAAGTTACTTTACTTCCAAAAAGTCTGTATTGTTTATTCTGGAGCCTATTTGAAATTAGCATCTCTTGAAATTTGTGAGAAAATTGGCCATATTACTGATTTCTGACCATTCATTTTATTGGGTAGCTGAAATAGGTAAATGGGCATTTCTTGTACTCAATTGACAGAATAGAAGGAATACAGTGGAACCTCCACTTGCGAGCGCATCCACGTGCAAGTTTTTCCAAATGCGAACAGTCGCTCGGATCGTTTTTTTGCTTCCACAAGCGAGCGAAGTATAATAATAATACGTATAATAATACAGTGGACCACCGGTATACGATATTAATCCGTTCCTGAGAGCTCATCGTATGCCAAAATTATCGGAAGGCAAATTACTTTTCCCCATAAGAATAATGGAAATCAAACTAATCTGTGCAAGACACCCAAAAGTACTATGAAAAAAAAAATTATCACATATATTAAGTTTAATGCACACAAACAGAGAAGACATGCACAGTTAGTCGTACTCTACTAACAGTAGAATACATGACACTTACCTTTAATGAAGATTGGTGATGATTGATGGGATGGGAGGAGGGGAGAGTTTCGAAGTTGTTAATGTTTAGAAGGGGAATCCCTTCCATTAGGACTTGAGGTAGCAAGTCCTTTTCCGGGGTTACTTCCCTTCTCTTTTAATGCCACTAGGACCAGCTTGAGAGTCACTGGACCTCTGTCGCACAAAAATCTGTCCATAGAGCTCTGTACCTCCCATTCCTTTAAGATTTGTCATTGTAATAGTCACAAGCATGGCTTGCAATAGATGTGTTAGGGTGATTTTCATCCATAAAGGTTTGCAGTTCAACCCACTTTGCACACACTTTCCTTAATTTTTGAAGTAGGCACATGATTCCACAACTGGCATAGGCTTCTCAGGGTTAGCCCCAAACTCTTCAAAATCTTTCTTCATTTCCATACTAATTCTCACCCTTTTTACCACAGGGTTGGCACTAGAAGCTTTCTTGGGGCCCATGGTGATTTATTTTGCAGAAACAAGCACCAAAAAAACACTGTGATAATAAAGGAATGTACCGAATGTATGCTTAGATGTGAGCACACTGCTGGCTTGTAAACACTGGCACGTACGGGGCAGTTCAGGCCTCATGTGGACGCATCCCGGACGAATCACGTGTGGCGGGCTTTTTAACGAGTGGCGAGGCAAAATTTTTGTGTTAAAATGTATCGTATACCAGATTTTAACGTATACCAATGCCATCATATGCTGGGGGTCCACCGTAGTATAATAATAATAATAATAATAATAATAATAATAATAATTGACGGCTTCAAAAGGCCATCACTAGATGGCAATGATTACCACAACAATGCGGGAACGGTTGTGACCACCTCCACCTGTCACATAATGACATATTTTATTCATTCTAGAGTATATATCAGGTTTCTATGTTATTTATATTGTTTATTATATCATATTAGATGAATTGTGATAGATAAATAAGCCGTATACCTGGAGTTTACCTGGAGAGAGTTCCGAGGGTCAACGCCCCCGCGGCCCGGTCTGTGATCAGGCCTCCTGGTGGATCAGAGCCTGATCAACCAGGCTGTTACTGCTGGCTGCACACAAACCAACGTACGATGATATTAGATGATATTAGCAAACTACTGAAGTATCTTGTCATGCCTCCTGAGAACCGGAACAAATTAATTTCATTTCAATTAATTTAAATGAGGAAAATTGACTCTGCAAACGAGCAAAAGCCAGATACGAGCAAGGTTACAGAACGGATTAAACTCGTATGTAGAGGCTCCACTGTACTAGCAAAATAGCTATGAGTTGGTAGACTGGAACAATGGAATGGGCCAAAAACAGGGCATAAACTGGGTGAAATCTCTGATGCACAAATATTGCTATTGGGTTAAATGTATTCTAACCTAACCTGTAATCCGGGAAAACCACTAATCCAGCACCCTACAGGTCCCAATGATGC
This sequence comes from Cherax quadricarinatus, assembly GCF_026875155.1. Classification (NCBI taxonomy): domain Eukaryota; kingdom Metazoa; phylum Arthropoda; class Malacostraca; order Decapoda; family Parastacidae; genus Cherax; species Cherax quadricarinatus. Next base: position 7,107,886 of record NC_069410.1, on the reverse strand, counting down.
CGATTTCGATGGTCAACCTTATTTTGGGACACATTGCCCTCAGACATTCTCCACTCCTTCAAACCCCCTGTTTGCTGTAGCATTTCAATCCTGCTTTACACCCATATAAATTTTTTAATGTTTT
>NC_069410.1:7082009-7107262 GCF_026875155.1 Cherax quadricarinatus | reverse complement strand
CTGTTACATGTCCCAGGGTGTTGCTGCTAGGGAAAAAACAATGAAGCCAGGGAATAAAAGTTCACACAGGTACTTTTAATTACACAAATTTGGAACCTTGATAATTCGTATTCCTTAATCTACTGAAATTTAGATTTATTTGCGTCTTTCTTTTTAAAGAGTATGTATATGTAATTGTATATAAAGTATTTATAAAGTACAGTACATGCCATACTCAGTACACATACATTAACAAAATTCAACTTCCTCACTTCCTCCCTCCCACCCATCCTGATGTTCCTTTCCCTACCATTTTCTGCGACCCTCTTGTGTGCCACACCACCCCCTGCATCTCACCAATCTTCTTGTATATGACTTCTCCCTTTCTTCCTCCCAACTATCCTCATGTTTTGATTTCTTCCCTACCATTTTCCCTTTACAGAACCCTTCATGCATGCCATCACTCCCCCCCTATCAACCCTCCCTTTGGCTGCAACCTTTCTCCTTTTTTCTTCCCACCCACGTTCTTGCGTGCCTGTCTCCCTACTATCCTCCTACCGACTCTCTCGCATTCACCCACTCCTCAGCCCCCGCCCACCCTCTTGTGCACCACCCTTCACCTCACTACACAGCATTCTGAAATTATTGTACACAGCCTAGCGACCCTTGCTGATAATACAGTGGACCCCCGGTTTACGATCAGCTCCCAATGCGACCAATTATGTAAGTGTATTTATGTAAGTGCGTTTGTATGTGTATGGTTGGGGGTCTGAAATGGAGTAATCTAATTCACAATATTCCTTATGGGAACAAATTCGGTCAGTACTGGCACCTGAACATACTTCTGGAATGAAATAATATCGCAAACCGGGGGTCCAGTGTACTTATATGTGGATTTTACTGAAAAGTGAAAAAAATACAGTATTAACATTATAAAGTATAAGCTTTACTCAGATTTAAATTTTGATGATACAGAGGGTATCAGGGAGGGGCCAAGGGCCCAAGCAGAGAATAAATGCTGCCCGCACCCGGAATTTTTTTCAATCATGGGGTAGCACTAAACCCATAGGGGTCATACAGTCCTGGATTAAAAGAAGGCATTCAAGCTCAATTCACGGAATTGGATCACAGGTCCAATTCCTTAGATCAAGAGCTCCTTGAGGGTAGCATAACAATAGGAATTGCAAAACAATGCATATTGTATGCACAGATACATTATCTTTTCACATTTTTAAGGGTTAATGCAAACACAGGGAAATAGATGCAGCAAATATTTCATGTTTCTGCAGTGAGGTAGCAGAAAATGAAAAGATACAGACTCTCAAATGTGGGTAACTGGTGAGGACATGCTGTTGAAACATGAACTTCATTTTTTTATTACTGAAGAACTGCATTGATACTGTACAGTAAGAAGTTAGGTCAGCAATACTGGATCACCATTGGCCCAAGTATGCCTCCAAAAGGGCACAGAAATGACCAGAATCTGAGACCCCAATTTGAAAGGGAGGTAAAGGATATAAATCACTAGGAGTCAACTGAAAGAAAATACACTATGTAATTTATTTTGTTCTATGGAGTCAAAGTACTATACCTTTAACTTATAAAATGGGCTATGCAAAAACTGATTTTTGGGAGTGAAACTGATGTTAATATGTAAGGAATAAGTTTACTGAAGATTGTGGAAAGAAACATGCCCCCCTTAAAAGGAAATATGTAACTGATCCAGTGCATTTCGACATGGTTAAATTTTTTATTAAATTATTAAGTTTCATCAAACTAGGCTTTCAGTTACATCAGATAAAAATTATTTTAAAAGAGCCGCATCAACATCATTGTTACTGTGCTAATGAGCACCCAGGAGAAAAGATAAAGCTTACTTGGTTAGGATGTTTAAACGCTGAGTCATGTGAGAAAAATTCTGCTGGCCGCCAATACTGCTTTGGTGGTGACCAAGTCTTACTCTCTTAGATGCTGGCTCTCCCCCACCCCCACCCTGTAAAAGTAAACATTAACATAATATGGTACTAGTGTAGACATGTTACCAGGAGCGAGAGAGGAGGGTATACCTACACACTTCCTTTTCTCTAGTGCTCTTAGTTCTTAGATGTAATAAATCAGAGCTCACAACACATTCACAAAAAATTGAAGCATCTCTCTCCCAAGTATTTGACACTGTAAGGGCTTTTTGATCCCAAAGGGAAATTTTAATTATCCTCTCCACTGTCAAACCTATTCCATTCCCCAGGTGCCCTATGACCCATAATAGCTTGATCCTGCCATATGAATATTAAAAACAATCTATAAAGTATTCAATTTTGTTGCTGTTAAACAGTGTACTGTCACTATCTCCTCTAATACATCTTCCTCATAACCCAAATATTTACTTTAATATCTTCTATGAAACATACCCCTTTACAAACCTTTCTGTGCTGCAAATATTGTGGGTCATGATGGCAACACAATCATGCTACCAATTCAATTACTGTTGTTTTCAGTGTCATCAAATATATAAGGATCAGTATGTTTAGCAAAACAGACAATATAGTATCATTTTAATTACTAATACTAATAAGGAAAGGGGAAGAGGAGAAAAAGGAGAGAGGAAGGAAAAAATGGGAGGGATTTGAGGAAGTGACAACTGGATGGTGGAGAGGAAGTGAGTAATGACAGGATGAAAATGGAAGTGATGAATGAGAAGTAAGGTGATGACTGGATGAAGGAAAAGTGATGGGGGGAAGTTTGGAAGAGGGAGAAAAGTCAGAGGTAACAAAAAAGGATGAGAAGACCAAGAGGATTAAAATATAGAAGACAGAGGCAATAACAAAGGATGAAACGACAATAAAAGGGTGAAAAAAAAAGGAGGGCATAGGCAAAGACAATGGGTTAGGAGGTTGAGGTGATAAGGGATGAGGGTGAGAATGAGTGAAGATAAAGGATGTTCTAGGAAACAAAGGGGACAAAGACAATGGGAAGGTGGAAGAGATAAAGAAAAAACTAAAATTTTAGACCAGTAATGGACAAAAAAGATACAAAAGAAGCAAAAAAGAATACATGTATTTACGGGTTTAAAATACAATACAGTGGAAAGATCAGCATTTAACATACAGTGGTACTTCAGTATAACCCTCCCCTTTGAGAATAAGTCCAACTTGGGGAACACATCCTGTTTGGACATGAAAAAATTTTTTCTTGGTATACAACCTTGTTTGGAAATATGACTTGTGTGCTAGAAATTGTATGGGTCAAAATGAGTCCCCGACACCCGCAACTACCCTTGTTTACTTCTCTCTTGAGACAAAGCCACAATGCCCACTAGCATCAGTACGCCGTTGCTACCATTCAGTGAACAACTACGCTGTTTAAATCTCAGTAGGCACTCGACTCTTTTCAGCAAAGTAAGCAAGGCTAACTGGCATTTATTTCATTTTAATTTTGGGTTTTTTATATATGTATTTTAGTATCAAGCAATGTTTAATTACAATTTTAGTATTTTAAACAATGTTTAAATTATTTTAACAACCCCCAAAGTATAATATACCAATAACAATAGGTTTTTTTCATGGGAATTGGATTAATCGTTTTCCCTATAGTATTTCTTATGGGAAAATTCGTTTGGTATAAGTCCACGGTCCTGGAATGGATAAGGACATATACCGAGGTACCACTGTATAGTATAAATGAAAAATGTAGCAGACAGAGATAGGTAAAAGATGTAGCAGGTATACAAATATAGCTCTTCACTCTCATTCAGCAAATTAATGAGGGGATCTCAAAATATGATTACTGTATTACACATACATCTCAAGGTGTTTTTTTGAATGAAGTACTTGACAACAGCGGGCAGATGCACCTTGATGTACCACCCAAAATCCATCTATATGTTTTCGTGAAATAAAAATCATTACTTCCAAGTTCAAATTAACCCATCTAAAATAATGTCATTGTATTAAAATTTGGCTTAATACAAACCTACTTTTGACACCCCCCAAAAATTACATGTATTTTTTTCAATAATGATGATGCTTCCTAAATTTGGTGAATCAGGACAAAGCTGTGAGCCCATGAGTAAAGTATGGCAAAATTAGGTTAGAAAAAACAAAAACAAGAACTAGGAACAATAATTTTACAACTCTGGTAATTATGGCCAAAGGGCTATAACACACAATATTGGTAGTATGTACTGCAACATTAACATAAACCAAACTAGAGTATTATAAATTTCTAAGAAATGAAGCACACAATGATCATAAGTCTGAGGAATTATTTATGTTGACACACTTATACAGTGGACCCCTAGTTATAAAAATTAATCTGCTCCAGAGAAGAGTGATTAAACCCGAATCGACGATTTCCAAATTCATTTTTCCCATATGAAATAATGTAAATCCAAAAAATTTTTAACAAAAATTATTTTATTAAGATTAAATATAGATTTACATACAGAAAAGAATTGAAAATTTAGTATAAAACAATAACATCACACTTTCCTTTATTGAAGACTCTCGTTGGTGTATGGAAGATGGAGGAGGGGAAGGGGTTAAGGTGATGTTCCTCCACAAATGTTTGAACCTCACTCCACCTTGCACAAATGTCCTTAATCTTGAATGAAGAAGGCACCCCTTTTTTCCCCTCTCTTTCTCCTCCTCTGAAGCAATTTCCTCAGTTGGTGTATATTTAAAAACATAAGAAAGCAGGAATTTCTGCGGCAGGCCTGTTTATCCCATACTAGGCAGGGTCCTTTACAACCATCCCACTAACAGAATCGTATTTGCCCAACCCAATTTTCAATGCCTCCCAAGCAATAAGCTTTGATAATTCTATTCATCATGCGCAAGTCCCACTCAAATCAGATCGTGTGTGGGGGGAAGTACCCTGGCTGGTTTTTTGTGAAGTACCCGGCTGTTTTGGGGATGAGTGCTTTCGGGCAGTTCCCTTCGGCGCTGCACATAAGTTTCTGAATGGTCAGGTCACTTTTTTTTTTTTCCCCCCCGGCCCTCCACCCTTTAATACCTCTTTTTTTTAAGCCCGTTTTTATTAATTTTTGGGGGCTTTATATGGTTTACTTTTTTATTTTATACCTAATATATTATGTAATAAATATGATAAGATGACCTTCATTTGTAAAAGATAAATTTTACAATTTTTATAGGGAAACATGATTACTGAGACCTGCTCGCTCTCTCTCGCTATAGCTCCCCCACTTTAAGTGCCCAAAAGGGGAATTAAATATGTACGGCTCTCCTCATTACATGGAGTTAGGGGGCCGAAATCGGGAAAAGATTTCGCGCTAATCTAGGGAAACACCCCTTCTGACACTTTAAAAGTGTCACCACCCAAATTAAAAATTTATTTTTTTGTTTGCTGGGAAAACCCTTGATCTGTTATTTTTAATGGTAATACAACAGAATAGGGCAATGCCTACTTTCAAAATATTCCAGGAAACGGCACTGAATGCGGGGAATTTTGTTTAGGAAAATTGCATTTTTTCAGTCTTGCAAGGGGGAGTGATTTTCTAAATTCCCCTTTAGGCATAACGTTTACTGTTAGGTCCGGCATTTTTTTTTTCCCCCCAGGCCCCCACCCTTCAATACCTCTCTATATAATGTCATTTTTATTTTTTAATTTTGGGGTCACGTCTGTTTTTATGTTTTTATTTTTCCAAAAAATTTTTCTGGAATAAATAATAGGTAGATAACCTTTATGTAGTAATAGATAATTAAAACACTATTTCTAGTGTCAGAGCTTACCGTTCATACAACTTTTTGAAGAATAGTTTTCGGGACTTGCTGGCGCCCTTTTCCCTCTCTTATTAGCCCTGCAAACCCCTAATACCTCTGCATAAGTATTTTTTTTTAATTTTGGGTGTCTTTTTCATGCTTCTGGCCTATTTTTTATGGCTTGCAATCCTGGGAATGTTTCACTGCCTCTTTCCTTTTCTTTTCCTTCAAGATAGGGAGAGGGTTGAATGCGCCGCTTTAAGTCGTCGGCTACACTTGCACTTTCTAACCGCTTTATCCAATTTAAAATCTTTATTTTCACCTCAAAATCGGAGCCTCCCTTTTTTTTCTTGGGACTTTTCCCTTTAGGGAAGCGTCTTTTTTTTTGCTGACATCTTTACTATGGGAGCAAAGTAAAGTCAAATTTGTACAATTTATGTGAAAAGTGGGTTATAGAATGTATATGCCCCTAGGAAGAGAGAAAGTGTGAGGAGAAGAGAGATTTTGGGAAATGTTTGTGAATGCATGGGGGTTTTTTAAACCCAAATGGGAGTAATTGTGGTTGGGGATTCAATGTAAGTGGGTAAAAATGTTGTGAGGGAGTAGTAGGTAATTTGGGGCCAGGGTAAAAAGTAAATGGGGAAGCCTTTAATTGGGTATTGAGAAAGGATTTGGGGAATAAGTAATACATATTTTTGAAAAAGAGGGTAAACAAATATAAAAGGGATGATGTGATAAAGAAAGTAGTTTTTTTGTTATGTATTGTGGATAAAAGGTTAATGGGTAGGCCCGGGATGTACATTTTTATAGAGGGGCAACTGATATTTGGGACATTTTTTTATTGTAGCTACATTAGAGTAAGAGGTAACGGGACAAGAAGAAGGGGGCAACAAAAAGTAGGGGGGAAGTGAAAGGTAAAAAACTAAGGGGGGAGAAAGTTCAGTGAGATATAAGCAACTATTGGCGAAAGGTGGGCTAGTGCAAAAGATAGTGGGGGGGGTTAAAGGGGGTTTGGGAAAAATAGTTTTAAAAATGCAAAGTATTAGAAGGAGCAGAAGTTTGTGGTTATGGGGGGGGGGGATGAGGAAAAGGAGTGATTGGTGGAAGTGAAGTAAAGGGTGATAAAAGAGAAAAATTAGCTTGAGAGGTTTTTAAAAGCAAGTGTTATAAGAAGACAGAGTACAGGGACCCCGGTATTCGATGGCATCGTTTTCGTAAATCCGGTTTTCGAGCTTTTTAAAAACGCAAAAAATTTTCCCCGGGTATTCGATTGAAAACCCGGTTTTGATGCATTCCTACAGACCTGTCCCCGTGGGCCCGAACTGCCCCGTTGAGCCAGTGTTTTTCAAGCCAGTCTGGCGGCACAAGAATACATTGGTCTTCCATATTATCCCGTGTTTGGTGTTGTTTCTGCAAAAAAAAATCACCAGGGGGGCCCCAAGAAAGCTTTTAGTGCCAACCCTTCGGAAAAAGTAGCTAATGACTTATAAATGAAAAGAGAAAAAATTGAAAGTACGAAAGTGGAGGGGGGTGGGGCTGGTCAGGTTTTATAACAAACCCCAATAACCCTCTCACATGTGCCCGAAAACTAGGGTGAGGAGTGAATTTAAAGGGCCCGCAAAGGTTGGTTTTAAAAATTTAAAATCGTAGTGGGATACATAGTGTGATTAGGGAGGGAGGCTGCAATTTTGTTTTTGTGACAGAATCCCGTGATTTTCAAGCTGGCCTAGTGGGTTAAAGAAGAAGGGAAGAACCCCGGGAAAAGGACTTGCACCCCCATCCTAATGGGAAGGGATTCCCCCCCTTTAAAAAACCCAACACCTCTCCCCTCCCCCCATCCCATCAATCATACCAATTTTTTATTTAAAGGGAAGTGTCAATTATTTTATTGATATTGTAATTTTTCATTGCATTTAAATTAAAATTTTTATGTAGAAAATTTTTTTTTCGTATTTTTTGGGTGTCTGCAGGATTAATTTGTTTTCCATTATTTCTTATGAGGAAAATTGATTCGGTTTTCAATATTATGGGTATTCGATGAGTCTCAGGAAGGGTTTTTACATCGAATCCCGGGGGGGTCCACGTATATGGAGATAAAAAAAAGGTGAAAGGTGGTGAGAGAGTGAAAAAATGAGAGCAGTGATAGAGGGGGAGAGGCACTGTCAAAAAATTTAATAAAAATAAAAAAAAATTTTGGAATCGTATTAAAAAATTAAGAAAGCCAGGAACGATGGATTTGTCATTAAAAACAGAGTGGAGAGTTAGTAGATGGGGAGAGGGAGGTATTAGGTAAATGGGGAAATTTTTTGAGGAAATTTTAAAAGTTAGGAAGAATGGAGGCGGAATTCATGCCTGGCCAGGGGTATACCATCTTTAGGATGAAGAAAGCAGAAGTAAAGGGGGGGGAGGTACGTAGGGATACTAGAATGAAAGGGGGAAAAAACTGGAACTGATGGGGTCTGAAAAAATTTAAAACGGGTGGGAATGTGTTTTGGGGTGGTGGTACTTTGTTTAACCCCTTTACTGTCCAACCCCCCAAAACCAGGGTTTTTCTGGGGTCGCAAATTAAAAAAAAAATTATTTTTTCTTATAAATATAGAGAAAACTTTTCCCAATTGTAATGACACCAAAAAAACGAATTTGATGGAAAACAGAATGGAATTATGCTCTCGCAAGATAGCGACCTCAGTGATATTTACAAAATCCGCAATTTCGCCAACTTTGAGCCCAATTTATGGCTAAATTCCCCGGTGTTCCAGTCAGTCGACCAAAACTCAAAGCGATTTCTTTAAAACTCCATTTTTTCTATCGTTGAGTACAAGAAACTGGCCATTTACCGCTTTCAACTACCCAATTAATGTGGTCAGAAATTTGCAATTTGGCCAATTTCACTAAAATATAAAATATGACAATTTCCAAAATAAGTGTCCAGAAATGAACAATGCAGACATTCCTGGCCTAAAAATAACTTTTCTTGTTCAACAGTCATGTCCTCAAGACCCCTCTGATAATACCTCTTGTTTGTCCTATTTTGAATTTTTATTCAAACAAGAAATAGAAAGACTTACTATTATGCAGACTACTGCAATATTGTAATAATTGTGATAATAACATCAACCCATTCATGACTGCATAATTAGAATGGCTAGTTGGACATTTATTGGACACGACCATCATTTGTTTACTTTTGAAACATTGGCAAAAATCAAACATTTCCCTACTTTGAGCTCGACTTCCAGTTCTTTTTATAGTCAAAATCAATCAAAATCACCTCATTTTCTACAATATGTTTTCCATTTATCAAATGAAGACCAATAAATGAGAATACAAACCATAAATATTATACGAAAATAGACCACGAAGTTGGGCATTTTAACCCTTTCATGGTCCAAAGGCCAAAATCTGAAGTGGTGCACCAGTGTCCAAGAAATTTTGTAAAAAAAAAAAAAAAAAAAAAAAAAAAAAAAGATTTTTTCTTACAGAATTAAAGAGCATATTTTTGTCAAGGTAATAAGACAAAAAAAAAAAATCTGATCAGTACTTACCAAGATACAGTGCCAAGAAGTTTGTCAAAAATATGTGGTGGTTGGCGGCAACATCCGACAATTCCACATACGCGCATTATCATTATTTTGTGGTTTTAGTTGTTTTTTTTCTTTTCTTTTCCAATTTTTTTCTATTCCTACTAACATTTGGGGCCTGAGAGACCAATACTGTATATAATGTATATATATAAATCACTGTATTGAAACACAATAACCGCACTAAAGTTTTTATCTCATATTATTGTTTACCACTGTTGTTTATTACAATAAACATGACAAATATTGTATAATACATAATGTTCTACTATCATATATTTTTACATATTTACAATCACTTGGTCATGGTTTTTAAAACTGCTGAGAGCTGTGAACTCGCCTTGAACACGCTACAACCATGCACAGAGCACCTTACATTCCATCACACAATAAAACCGAGTGGTCTTTGCGTCTTTGTTGCCATCGTTTTGTTGGCACGAGACAATGCATCTCTTCAGAGCAAATTATCTTCTTAGTTGAAGGAAGCTGTATTCTGAAATGATCACCTTCTCACTCTCCTCAAACGCTTGGGTATACCTGAGGAATTCGAGGACCATGTTGTATAGCAAGGTTTTACTGGTATCTTCATTATGAGTTGTCTGTGACAACAGACAAACAAATTCACCATATACGGTGGTCGTTAGCCTCTTTATTTGGTACATATTATATTCATTGAGCATTGAAATGTCCATGAGATGGAAGAAAAGTTTCATGTACCACTTGTAACTCTTACGAACACAGACAACAAAACCAATCTGCATGTCACACTTGTTCATCCAAGCGCATGTTTGGTGTATAATCAATCACTGACACACTGGTTTTCGAATATGTTCATTAGTCACTCGATTCAACTTGCCACTGTCTTGCATATCATTACGGTGAATGGTTTGTCAACAAATGTGACATCTCGTTGTCATGCCACCGTAATGCCATGATGTCATTGGCAGTAAACACCTCACGTCAACACCAACGACGGCACCTGCGTTGAGCCTGGCATATGTTTAACGTTTAGAAACCACTGTGCCACACACATCGTCTTGTTTCACACTCGCTGAAATCACTTGATAATGGGCTTGTGATACCAGTTATCGGTATAAAATGTTATCCCCTTACCAAGATAAGGTGTCCTATCATGTTTCTCCACTACGTCACCTGAGATTACCCAATAAGACTCTTGGTATCTTTCAATGTTTTTACTACCCGTGTATACAACAATATCCAACACCAGGGGCCACTGTCACAATCACAGAGTACAAACAGCTATATACCAAAGCGTTTCCACTTGCTTGGTATATACTGCTTGAATGACATTCTACCTTTTGAACAAATCAAAGACTCGTCAATTACAAGATTCTTGAATGGATAAAAGTGATATGCTGAACTTTTGTTTGAGATACATGAAAACAATTTCTAATCTTGTATAAACCTGTCACATCTGTCAGGCCTGGTTTTGTTCAGAGAAAGTGCAACATACGTTAGAGTAAGATAAACCTGTTCACTGGCATGATTTTCACCTTGAAACCGGGTAGAAATTAAAGCCGATCTGTGGACCAGTATGCTTTATATTTATGCTTATAGACGTGAGCATAAGCACTTATTGGTTGCAAAAAAGCAAATACATTTCTTGCAAACAGCCGTCTCTTTCCACCTTAGTTAGTCTTGACTGAGGTGATAAGATCGTATTTGGCCATGGAGTACTCAAAATACTTATACTTTCCCTGACAATAATTTGTCCATCAAAGGCTGGTCAAAGAATTTTCAAAGAATTCCAGTTCATTGGCCGTGGTCCAAGGGGACAAGTAGGTATAATTTCCCAACTTTGAGAATCATCAAAGTGGTTGAGGCTTGGGAACAAAATTGGGATTTTGCTGCCAATCCCCATATAACGGTTTGCTGGTGGATACTGGACATCATAGGCTGGTTGTGCTGGTGGTTGTGGTTGTGGTGGGCTGGTGGCTGCGCTTGCATGTCCTTGACCTGATAGTCCAGCAAGCGTGGGTCCCAGCGTGGCCTCGTGAGTCACGCATGGCGGTGCACTACCATCACCACTAACACACCATCACTGATGCCTGTTGGTCTATCCATGCCAAGTGTAAGCCACATCATCCTCCCTAATCACTACCTAAAACTGGTGTTGGGCACGGGAAATGGTACTCCGACCCCTGGGCACAGAAGCATAGGGTACACTACCCGAGGAGAATGCGGTGGCGAACATACCAAACTGCTTCACAGGTGAATATGATTCCCACTATCACCTACTCTCGATTGATCGTCGAGCAGTAGCAATAAAATCACAGTCCACGACACTATCATCATCATACTGAAGTCGAGGCTGGCCACGCGAAAAATTTAGTTTCTTCTCTTGCGATAGGAACAACCGACAGTGGAGTCACGAGTGCCCACTACCAGAGGTTAGAAGGCTGATGATCGTCAAGGGTTTTCGCACTATTATCGATATCCTGTGTCATTCTTTTCGGTCACTAACTGATCATAATCCGTAGAAACGTCTGTCATTCCACTTCCTTCAATGTCAGAACGACAGATAGAAGAGGAGAGTCCCAATTTTTCCGGGGAGTGAGAGCTGACTTGCGACGAGGCATGGTTGAACAAGGGTAACTGAGCCGGTGTACCCACTATGCATGTGGGCGCCTAGAATTTTAGTTTAATGGCGCACACCCTACCACGCAGACCCGTTCACTCACATGTAGGCCCATGATCGTTTTCCGCACTAAATTTTGACGACTGCTAGAATTTTTGGCATGATCTACGGTCTGGACACAACGAAAGCCGTTTTGATTCTATGGGACAGACCCTGAAAAGGGTTATTAAAAAAACGGTCGGAGTCTTTTTTGTTCTCACTATGCACTGCGTGCCCATCCAGATTTTTTTTGTAATGGTGCACCTGATCACACAGACCATCTCTCACAACTGGGCCTACAGCTTTCCCTACTGATTTGAAGCGCTAGAATTTATTAGTATATATACGTCAAAACACGGTACCGTTGTAAGATGCATATATCCGGCCGCGAAGTCAAAGGGTTAATAAATGCATGAAAGAGGGGAAGGTACCTAGGGATTGGCGAGAGCATGTATAGTCCCTTTATATAAAGGGAAGTGGGGACAAAAGAGAATTGTAAATATTATAGAGGAATAAGTATATTGACTATACCAGAAAAGTGTACTGTAGGGTATTATTGAAAGAATTAGAAGTAAAGACAGAATGTAGGATTGCGGATGAGCAAGGAGGTTTCAGAGTGGGAAGGGGATGTGTAGATCAAGTGTTTACATTGAAGCATATATGTGAACAGTAATTTTAGATAAAGGTAGGGTAGGAAGGTTTTTTAATTGCAATTATGAAATTTAAGAAAATGCATATGATAGAGTGGTTAGGGGAGCAATGTGGCAGAATGTTGCAAGTATATTGAATAGGTGTAAGTTTACAAAAATGCTGTAAAGAGTTTTTATGAGGATAGTGTGTGCTCAGGTTAGGGTGTGTAGAAAGAGGGAGACACTTCCCGGTACAAGTAGGTCTTAACAGGGATGTTTGTAATGTACCATGGTTGTTTAATATATTTAATTAGATGGGGTTGTAAAAGAATAAGATGTGCTAGGGTGTTCGGGAGAGGGGTGGATTAAATTATGGGGAATGAAATACAAAATAGGAATTGACACAGTTACTTTTTGCTGATGATACTGTGCTTTAAGGTAGATTCTAAAGAAAAAATTGCAAACGTTAGTAGATGAGGTTTGGAGTGTGTGTAAAGGTAGAAATTGAAAAGTGAATATAGAAAAGAGAAAGGTGATGAAAGGTATCAAATGATTTTAGATAAAGAAAAAATTGGATATCAAATTGGGGATGAGGAGTATGGAGAAGTGAATGTTTTCAGATACTTGGGAGTTTGACGTGTCGGCGGATGGATTTATGGAAGGATGAGGCTAATCATAGAATTGAACCAGGAAAAAAAGTGAAGTGGTGCGTTGATGCATATGTGGATGTAAAAAACGTTATCATGGAGGGAAAGAAGGAATGTATGAAAGTATAGTAGTACCAACACTCTTATATGGATGTGAACATGGTGGTAAATGCAGCAGCTAGGAGACGGTTGGAGGCAGATGGAATGTCCCTGTCTAAGGGCAATTGTGTGGTGTAAATATTATGCAGAAAATTCGGAGTGTGGAAATAAGCGAAAAGGTGTGGAGTTTAATAACAGTAGTTATCAGAGGGCGAAAAAGGGGTTATGTTGAGGAGGTTTGGTCATTTATAGCAGAATGGATCAAAGTAGAATGACATAGAGAGCATTTTAAATCTGTAGAGAAGGAAGGGGCAGTGTAGGAATCGTCCTTGAAAAGGTTTGGAAGAAGGGGTATGGGGGAGGATTTGTGGGCAAGGGGCTTGGACTTCCACAGGCGTGCATGAGCAAGTTTACGATAGGAGTGAATGGAGACAATGGTATTTTGGGACCTGACGATCTGTTGGAGTGTGAGCAGGTTAATATTTAGTTGAAGGGATGGTAGGAAACCGGTTATTATTTATGTAGCCCGACTTGTAGTCCTGGAAATGGGAAGACAATGCCCTGCCACTCTAAAGGAGGGGTTTATGGGATATTAGCCAGGTTTGGAGGTCCGGATTATGTATGTGTATCCTTTCTACGTATATGACTGCTAAACTGTTGTGGTTCCTGGAGCACCTCTGCAAAAACATGTGATTATGTATGAGTGAGGTTAATGTGTTGAATGATGAAGAAAGTATTTTCTTTTTGGTGATTTTCCTTTCTTTTTGGGTCACCCTGCCCTCGGTGGGAACGGCTGACTTGTTGAGAAAAAAAAAAAAAAAAAAATGTAGTCTTGGAGACAGTGAAAGCTAGGTAGCTTTCTACTGTCTGCTGTATGAAGCAGACAGATAGTTGATGCGAGATGCCGCATTGCCTGTTTCCAAGACTTCAAGTTCTTGATGGCATAAATCCCAACAATAAAATACTACTAATAATAAAATAATAATCATAATAACCATAAAAACAATAAATAATTATTCTAGAGTGGTTTAAAAATGTCCTTATGTATTTTGTACAGTTGGTAGCTTACATTTAAACCACTCAGACAATGATTATTATGTATTATTAATTACCATCCACATACCTTGTTTCAATAGTTTCAATCATTTAATTAAGCTGCCACAAGAACACAGATAAGAAATAATAATAATAATAATATTAATAATAATAATAATAATAATGGGGAATAATAATATATTAATAATAATAACATCACTCTGCAGTGCTTTAAAACACTTTTGACTGTTTTCGACGTATGAAATACGTCTTACGAGCCAATGTTTATGACGTATATAACTCAAAATTTTGAGCGGCTTCAAATCAAGTGGGAGAAAGCTGGAGGGGGGGCCCACATGTGAGAGAAATGGGTCCTGTGTGGGGTCAGTGTGCACCACCTAAAAAAAAATCCTGCACAACACATTTCGTAATGAAGAAAAAAAAAACTCTGATCGTTTTTTTTTGGACATAAAACGCCGACTTTGTGAGTTGTATTTTCGTATAGTATTTATCGATGTATTCGCGATTTCATGGTCTTAGTGATGAAAATTGAAAACATATTAACAGAAATAGAGATGAATTTTTCATTACTTTTTTTACGATGAAAACGACTCTTGAAACGAGGCTCAAAGTAGCGTGAAAATGTTCGATTTTACCACTATGTGTCAAGAGGTAAATAAATCACACCACACGTCCAATAACACGTCATCTGGTGAGTCTAATATTCTTTGCAACTAGTGCACTGATATATTTATACCATTTTTACAATAATACCAGACGTGTCCTGCATAACAGTAAATTTTGTATTTTTTTTGTATTGAATAAAAATCAAAATAGAATGCAATAATAATATAAAGAGGGGCCTAGGATGTGACCTAATTGAACAGAGGCACATGTTATATTAGTGCCTCGAAGTGTCTACCTTGTTTATTCAGGACCCTATTATTGAAATTGCATCTTTTTTTATTTTTGCGTGCAAAATTGGCCAAATTGGCCAATTTCTGACCACCATAGTTGGTAGGGAATCCAAATTTAGTAAAATGGGAGGTTTCTTAGTACTCAGACTAAAGATAAATGGAGTTCTAAAGAATAGCTAATGATTTTTGGTCAACTGAACATGGAATTGGCTGAAAATTGGCTCAACTCCGGCGAATCGCCGATACCATAAGTCGCCGAGACCGCTACCTTCGGGGGGAAGCATAAATTCCACGAGTTTTTCGACCAAATTTTCGAACTTTTGGTGTCATTACCATCGGAAAAAGATTTCTCTATCATTTCAATAAAAAAAATAATTTTTTTTTTTTTTCAAAATTGAGCGACATATAATGACAGTTTCAGGAGAGGGGGCCTGAAACAGTCAAGGGTTAAATGTCAGTCTACCAAAACTATATGAAAATATGTATGACACTGAAAGGGCCCCAGAGAGATTATTTTTGGAAATAAAAACACACATTCATTTTAATGTGATCCTTTAAGGACAACGTTTCGCCCACACAGTGGCTTTTCAAGTCCACGAACCGATCTACCTGGTGTTGAAGGTACGTGAGATTATAGGTCAGGTTCAGAATGTAGGTCAGTGTGGATAATGCTGCATCTGATGATCTGCCAAGTGGGGTTATATAGTCTAAATCTTGGGGGGGGAGCTTATGGAGATTGGATAAGTTTTGAGCAGACCTTTCTGCAGTGTCTATGTTCCTTATGTGGGATAGCGATGAAGAAGTTCTTGGGGCAAGTGGTTCAGAGCAATGTTAAGAAGCCATTTTTTCTGGTTAAAATTGTTGGTTATAGAGATAAGCGATGAACTCCAGGATTCTTCGGTATGAGTGTTGTCTTCTCTGGCGATAAGTCTTGAGTTTTCTGTAGATTAATTAAATGGTTGTTGATTGCGGTGTTGTAACAATGCAATCCTTGTATCATCGAGTCAGCTTTTGAGCGTATTGTGTTCCTGCGAATACGTGTTTGGAGTCTCTTGATGTTTTCGCCCACGTATAATTTGAGCTGCGTCATTACAAGGGATTATGTATAACCCCTTCAAGAGGATGGAAGCTTGTCCTGTCTATTACTGGTGATGACCTTGATATGCTACGTGGTTGTGGAGTAGATACTTGGAAAGGTAATTGGAAAAGATGTGAAACATTTTTGGCGAATGTCTTCTCTGGGTGTGTATGACGATGTTAATGCCCATCGTCTGCATTCTTGTCACTTCAACAGAGACTGCAGACGTGGGGCACTAAACATCTTCAACACACCCTAAAGACACTGCCCGAGAAGAGATACAAGAGTCCTCCCACCAAACTCCATTGCCCAAACATGTTTTCCAACATATTTCCAATACCAAATCCAAGTATCTACCCCACAACCACGACCATCAAGGGCATCACCATAATAGACAGGACAACTTTCCATCCTCTGCAGGGGTATACATAATCCCTTGTAATGACTGCAGCAAATTATACGTGGGGCGAAACATCACGATTCCTCCAAACACGTATTATCAGAACGCCAATATGCAAGCAGGACTGACTATACAAGTAAAGCATGTGTACAACACCGCAATTTCACACAACCATTTAATTAACTACAGAAACTCAAGACTTATCGCCAGAGAAGCCTACACACAATACCGGAAGAATCCTGGAACATCGCTTTATCTCTATAACCAACAATTTCAACCAGAATAAGGCTTCTATAACATAGCTGTAACCACTTGCCATGAAAACTTCGAATCAGCTATCCCACAATAAGAACATAGAACACTGGCGAAGGTCTGCTCCAACTTATCCAAATCTCCATTCCAAGTACCCAAAGATTTTAGACTCTATAACCCCACTCAGCAGATCATCAGATGCAGCATTCTCCACCTGACCTCAACAATCTGAACCTGACTATAAATAACTTCACGTAACCTTCCACACCAGGTAAGTCTTGTTGTGACTTGTAAAAGCCCACTGTGTGGGGCTAAACGTTGTCAACAAAGGAACACATATAACTGCATGAGTTTATTCTTTCCATTGTGTTGGTATTGTATACCATTTATTTCCTGAGAGATTAATTAATATTTTATTATTAATGATTAGTATTATTACCATCGACATATCTTTTTCGACTGAGTTTAACTCATTTCATAATTAAGCTGCCCCGAGAGAACCGAGAATGTAAACACACATCGAACACACCAGCTAACACATTATTGTGAACTTCTTATGTACTTCTCCATTTTCCATAACATTCCTCTTCCAAGTGCTGCTGCACTTTTATCTTGTACTATGGATCACAATCAAGTACAAATTTTGTACAAATATGTAGCTCTTGGAGACTTAACCTTTCAGGGTCCAAGGCCAATATCGGAAGGGGTACCCCGGTGTCCAAGAAATAAATAATAAAAAAAAAAAAAAAAAAAAAAAAAAAAAAAAAAAAAAAAAAAAAAAAAAAAAAAATACAGAATTAAAGAGTATATTTTTGTGAAGGTGATAAAACAAAACAAAAAAATTGCTGCTCAGTACTTACTGAGATACAGAGGTGAAGTTGACCCAAAATGACAGGGTGGCGACAACATCAGCAATTTCCGCAAATTTGTGTTTCTTTATTTTACGTTTTTTATACTTTTTTTCTTTTCTTTTCTAATTTTTTTCTTTTCCTAGTAACATTTGTGGCCTGTGAGATCAATACTGTATATAATGGAAATATATAAACTCATTGTATTGAACACAATAACCGCACTAAAGTTATTATCATAATATTGTTTACCACTTTTGTTTATTACAATAAACATGCACAAACCTTGTATAATACTAATGTTCTATCATATATTTACATATGTACAATCACTGGACATGTTTTTAGAACTGCTGCAGCTTGTGGAACTCCTTAAAACAAGGCACAATGCACAGAGGTACCTTACATTCCTTGCACATAAACCGAGTGTCTTTGCGTCTTTGTTGCCGTCGTTTTGTTTGTGCACAGACAACACATCTCTTCTGAGCAAATTTCTTCTTAGTTGCAGGAAGCTGTATTATGAAGTTTGAGGATGGTTTTGTGTAGCAGGTGTTGTTACCTGGTATTTCATTATGAGTTGTCTGACAACAGACAAACAAAATTCACCATACGGTGGTCTGTTGCCAGTCTTCACTTGGTACATATTATATGCATTGAGCATTGAAATGTCCACGAGATGGAAGAAAAGTTTCATGTGCCACTTGTAACTCTTACGAACACAATCACAAAGCCAATCTGCACATCACATTTGTCAACCAAGCGCATATTTTGTGTATAATCAATCACTGTCACTGGTTTTCGAATACGTTCATTAGTCACTCTATCAACTTTGCCACTGTCTTGCATTTCGTTACGGTGAATAGTTGTCAACAATGTGACATCTCGTTTGTCATGCCACCGTAATGCCATGATGTCATTGGCAGTAAACACCTGCACCTCTTCAACACGAGTGCCTGCGTTGAACCTGGGCATATGTTTACGATTAGAACGCACTGTGCCACACACATCTGTCATGTTCACTCGCAAGAAATCACTGAGTAAAGGGCTTGTGTACCAGTTATCACTATATAATGTATGCTGCTTGCCATGATAAGGTACCATCATGCTTCTCACTACGTCAACTGAGATACCCAATAACATCCTGGTATCTTTCAATGTTTTACTTCCCGTGTATACAACAATATCCAATACCAAGCCACTGTCACATTCACAGAGTACAAACAGTTTTATACCAAAGTGTTTCCTCTTGCTTGGTATACACGACAGTCTACCTTTGAACAAAATCAAAGACTCGTCAAGTACAAGATTCTTGAATGGATAAAAGTACATGTTGAACTTTGGTTTCAGATACATAAAAACATTTCTAATCTTGTACTGTATAACCTGTCACTTCTGTCAGGCCTGGTTTTGTTAGAGAAGTGCAACATACGTAACAGTAAGATAAACCTGTTCACTGGGATTTCACTGAAGACCGGGGTACAAATTAGCTGATCTGTGGACCAGTATGATTTTATATTATGCTTATAGACATGAGGCATAAGCATTATTGTTGCAAAAAGCAAATACATTTCTGTAACATTTCCACCGGTGTAGTCTTGACTGTGGTGATATGATCGTATTTGCCATGGTGTACCTGTTACTTTCCTTGACAATAGTTTCCATCAAGAGCTGGTCAAAGAATAGTTCAAAGAATTCCAGTTCATTTGCAGTGTTTCCAAGGGGACAAGTAGGTAGAATTCCACTTTGAGAGTCAACAAACTGGTGGGGCTTGGGAATAAAATTGGGATTTTGCTGCCAATCCCAGATACGGTTTGCTGGTGGATACTGGACATCATAAGCTGGTTGTGCTGGCAATTGTTGTTGTGGTGGGCTGGTGGCTGACGCACCACTTTGTCCTTGAACTGAGGAGTCAGCAGCGTGGGTCCCATCCTGGGCTGGTGAGTCGTGCATGGCCATGGCACTACCATCACCACTACCACCACTTACTGATGCCTGTGGTCTATCCATGCCAAGTGTAGCCACATCATCCTCACTTTCACTGTCTATTCCTATCATCATCATTACTGAAGTCAGAGGCCTGGCCATGCAAATATAATAGTTTTCTCTTGCGATGAGGTACAATTGAACATGACTGAGGCGTGCCCACACCAGAGGTAGAAGGTTGAGGATCGTCAGGGTTTTCTGCACTATTATCGATATCCTGGTCATTCCTTTCGGTCACTAACTGATCAAAGCCAAAGAATTTATCTTCATTTCCACTTCCATCAGTCAGAACTATCAGATAGGAAAAGGAGAGTCCCAATTTTCCTTGGAGTGAGAGTTGCCTTGTGACGAGGTATGGCGAACAAGGGTAACTGAGCCGGCGTTCCCACAATGCTATGTGGGCGCCTAGAATTTTTGTTTATGGTGCACACACACCACTCAGACCCTTTCTCTCACATGTAGGCCTACCAGCCTTTTCGCGCTAAATTTGACGCCGCTAGAATTTTGACGTAGATCTACAGTTTGGACCCTGAACATAAAGCCATAGATCTACAGCACGGACCCTGAAAGGGTTAAAAGCTAGGATACTGAGTGGTTGTAAGAATGAGAGTGAGATGCTTGATGCTGAGACACTGTGCTGCCCATTTCCGTGACCCAAGTTCTTGTATGGCATACAACACTGACTCGTTGGAAAGCCTGTCATAACTGAGTTGTCGGTTAACGAGTACATCAGTAAGTGAGGAGTGGCTATATATTAGAAAGAAAAAAAAAAAATTATCTTATGAAATGATAGAGAATCTTTTCCCGATTGTAATGACACCAAAAAATCGAAATTTGATGGAAAACTGAAGGAATTATGCTCTCGCAAAGTTAGCGACCTCGGCGATATTTACAAATCGGCGATTTCGCCCACTATGAGCCCTATTTTCGGCTAATTCCATTGTTTCAGACGACCAAACTTATAGCTATTTCTTTACAACTCCATTTTTTCTATCAATTGAGTACAAGAAACTGCCCATTTACTGATTTCAACTACCCAATAACGTGGTCAGAAATTTGCAATTTGGCCAATTTCACAAAAATGTAAAAATATGACAATTTCAAATTAAGGTTCTGAATAAACAATGCAGACATTCCTGGCTCTAAAATAACATTTTCTTTGTTCATCAATCACGTCTCCAGGCCTCTCTGATATTACTCTTGCTCTCTACTTTGAATTTTTATTCAAACAAAAAATAGAAGATTTACTGTTATGCATACTACTGCAATATTGTAATAATTGTACAAATAATGTCAACCCATTCATGACTGCATATTATTATTATTAAAATAAAAAAGAAGCACTAACCCACAAGGGCTATACAGCGCTGCAGGGTAGGGAAGGAAGCGAGGGTATTGGGCGGCAGAAGGGGGGAGGGATGATCAGTAGGTTACAGTAAACAGTGGGGCAGGGGATAGTGCAGGGGTAGAGGGCAGCAAGAGATTGAGGTAGAAAGGGCTGAAGGTATCAGAGTTTGTGAAGTCAGTCAGTTGTTGTCAAAAAGTCAATGAGAGAGTCCGGATGAAAGGTGGGTCCATCAGCGAGAAGGGAAGGTAAAGAGAGAGCAGCGGAGGCGAAGAAAGACGACGGAGGTAAATTTTGCGTGTTAAATGATAAAGTGGGCAGTCTAACAGAATGTGGCTGACCGATAATGGAACCTGACAATTGTCACAGAGAGGAGCAGGGCGCCTCTCCATGAGATATCCATGAGTAAGACGAGTATGGCCAATGTGAAGACGAGAGAGAGTAGTCTCCAACCTCGACATTGGTGATAAGAAGATGGCCAGTAACCTATACTCGGTTTAATAGGTTGAAGTTTGTTACCGAGCATAGTAGACCAAAGTTGTTGCCAACGGGTGTGAAGGTGGGTAGCTATTGCAGCAAAATAGTCCGTAAATGGGATACCTCTATATGAAACTGGTAGGTCATGTACTGCTGACCACGCAGCAGTGTCTGCCTGTTCATTACCCTGTAAGTCAACATGACCAGGGACCCAAAAAAAAAACAATATCTTTATGCTTGGTCAAGATGCAACGTAGCCAAAGTTGGATACGGAGGACTAAGGGGTGAAGTGTATCAAATTTCTGTATAGCCTGTAAAGCACTAAGGGAGTCTGAGACAACCACAAATGATGACACAGGCATAGATGCAATACGGATAAGTGCTGCAAGAATGGCACACAATTCAGCAGTAAAAATACTAGCCGAAGATAGTAAATGCCCTCATACGACGCTGTCCGGAAACACTGCTGCGAATCCTACACTGTCAGAAGACTTAGAGCCATCTGTGTACACTGCAATGGCATGAGAATAAGAGTGGAAGTGGTCACGAAAGAGAGAGTGGGAAGCGACCGTAGACAGTTGGGCTTTCGAACAAGAGAGAGAGAAAGAACAGACTCGAACAGCTGGAACTTCCCAGGGGGGTAGGGAAAAGTGAGATGCTACACGAACATAGAAAGGCGGCAACTGAAGAGAAGACATGAGCGAACGTAGGCAAAGAGAGAAGGGACGGAGTAAACAGGGGCGGCGAAAAAATGAAGAATGTCTACTAATATCAGTGACCATTCTATAAATGGAAGGATTGCGGAGATCATGAGAGCGTACATAGTAGCGAAGGCAATGGGCATAAGAACATAAGAAATGAGGAACACTGCAGCAGGCCTGTTGGCCCATACTAGGCAGGTCCTTTACAATTCATCTCACTAACAAAACATTTGCCCAACCCAATTTCCAATGCTACCCAAGAAATAAGCTCTGATCTGCAAGTCCCACTCATATCCAACCCTTCCCACTCATGTACTTATCCAACCTAAATTTGAAACTACACATAAGAACATAAGAAAAGAGGAACACTGCAGCAGGCCTGTTGGCCCATACTAGGCAGGTCCTTTAAATTCATCCCACTAACAAAACATTTGCCCAACCCAATTTTCAATGCAACCCAAGAAATAAGCTCTGATGTGCAAGTCCCACTCAAATCCAACCCTCCCACTCATGTACTTATCCAACCTACACTTGAAGCTACCAAAGTCTTAGCCTCAATAACCCAACTAGGTAGACTGTTCCACTCATCAACCACCCTATTTCCAAACCAATACTTTTCTATGTCCTTTCTAAATCTAAACTTATCCAATTTAAATCCATTACTGCGGGTTCTCGGATCGGATAAGGATGGAACGTTCGCTTCTGCATAGGGGCTTTCAAAAGGGGAGGAGCGAAAAGCACCAAGGCATAAACATAATCCTTGGTGATGAATGGGGTTAAGGCGTGAGAGAGTAGCAGGAGAGGCCGCTGAATAGATTTGGTCACCATAATCAAGTTTCGATAAAATGAGGGTGGAATGTAGGCGAAGGAGAGTTCGACGATCAGCTCCCCATGAAAGATGAGCAAGGGTTTTAAGAAGGTTCAGCCGGCTGTGACAAGTTGCCTTCAGAGAGGTAATGTGAGGTTTCCAGGATAACCTACGGTCAAAGAGGAGGCCCAGAAACCTGACTATCACGTTCAGGGATACAGGAGCCATAGAGGTACAAAGGATGAAAAAGTACAAGGAGAAAAGCTTGGATAAAGTCCGGGGAGAGCACATTATTAACCCGAACACGGAAATGTCTGTCAGTTAAAAAGTTCTTAAGGAAGGATGGTAGATTGCCTCGGAGGCCTAAGGAGTGGGCTTGGGCCAAAATATTATACCTCCAAGTTGTGTCATATGCCTTCTCAAGGTCAAAAAATATGGCAATAACTGAGTGGTTATTCACAAAGGCATTACGAACATACGTATCCAAGCGTAGTAAGGGGTCTATGGTAGAACGGCCCTTATGAAAGCCATATTGACGAGTGGAGAGACTGTTGTGTCTCTCTAAATACCACACTAAATGTCTATTTACCAGGCGTTCCATCACTTTGCAAACTACACTGGTAAGAACAATGGGACGATAGTGGGAGGCTTCATGTCCCATAGTACCTTTTTTACGGAAAGGGAGAACAATGGCAGATTTCCACAGCTGTGGAAGAACTCCTTGTGACCAAATAAGATTCAAAAGGCGTAATAGGGCTGCAAGGGCTGACTGATGTAAATGTTGTAGCATATGAATATGAATGTCGTCGGGTCCAGCTGTCGATGATTGGCAAGCTGAGAGTGTTGCCTCCAGTTCTTGAAGTGTAAAAGGCACATTATACTGTTCTTCTCTGAGAGAAGAAAAGTCCAAGGGTGCTAACTCTCTGGCAGACTTTGAGGAAAGAAATGAGGGGCATAGATGGAGCCCCTGAGAAATACGGACGAGATGATTGCCAATTTCATTGGCAACATCTAGTGGGTTTGTTGTATCAACACCGGCAACCCGCAGAACAGGAGCCAGGTCAGGAGAATATTTACCACTCAGTTTTCGTACTTTTTTCCAGACTGCACTCATAGAGGAAGCAGAGGTGATGGTGGAGACATAATCTCGCCAGCAAGTGCGTTTAGCGTCACGGATGACACGGCTAGCGATCGCACGCTTCTGCTTAAAATCAAGAAGTCTCTCCATGGTTCTATTGTACCGGTACCTGCCCCATGCAGCGAGTTTCAAACGTACCGCACGAGCACAAGCAGAAGACCACCAAGGCACGCATTTCTAAGAATGCCTGCCCAAAGTTTGGGGTATAGAATGAGAAGCTGCGGTTAAGACGGAGGACGAGAAGAGGTGTAAAAGCTCATCAATGGAGGACGAAGAAGGAACCTCACTAAAAACAGCTAGTTGTGAGTAGAGGTTCCAATTTGCCTGATCAAATTGCCAGCATGGGATACGAAGAGGTGGTGAATAGGAAGGGGAAGTAAGAATGATTGGGAAATGATCACTGTCATGTAAATCCGGGAGAACAGACCAGGTGAAGTCTAATGCAGCGGAGGAAAAGCTGACTGAGAGATCAATGCAAGAGAGAGTGTGAGTCCGAGGATCAAAATGGGTGTGAGTACATGTACAGTGGTCCCCCGCTTTTCGTAGTTCCCGGCAATCGTAAAATTCGACAATCATTGGGGTATTTTCGTATAAACATGGACTCGCTTTTCATAGGTTGACTCGCGAGTCGTAGTTCGTCCGGGACGCGTACCCACGGCGTGAGCCGGGGCGGCAGCCAGTCTGGCATTGTTTACCAGTGAGCGAAGGTCCCCTCACATGCTCCAGCAAAGTATTTCATAATATTCCATTTATTTTAGTGCTTGCAAGTACTAAATAAGCTACCATGGTTCCAAAGAAAGTTCCTAGTGCCAAGCCTGTGGTAAAGAAGGTGAGAAATACGATTGAATTTAAGAAAACCATCATTGAACAATATGAAAGTGGTACAAGTGTGGCTGAACTGTCCAGGATGTAAAGAAACCCTACACAACCTTATGTTCCATAGTGGCCAAGAAAAAGGAAATAAAGGATGCTGTTGTTGCA
>NC_069410.1:7038341-7081509 GCF_026875155.1 Cherax quadricarinatus | reverse complement strand
AAAAAAGAAAGTTCGGAGTTTTTTTTTTTTTTTCATGCCTGACAGCACAGACCCATTCTCTCACATGTGGGTCTACCAGCTTTCTCCTGCTTGATTTGAAGCCACTAGAATTTATGAGTAAATATACGTCAAAATCGGTGGCTCGTAAGACGTATATATACGACCAAAACAGTCAAAGGGTTAATGCTTCAAGTATTTACACATCTCCAGGGATGGGGGGGGGGTGCTCCTTGGCACAGTGAAGAGGCTCTTGGTCTGAGGAATTGAACCTTTTTGTCTCCTTCCTCAGACCGAACCTAATTACCCCCCAATCCCCCTTTCCAAATCGCATCCTCCCCATCCCCCCTTTTCCCTTCCCCCCTCCCAACCCTTCCTTTTTCCTGCCCCATTTGTAGCCTCTGGGGTCCTCCCCTCTGGCATTATGGTTTCTAGGTAGGGGGAAGTGTGCTAGGGTTCATCCTGCTCTGTGGGGTTCCTCGGGAGTGGTGTAGTTTGCTGTGGAATCTAGATCATCTGGAGGCACCCTGCTTCCTTCCTGGATTTCCAGGAGGTGGAGCAGGGTGTTCTGCAGGTGACGGGTGTATCTCCAGAGGCTGCCTGTCGGTTCTGGGAGGTGGCAGCCGAAGGAGGTATTCTTTGTGGCAGCTATCTGACTGCCCTTTCTTTTGTCTGTCAAGGTGGCTCGGTGGATGTGAGGTTGCTCTCCCAGAGCGCTGGTTTACTGGCATGAAGGGTAGGGTATGGCACGGGTTCCACGCTGCATCTGCACTGCTTGAGGTGTCGAGGTCCTCTAGGATGAGAAGAGGAACTTACAGCCCTTTCATGCCTTCTAGTAACTGTCCCTCTTCCCTTTCTTTTCTTTCCTTCTTTTTTTCCATAAAATAAAAAAAGTACCACCACCATGGAGTCTTCGCTCTGTGAACCCCTCCTCCTTCAACGCCCCTTTTTGTTACCGCATCCTGTTCTGGCCCGGCTTCATTATTGGACCATTCTCCAGACTTTTCCCCTAACCCTGTACTTCCTGCTGGTGATGCTTTGTCGCCTGCTCCAGGTGCCGAGGCTCCACCCTTTTCCTCTAGTGATTCTACCCCTTGCACATCTTTAACTATGCATCTGGCTTCCTTAAATATGGTGCAGCAGTTTTCGGATTGCCCACCTGCCTCAGGTTGGGCCACCTGCGGTTCTACACCTAAACATTACAGACCATTTGCTGATGACAGTCTTGGATTTCTGCTCATTCCACCCAGAAACAACCTACATGACACCCATTTCCTTTACGTAAACCCTGTTTTTCAAGTCCAGATTGGACCAAATTCTTTTCCTTGCAGCTGACATCTTCACTGATTATCTTTCAGACCACAGTATCGGTAAAGCTCTGTTATGACATGTTGGCCAAAAATATCCTTTCATGGGTCTCAGAGCAGTGCGTGCATCATTACTGTTCAGAATGCAGGCCAGGCTCATGATCTTTCCCGTCTTACTTCCATTGATAACATTCCTATCATGGTTCACAAGCACGCTACTTTCAGTTTTTTGCAGTGGTATAGTGATCTTACCACGTACCTGTCTAACATTGTACATTGTGATTTTCTGTCTTGCAGTGACGATGTTTTAGAGCAGTTAGCCCTTCATGACCTTCCAATTCTCAAAGTGGATACATATGTCCTGCCCACTCACGGGTGGAGGCACTTTCCCAGGAACATTGCCTGCTTAACCTTTGACTGTCGTGAACTCCTGTCCTCCGTTTATATCGTGGGATATCACCTAGAGGTCTGTAAAGTGGTCCCTATACCCCAACAGTGTCAAAATTGTTGGTGCTTTGGACATCCAGTAGGTCTTTGCTGCTGCAGATCATGCTAATATATCTTGCAGTCTTTCCCCCACCTGTCTTAATTGCAGCAAAACTAACCCTTCTTTTTCCCACAGATGTTAGGTCTAAATGAATGTGAAATCCGTTGTCTTAAGGAGAGCGAAGGCCTTATGCTATGGCTGTCTCTTGGCTCTGCCTTCAGGGGAATCTTCCCAGTGTTCCTTATTCTCGAGTAGCTAGGAGACCTCCAGCCTTGGCAGTCCCCCTGCCTACCAGCTCCTCCAATGCAATGTCATCCAGGGTCACCCCCATCTCTAATTCTTTTGTGGATTTACCCTCTGAAAACCCCCACCTCCTCACCTCTTCCTACCTCTACTTCATCTTCTTGTCCACTAGTTTCTCAATCTGGGAGGCCATGCACGCCTGCGTCTATTACATGCAAAGTTGAACCTGTCTTCTAAGCTCAAGTCTTTGCATTCCTCCAGTGCTTATAATCCCCCAACAGTTTTCCTTTTCAACCCCAGTGCCTAGTTTTCACCATCTTTCTAACTCTCACACGGAGGTGGAAGTTCACCCCCTCATATGGTCCCCTCTCCTACTTACACTTTGGTCACACTTCACAGACACGCACATGCATATATATATATACATACATCTAGGTTTTTCTCCTTTTTCTAAATAGCTCTTGTTCTTTTTTATTTCTTCTATTGTCCATGGGGAAGTGGAAAAGAATCTTTCCTCCGTAAGCCATGCGTGTCGTATGAGGCGACTAAAATGCCGGGAGCAATGGGCTAGTAACCCCTTCTCCTGTATACATTTACTAAAAAAGAGAAGAAGAAAAACTTTATAAAACTGGGATGCTTAAATGTGCGTGGATGTAGTGCGGATGACAAGAAACAGATGATTGCTGATGTTATGAATGAAAAGAAGTTGGATGTCCTGGCTCTAAAACGAAACAAAGCTGAAGGGGGTAGGAGAGTTTCCAGTGGGGGAAATAAATGGGATTAAATCTGGAGTATCTGAGAGAGTTAGACAAGGGAAAGGGTTAAGCAGTAATGTTAAATGATCAGTTATAGGGAAGGGAAAAAAGAATATGAAGTGTAAATTCAAGAATTATGTGGATTAAGTAAAGGTTGGATGCGAGAAGTGGGTCATAAATAAAACGTGTATGCACCTGGAGAAAAGAGGAATGCAGAGGAGAGAGAGAGATTTTGGGAGATGTTAAGTGAAGTATGGAGCCTTTTTAACCAATGAGAGAGAATTGTGGTAGGGGACCTGAATGCTAAAGTAGGAGAAACTTTTAGAGAGGGTGTGGTAGGTAATTTGGGTGCCAGGTGTAAATAAAAAGGGGACCCCTTTTGATTGAACTTTGATAGAAAGGGGTTTAGTTATAGGAATCATATTTTAAAAAAAAGAGGAAAATAAGTATACACGATATGATGTAGGGCGAAATGACAGTATTTGTTTGGATTAGTATTGGTGATAAAAGACTTTTTGATAACTTCAGGATGTAATTTTAAGGGGGCCACAGAATATCGATCACTTTTAGTTGTAGTACACGAGAAAAAAGGGAGATGGGATAAAGGAGTTTGAAGCATCAGGGAAGAGAGGTAAAGGTTTATAAACTAAAAGAGGGGCAGTTAGGGAAAGTTAAACAGCTAGGGAGGATAGATGGGCTAATGAGAGCTAGGCAATGGGGTCAAAGAGGTGGGGGTAGTTTAAAAATGTATTTAGAGTGTTCACAGAAGTTTGTGTTACAGGAAATGGTGCAGGAGGGAAGAGGAGCGATTGGTGGAAAATGATGAAAAGAGAGTAGAAAGGGAGAAAAAGTTAGCTTGAGAAGTTTTACAAAGTAGAATGTGCAAGGGGGGAAGAGTTTGGAAAAAAAAGAAAAGGGGGTTAAGAGAGTGGGAAGCAATGTAAAAAGAAGAAAATGAGAGAGGGTGAGTGTTTTTCAACAAATTTTTTTGAAAATAAGAAAAAGTTTTGGAGTGAGATTAAAAAGTTAAAAGCCTAGAGAAAAAATGGTTTTTGTCAGTTAAAAATATTTTGAGGAGGTTTTAAAGGAGAGTTAGAGTTTTGGGAAGATGGGGGGAAAAATTTTTTGGGGAATTGTTAAATGTTGATGAAGATGGGGAAGCTGTGATTTCGTGTATAGGGAAAGGGAGGAATAACATCTGTAGGAGTGGGAAGAGCCAGTTGTGATTTGGGGGGGAATTTCGTGAGGCAGTGGGTAAAAATGAAAGGGGGAAAGGGCACCCGGGATTGAGGGGATAAAGATAAAAAATGT
Organism: Cherax quadricarinatus; assembly: GCF_026875155.1. NCBI lineage: Eukaryota > Metazoa > Arthropoda > Malacostraca > Decapoda > Parastacidae > Cherax > Cherax quadricarinatus. The sequence goes on along the minus strand of NC_069410.1, from coordinate 7,077,409 downwards.
TAAAAGCGGGGGGGTTAATTTTTTAGTGGTTGGTGCAATTATTAAAAAATGTATGGAAAGGGAAAGGGTCCCTCGGGATTGGAGGAGCAGCATAGTTTTTTTTTGTATAAAGGCAAAGGGATAAAAAAGTGCAAAAATTATAGGGGGATAAATCTGTTGAGTGTACCTGGGAAAAATGTATGGTAGAGTTAAATTGAAAGAATTTTGAGTAAGAGGGGAATAGGTTGCAGATAACAAGGACTTTAGGGAAAGGTAGGGGGTGTGTGGACCAGGTGTTTTTCAGTGAAAAAATATAAGTGAAAATATTTTTGATAAATAAAAGGGCTTTGTGGCATTTATGGGTTTGGAAAAAAGGGGATGACAGGGGGGATAGGGGGGCAATGTGGCAGTTTGCAAGTGTATGGTGTAGGAGGGAGGTACTGAAAGCAGTGAGGTTTTTTACGAGGAAGTGGGGCCCAAATTAAGGGGATGAGGAAAAGGGAAATTTTTTCCCCGTAAAAGTAGGGCCCTTTGACAAGGATGTGTGAGTCACCCCCTGGTTTTTTAATATTTATAGATGGGGTTTTTAAAGAAGTAAATGCGAGGGTCTTGGGAAGAGGGGTGGAGTTAAAAGATAAAGAAACACAAAAACCCAAAATGGGAGTTGTCAAGCTGCTCTTTGTGTGACCTGTGCTCTTGGGAGATTCTGAGAGAAGCGCAAATTGGGGATGAATTTGTAGGTGTGCAAAAGAAGAAAATTTAAAGTGAAACAGGAAAATAAGGTTATGGGAAACAAAAAGATTTGGTGATGAAAGATTGAAAATCGATTGGAGGGAAGAGAGGGGGGTGAATGTATTCAGAATTTGGGAGTGGGCGTGTCAGCGGATGGGTCTAGAAAAATGAGGGGAATCATAGAATTGAGAGGGGAAAAAAATGGGGTGACTTTGGAGTCTGTGGAGACAAAAAACTTTGTCCTGGAGGGAAAAAGGGGAAAGTTGGAGTTTAAAATTTTACCAAACCCCTTATAGGGTGTGAAACGTGGGTGATGAAAGTTGCAGCGAGGAAAGGCTGGAGGATGGAGAGCCCTGTCTGGGGCAATGTGTGTGTGAAAAATGCAGAAATTGTAGTTTGGAAGTTTTGGAGGAGGTGCGGGATTACCAAAAAATGTTGTCCAAGGTGAGGAAGGGGGGTTGAGGTGGTTTTGGAATTAAGAGAATGGAGCGAAAAAGAATGACTTCAAGGGTGTATCGTCTGTAGGGGAAAGGAAAGGGGGGGTAGGGGTCGGCCTAGGAAGGGGTTGGGGGAGGGGGAAAAGGGGTTTTTGTGTGCGGGGGGGTTGGACTTCCAAGGCATGCGTAGCTGTTTATAGGAGTGAATGGGAACAAATGGTTTTTAATACTTGACTTTCTGTTGGAGTGGACAAAAACATTTAGAAGGGGTTCAGGGGAAACCGGCAGGGCCCGGGCTTGAGCCAGATGGGGAAATACAGTGCCCGCACTCTGAAGGGGGGGTGTTAATGTTGCAGTTTTTAAAACTGTAGTGTAAAGCACCCTTTTGGCAAAACAGTGTGGAGTGAATGATGGGGAAAGTTTTTCTTTTTTGGGCCACCCCCGCCTTGGGGGGGAATCGGGGCCCGTGTGATAATAAAAAAAAAAAAAAATTCTCCTTTTTCCCCCCCAACTTTTTTCTCCTCCCCCTTTCCCCCCTGTTCCACCCCAAGACTCTTCTTCTCTGCAAACACATCTCTCTAGGTTTTAATTCCCTTTCCTCTCAGACCTCTTGATTCTTCCTAGTCACCCTGATCTCTATTTGCTTAACTCACCTTCTCTGAAATCATGGTAACGGCAATCTTCCCTTGTCCGCTCGAGATGCCTCCCACACTATCTCCGACTAATATTGCGAGACAAAAAAACCCTCGATGACACACCGTGGCACCTCTTCTGCAACTTCTTATTTTCACAACCCATCGCAGCAATCTTTTTTCCTTCACAACATTCCGATTCCTCCTTGCTTACATGCTTTCCGTTGTCTCCACACGTTGACTTCACTGACCCTACTAGCCCGTAGATTTTATCACTTCTCATTGTTGGCATACTTATCTTTGTGAATAATGACTTACGTATTTACAGTGGAATATTTGTGGCCTCACGGGTAATCGGGGAGAGCTCCAGGTATTGCTGTCTGTTTTTCCCGGTAAATGTCAGGTTACAAGAGCCTAAAGTTCATTCGCTGTTATTCATACCGTTTCAGGCTGTGTGCTGTTGCATTCTTCTGATCCCTTTCCTGATGAAACTTTTAATGAGAGTGCGCTTCTTGTGTGTGTTTGTATACCGTTTCAACAGGTCTTTGTTCATTCTCTGCTGCATTATACTGCATCCCGTATTTATTTGCACAGGTGGTATACAGTTTGCTCTATATCTCTTCCTCGTGCATTCTGTATCTCGGATGTTGTGTTCTTGATCTCTTCTCTGCCACCTCCTATCTTGCTGTTAGGTCATATGAATGCTCATCATCATCTCTGGGGAGGGTCCCACTGTGACTCGTGGCGATCAGTTGGAGAGACTCCTTACTTCTCATCAGTGGCCAGCTCTTCCCATAGGACTGCAATTTTTCCCCCAGATGCTCCACTGCCAGACAATACTTCATCAACCTTACACTAAAACACTTGCAACCAGTGACAAATATGGTTACCCAGAAAATTCTGTATGTTGTTTTCAATGTATATATATAAGCAAAATTTTAATTTTTGGGTTGAAACAAGATAAAAAATTATTAAAAATAGAAGTGTGATGCTGTACATAGTACAGGTATTACTTGCATTATGAGCCACCACTGCTTCTCGTCCTCTTCATGTTTTTAATTATGGGTGCTCCCACACATTTTGGCTCTCATTCTCAGTCTCTCTTTCCACTAATCTTTTCTATCTGCTCCTTGTCAATTGCACATATTACGTTTGGTCTGTCCTCCAGTTTTTTTTCTCGACAGTAAATCGCTTTCCACCTAATACTTTACTTCTACTGTGTAATCCCGACTGCCTCATAGCCCCCTTGGCAGTTTTGACAAGCGAATTGGGCTTGTACTCTATTGCCCTCTTTTGATACCTGTGACCATTTCACCTAATTTTGAGTGCAACATCACTTCTATTCCTAAAACCCTCAGGCAGATTCTCAAAACATGTGTGCTTGGTGGTCCCCTGCATTCCCATGCAGTGCGTTCGAAACGGCTACTTCTAGCCATTATCAGTATAATTGGACCGCAGATCATATTTTGGACTTTAAGTGGGCAGGGCAGTTGCTCGCCACATTATACGCAATGCTAATTTGCATTTTGTTGGCAAGACTACATTTCTAACCATTACCTCGACTTCCCCTATGTGTGCAGTTTGGAAAAGGTATGGAAGTTTGTGGGCAGTACCCCTCCGGACCCGCTCCCATTTTGCAGTTGTTGGTGTTAGTGTTGAAGGACCTTTTGAAGTTGCCATGGAAATTGGGAACTATCTTGTCTGTGTCTATCAAGGGTTTTACCTCTGTCCCTTGTTTCTCGCTTCAAAAGTCCGCCAGTGAGCACTCGCCCTTGGTTTTTCTGTTTTAATGGGATGGAACCGTATAACGTACCTTTTACTCTAGCTCTAAGAGAGTCCATGCTTTCCACTTGCTGGCATCGGCAGCTGGGCCTGATATCCATATCTGTATGCTACAGCATTTGCATTCTACAGTCCTTTTGCGACTTTCCAATCTTGTTTGATTCGAGGGGTTTCCCCCTCCACAATAAAAATCTGCCTTTTATACTACCATTTTGCAAACCAGGCAGTTTGGGGCTTGATACCTTTCACTTTTGGTCCCATTGCTCTGACCAGTGTAGTCTGCAAGGTGATGGAACGATTGGTGAATAGGCATCTGATATGGCATTTGGAGACTCACGATTGTCTCCTCTTCATCATTATGGCTTTCACAAGGGCCGCTCTACTTTGGACCCCCTTGCTTCACTTAAAATACGTATGAAACGAAATCCCTTTCCCTAATAAACACTCTCTTTTTTGATCTTGAGTAGGCATACAACACCACTTGGAGGTATAACATCTTAGCCCAGGCCCATTTCTTTAGGCCTCAGCTGTAATCTGCCATCCTTCTTTGCGGGCTTCCTTATCTGGAAGACTTTTCATGTCTATGTTGGCCCCTCGCTTTCCTCAGACGTTCAGGCTGAGGGAGTCCCACAAGGTTGTGCCCTTAGCATTACCCTTTTGTATGGTAAAATTTATCTCCCAGATTAGGGGTCAAATAAAGATACCTAACACTAAACCTATACAAAATAGTATGACATTTAAAGTGCTCCGGAGTGATTTATTATATTATAAATTATTATTATTACCATCGACATGACCTTTTTTCACTGAGTTTAATCTTTTCTTAATATGCCATGAGACAGACAGCATAGCATACATGTCTAGTATGGGAAAAAACTGCTAGTTTTTACATTTTTTTCCCTTTTGAAGAGTGATCTAGGAGTGTTTGGGCCCGATGTAAACACCTTTTCTTTCAATATAGACCAAGGTACAGACGAAAAACCATCTGAGGTAAGAGCAGCAGCCTCCACCATCTAACCCATTCCCCATAATATGGCATATATTATTCATTTCAGCATCTTTATTACAGTTCTAGGGTATTTATTGTGTTTCTATATCAATTTTTAAATGAAAGCGATAAAACAGATAACCTTTATTATAATATTACGTAATTACAACAACATTTTTTAGTGCCACGGCTTCCATCCGACGTCCATGATGACTAACCAGATACTGAATGCTCCTGCTGACTCTACATCTCTCATTTAGCTCCTCCCACTTCATAATGATGTTAAATGTAAGCTTAACTCATATATGTATTTTTTCTTTTTTTATTTTTTTCTGTAATATATATGAGTTATGCAAATTAACCCTTAAACTGTCCAAATGTAGATCTACTTCACTCGCTAGTGCTCTGAACATAGATCTTCGTTTTTTTACAATTGATTGCTGTAAAATGAAATGTAGATCTACATTCGGAGTGCTATGCGAGTGAAAGTAGATCTACGTTTGGACAGTTTGACCCTTTGACTGTTTTGGTCGATATATACGTCTTACGAGGTACCGTGTTTTAACGTAATGTATACTCATAAATCTAGCGGCTTCAAATCAAGCAGGAGAAAGCTGGTAGGCCCACATGTGAGAGAATAGGTCTGTGTGGTCAGTGTGCATGCAATTTCAAATGAGAAAAAAAACTGACCGTTTTTTTTTTTTTTTTAAATTAAAATGGGCCCAATTTGTGGTCTATTTTTGTATAGTATTATGGTTCTACTCTTTGTTTTTTTGGTCTCATTTATTTATTTATTTTTATTTATTTAGTAATTTAAGCATACATACAGAGGTACAAAAAAATCAGGTAAGAGCAGCATGCATTTGATAGAATGGAAAACATATTATAGACATAGAGATGATTTTGATTGGTTTTTACTATAAAAAGAACCTGGAAATGGGGCTCAAAGTAGGGAAAATGTTTGATTTTTGCCCATGTTCAAAAGTAAACAAATGATGTCATTGTCCAATAAATGTCCAGCTAGCCATTCTAAAAATGCAGTCCCTTTTCAAGGGGGGCTCCTTGGCATGGTGAAGAGGCTCTTGGCCTGGAATTAGACCTGTTGGTCTCCTTCCTCAACCGAACCTAATTTACCCCCCCCAATCCCCCCCCCTTATCCCAGCCCCCTTTTTCTTTTCCTCCTCCCCACCCCTCCCTGTTACCCTTCCTCTTTTTTTTTTTTTTTTTCTTTTTCCACAGGCACACTAGTTCCTGGGTAGGGAAAAGGGTACTGGGGTCCATCCCATTCCGTTGAGGTTTTTTTGGGGGTGGTGTAGTTTGCCGTGGAATCTGGATCACCTGGGATGTCCCAATCCCTCTCCAGTCTCCCGGGGAGTGGCTTTGGGTATCTTTCGGACGACGGGTGTATCTCTGGAGGCTGCCTTTCGGATTCCAGGGGTGGTGGCCAAAGGAGGTATGCTTTGTGGTGGAAAAGAGCCCCCCCTCTCTTTTGTCCACCGAGGTAGCTCGCAGATGTGAGGTTGCTATCCCGGATTGCTGGTTTACTGGTATGATCGGTAGGGTATGGCATGGGTTTCCATGCTGCATCTGCACTACTTGCGGTGCTGAGGCCCTCTTGGGCACAGAGGGAGAATTCTGGCTCTCTCATTCTTCCCAGGAACTAACCCCCCCCCAGTCCCCCCCTTTTTTTTATTCATTTTTTTTTTATTTTTATTTTCTTTTTTTTTCTTAAAAACAAAAAGAAAGAAGTAACCTAAGCATGGAAGCCCTAGTCCATGAACCTGTACCCCCGGGCCCCCTTCTTGATACCGCACCCCGTTCAAACCCCCTCTTTTCCAGACACTCCTAATGCCTCTGTACCTCTTGCCGGTGCTGTTTCCTCACCCCTTCAGGAAACTGAGGTCTCGACTGACTCCTTCGATTTATCTGACCTCTGCTCTCCTTTGACTATGCTTCCGGCCTCTCCCTCTACGGTGCGGCAATTTTCGAATCCCGGGCCCCTTCCATTCGGAACAATGACAATTACCTGCTGATGATACTTCTCCAGCTTCTCATTCTTCTCAGAAAAGATCGACACATCCTCCCACTCCCTTCCACGCTCATTTTTCAGAATGCACAATGGACTAAATTCACACTTTACGACCGACTTCCTCTAGTGCCTATCTTTCCGACCATAGTATTGGCAAGGCACTCCTACGCCATGTTGGTAAAGAATATTTCTTTTCATGCTTTTAAGAGCAGTACGGCATCACACTGTACAGAATCTACCCAAGCTTACGATCTTTTCTCTTCTTTCCCATATCGAATACTGTTCCTGTCATTTGAAAAACATCATTCCCTCAATTCTTGTAGTGGGTACCGCCCATTCTGCCCAATACCATAGTTCAAAAAAATTTCCAGACATGTGGCAATGACATTCTTGAACAGCTGGAACTCCAAGATCCCCCCAATCCTTAAGGTAGCCCACTTAGTTCTTCCTGCCCGCGGGCAGAGACGATGCCCTAGCAATGTAGCTCATTTAACTTTTGACACCCATGAACTCCCATCCTCAGTTTATGTAGCAGGACATCAGTTACAAGTTCAAAAGGTGATCCCTACCCCACAACAGTGTAGAAATTGCTGGAAATTTTGGCCATCCAGCGAAATATTGCAGATCTATACCCGAATGCCCAGTCTGTGGTGCCAATGACCATTCTAATACGTCTTGCAATCGACCTCCCTCTTTGCCTTAATTGCCCATGAGGCTCACCCTTCGTACTCTCGCCGTTGCCAAGTCTACTTAAATGAGGGGGAAATCCGTTCCCCTCAAAGAGGCAGAAGGTCTCCCTTATGCCATGGCATTTTCTCATCTCCCCCTCCAAGGGAGACTACCTCGTGTTTCTTATTCCCCTGTTCAAAACGTCCCCCCACTTCTGGGGTCCCATCTTCTGCAGCCTCCTCTGTGGTTACCTCTCCCATAGTCACTCCTGTATCTAATTCTTTTGCTGTCCTTGGGGTCAGACGTCCCTACTTCAAAGCCTCAGTCTGTTCTCGCTTCTTTCATGTTCTCCCTCACAAGCCTCAGTATCGACGAGATCTCTACGACACCTCCCCCAATCGTCCCTTTTACTTCTCAAAGTCAAAAAAGGTCCTTTAACCCCCCCTTCCCTTCTTCCACCTCCTCATTTTAAATTCCCCGTCTCTGTACCTGGTTTTTTCACCTCTCACTAGCTTTTTACAAGTGGAGGTTCAAAACCCTCCTCCTCGTACTGTACCTTCCTCCCAAGTTTCTTCCTCTTCTGCCACCTCCCAGGTTTCTGCCTCGTCTGTCCCCTTCCATGCTTCTTCTCCAGTTCCCCTCCACCCTTTTGTCCCCCCCCCTACCTTGGTACAGTCCATTACAGTTCCAATCTTTACTCATCCTCCCCCTACCATCTCCAATATTGTCTCCCATACGACGTCTTTGAGTTTCGAAACACTTGAAGCAATCTCTGAATATATTGCAGAGACCAAACCATCAATGGACACTGATCCACCCTCTGTTTCCTTCTCTCTCCTCTCCTCCATCTGGCAACTCCTTTCTTCACAGCGCACCTTTTCCCTTTGCTGCTTGAACGTTTTCCGCTGCCAACCCCATGTGGACTTTTCTAACCCCTCTAGTCCTAGGAACCCTTACCTGCGGATTTCAGGTATCTTTTTATCTTGCCAATCATGGGCTATTTACAGTGGAATATACGCAGCCTCGGGTAATCGGGGTGAGCTTCAGATGTTACTCTCCCAGTTTTCCCCTGTTGGTTTTGCTTACAGGAACCAAAATTACACTCTGCTGTTGTCTATCCCATCTCAGCTATAATTTATTGTATTCTTCAGATCCTTTTCCTGATGGGACCTTTAATGAAAGTGCCCTTCTTCTACGCATTTATATTCCTACCATCAGCTAATGTTTGTACTTCGCTGCATTACACAGCAGCCTTATCCACTTGCATAGGTGGTACACGCTCTGTTCTTTATATCTCTCTCCTTCTCGGGAATTATCTATCTTGGATATTGCCTTTCTTGTTTCGTCATTACCGCCACCCGCTTTTGTTACGTGGGATTTTAATGCCCACATTTCCTCTGAGGGGGAAGGTCTCACTGTGATTCCTGTGGCATTTAGTTAGAGGCTTTTCTTTCTACCCACCCCCCTCCTGGTTTAAATACAGGGACAGTGGTCCCTCGTTTTTCGTAATTAATCCGTTCCTGGAGCCGTTACTATAAACGAAATTTACGATTTACGAATCAATTTTCCCCATAAGAAATAATGTAAATACAATTAATCCGTTCCTGACACCAGAAGTATTAAAACAAAAAATTTTTAACATGAAATATACATGTAGTACATAAACAATACAATGGGAAATGATGAATGAAACATTAACAGCATAACACTTACCGTTATTGGAGATTCTTCTTAGTGTATGGGAGACTGGAGGAGGAGAGAGAGTGGAATGTTTATAGTTTGGAAGGGGAATCCCCTTCCATCAACACCTCAGGTACCATTTGCTTTTCTGGGGTTGCTTCTCTTCTCTGTTTCTTAATGCCACTAGGACCACCTTGAGAGTCACTGGAGTCCTGTCTCACAAAAATAACTGTGGAGAGAGCTCTGTTTCTGGCGTCTCTTTAACACTTCCCTAAATATGGCCCAAGACTTTGTCACTGTACATGTTGCCAACCTGGCTTGCAACAACCTTGTTAGGAGTGATGTTTCTCCATAAAGCTTTCCATCTTACCCACATAGTAAAAATCTCTTTAATTTCTGAAGAAGGCATCTTCTTCCATCTCTCTTCCTCCTCCTCTGCAGCAAGATTCTGAGCTGCGATGTGTTGCTCTTCCTGCTGAAGCTCTTGCAGCTCCTCAGTGGTGAGCTCTTCGTTGTGGTCTTCCACCAATTCTTCCACATCCTCCAAACTCACATCCAACCCCATGGAACTCCCCAGTGCCACAATTGATTTTACAACAGACATAGGCTCATTAGGGTCAGTCCCAAATCTTCAAAAATCCCTCTTGTCGACACAATCTGGCCACAATTTTTTCAGGCAGAGTTCAAAGTCCTGGTAGTCACTCCCTCCCAAGCCATACCTATAAGGGTTTATGCAATGGAGGATGCTGAAGTGTTCTCTCCAAAATTCCCTTAGGGTCAAGTGAGTGTCTGTGGTCACAGTCAAGCACCTGTGAAACATTGCTTTTGTGTAGTTTTTTTAAAGTTTGCAATAACCTGCTGGTCCATGGGTTGGAGGAGAGGAGTGGTATTCAGGGGCAAGAAACTTTACTGTGATGAACCCAAACTCCTCGAAATTAGGTCATCCAAGTTTGGAGGATGAACAGGTGCATTGTCCATTACTAGCAGGCACTTGAGATCCAATTTGTTTTCCAGGAGATACTCCTTCACACTAGGGCCAAACACTTCATTGAACCACTCGACGAAAATTTCCCTCGTGACCCATGCCTTACTATTAGATTTCCAAAACACACACAATTTACTCTTTATAACATTGTTTTTCCTGAACACTCTGGGATTTTCAGAATGGTACACTACTAATGGATTCACTTTGAAATCCCCACTAGCATTAGCACAGAACATTAGCGTCAGCCTGTCTTTCATAGGCTTGTGTCCTGGCATTGCCTTTTCCTCTTGTGTAATGAAGGTCCTCTTTGGCATTTTCTTCCAAAAGAGGCCTGTTTCGTCACAGTTGAACACTTGTTCAGGTTTCAGTCCTTCAGCCTCTATGTACTCCTGGAATTCATGCACATATTTTTCAGCCGCCTTGTGGTCCGAACTGGCAGCCTCACCATGCCTTACCACACTGTGCATGCCAGTACGGTTCTTAAATCTCTCAAACCAGCCTTTGCTGGCCTTAAATTCACTCACTTCACCATATTTGCAGGCAATTTCTTTACCAAAATCTTCATGCAACTGCCTAGCCTTTTCACAAATAATCGAAGTCATAAGAGTATCTCCTGCTAATTGTTTCTCATTTATCAACACCAATAATAACTTCTCAACCTCTTCCAGTACTGGTGATCATTTTTGTCAGCATAGTTACTCCCTTTGCGACAACAGCATCCTTTATTTCCTTTTTCTTGGCCACTATGGAACATAAGGTTGTGTAGGGTTTCTTATACATCCTGGACAGTTCAGCCACACTTGTACCACTTTCATATTGTTCAATGATGGTTTTCTTAAATTCAATCGTATTTCTCACCTTCTTTACCACAGGCTTGGCACTAGGAACTTTCTTTGGACCATGGTAGCTTATTTAGTACTTGCAAGCACTAAAATAAATGGAATATTATGAAATACTTTGCTGGAGCATGTGAGGGGACCTTCGCTCACTGGTAAACAATGCCAGACTGGCTTGCCGCCCCGGCTCACGCCGGGGTACGCGTCCCGGACGAACTACGACTCGCGAGTCAACCTATGAAAAGCGAGTCCATGTTATACGAAAATACCCCAATGATTGTCGAATTTTACGATTGCCGGGAACTACGAAAAGCGGGGGACCACTGTACATGTACTCACACCCATTTTGATCCTCGGACTCACACTCTCTCTTGCATTGATCTCTCAGTCAGCTTTTCCTCCGCTGCATTAGACTTCACTGGTCTTGTTCTCCCGGATTTACATGACAGTGATCATTTCCCAATCATTCTACTTCCCCTTCCTATTCACCACCTCTTCGTATCCCATGCTGGCAATTTGATCAGGCAAATTGGAACCTCTACTCACAACTAGCTGTTTTTAGTGAGGTTCCTTCTTCGTCCTCCATTGATGAGCTTTTACACCTCTTCTCGTCCTCCGTTTAACCGCAGCTTCTCATTCTATACCCCAAACTTTGGGCAGGCATTCTTAGAAATGCGTGCCTGGTGGTCCTTCTGCTTGTGCTCGTGCGGTACGTTTGAAACTCGCTGCATGGGGCAGGTACCGGTACAATAGAACCATGAGAGAGACTTCTTGATTTTAAGCAGAAGCGTGCGATCGCTAGCCGTGTCATCCGTGACGCTAAACGCACTTGCTGGCGAGATTATGTCTCCACCATCACCTCTGCTTCCTCTATGAGTGCAGTCTGGAAAAAAGTACGAAAACTGAGTGGTAAATATTCTCCTGACCTGGCTCCTGTTCTGCGGGTTGCCGGTGTTGATACAACAAACCCACTAGATGTTGCCCAATGAAATTGGCAATCATCTCGTCCGTATTTCTCAGGGGCTCCATCTATGCCCCTCATTTCTTTCCTCAAAGTCTGCCAGAGAGTTAGCACCCTTGGACTTTTCTTCTCTCAGAGAAGAACAGTATAATGTGCCTTTTACACTTCAAGAACTGGAGGCAACACTCTCAGCTTGCCACATCATCGACAGCTGGACCCGACGACATTCATATTCATATGCTACAACATTTACATCAGTCAGCCCTTGCAGCCCTATTACGCCTTTTGAATCTTATTTGGTCACAAGGAGTTCTTCCACAGCTGTGGAAATCTGCCATTGTTCTCCCTTTCCCGTAAAAAAGGTACTATGGGACATGAAGCCTCCACTATCGTCCCATTGTTCTTACCAGTGTAGTTTGCAAAGTGATGGAACGCCTGGTAAATAGACATTTAGTGTGGTATTTAGAGAGACACAACAGTCTCTCCACTCGTCAATATGGCTTTCATAAGGGCCGTTCTACCATAGACCCCTTACTACGCTTGGATACGTATGTTCGTAATGCCTTTGTGAATAACCACTCAGTTATTGCCATATTTTTTGACCTTGAGAAGGCATATGACACAACTTGGAGGTATAATATTTTGGCCCAAGCCCACTCCTTAGGCCTCCGAGGCAATCTACCATCCTTCCTTAAGAACTTTTTAACTGACAGACATTTCCGTGTTCGGAGTTAATAATGTGCTCTCCCCGGACTTTATCCAAGCTTTTCTCCTTGTACTTTTTCATCCTTTGTACCTCTATGGCTCCTGTATCCCTGAACGTGATAGTCAGGTTTCTGGGCCTCCTCTTTGACCGTAGTTATCCTGGAAACCTCACATTACCTCTCTGAAGGCAACTTGTCACAGCCGGCTGAACCTTCTTAAAAACCCTTGCTCATCTTTCATGGGAGCTGATCGTCGAACTCTCCTTCGCCTACATTCCACCCTCATTTTATCGAAACTTGATTATGGTGACCAAATCTATTCAGCGGCCTCTCCTGCTACTCTCTCACGCCTTAACCCCATTCATCACCAAGGATTATGTTTATGCCTTGGTGCTTTTCGCTCCTCCCCTTTTGAAAGCCCCTATGCAGAAGCGAACGTTCCATCCTTATCCGATCCGAGAACCCGCAGTAATGGATTTAAATTGGATAAGTTTAGATTTAGAAAGGACATAGAAAAGTATTGGTTTGGAAATAGGGTGGTTGATGAGTGGAACAGTCTACCTAGTTGGGTTATTGAGGCTAAGACTTTGGGTAGCTTCAAGTGTAGGTTGGATAAGTACATGAGTGGGAGGGGTTGGATTTGAGTGGGACTTGCACATCAGAGCTTATTTCTTGGGTTGCATTGAAAATTGGGTTGGGCAAATGTTTTGTTAGTGGGATGAATTATAAAGGACCTGCCTAGTATGGGCCAACAGGCCTGCTGCAGTGTTCCTCTTTTCTTATGTTCTTATGTGTAGTTTCAAATTTAGGTTGGATAAGTACATGAGTGGGAAGGGTTGGATATGAGTGGGACTTGCAGATCAGAGCTTATTTCTTGGGTAGCATTGGAAATTGGGTTGGGCAAATGTTTTGTTAGTGAGATGAATTGTAAAGGACCTGCCTAGTATGGGCCAACAGGCCTGCTGCAGTGTTCCTCATTTCTTATGTTCTTATGCCCATTGCCTTCGCTACTATGTACGCTCTCATGATCTCCGCAATCCTTCCATTTATAGAATGGTCACTGATATTAGTAGACATTCTTCATTTGTTCGCCGCCCCTGTTTACTCCGTCCCTACTCTCTTTGCCTACGTTCGCTCATGTCTTCTCTTCAGTTGCCGCCTTTCTATGTTCGTGTAGCATCCACTTTTTCCCTACCCCCTGGGAAGTTCCAGCTGTTCGAGTCTGTTCTTTCTCTCTCTCTTGTTCGAAAGCCCAACTGTCTACGGTCGCTTCCCACTCTCTCTTTCGTGACCACTTCCACTCTTATTCTCATGCCATTGCAGTGTACACAGATGGCTCTAAGTCTTCTGACAGTGTAGGATTCGCAGCAGTGTTTCCGGACAGCGTCGTATGAGGGCATTTACTATCTTCGGCTAGTATTTTTACTGCTGAATTGTGTGCCATTCTTGCAGCACTTATCCGTATTGCATCTATGCCTGTGTCATCATTTGTGGTTGTCTCAGACTCCCTTAGTGCTTTACAGGCTATACAGAAATTTGATACACCTCACCCCTTAGTCCTCCGTATCCAACTTTGGCTACGTTGCATCTTGACCAAGCATAAAGATATTGTTTTTTGTTGGGTCCCTGGTCATGTTGACTTACAGGGTAATGAACAGGCAGACACTGCTGCGTGGTCAGCAGTACATGACCTACCAGTTTCATATAGAGGTATCCCATTTACGGACTATTTTGCTGCAATAGCTACCCACCTTCACACGCTTTGGCAACAACTTTGGTCTACTATGCTCGGTAACAAACTTCAACCTATTAAACCGAGTATAGGTTACTGGCCATCTTCTTATCACCAATGTCGAGGTTGGGAGACTACTCTCTCTCGTCTTCACATTGGCCATACTCGTCTTACTCATGGATATCTCATGGAGAGGCGCCCTGCTCCTCTCTGTGACAATTGTCAGGTTCCATTATCGGTCAGCCACATTCTGTTAGACTGCCCACTTTATCATTTAACACGCAAAATTTACCTCCGTCGTCGTCTTCGCTCCGCTGCTCTCTCTTTACCTTCCCTTCTCGCTGATGGACCCACCTTTCATCCGGACTCTCTCATTGACTTTTTGACAACAACTGACTGACTTCACAAACTCTGATACCTTCAGCCCTTTCTACTCAATCTCTTGCTGCCCTCTACCCCTGCACTATCCCTGCCCCACTGTTTACTGTAACCTACTGATCATCCCTCCCCCCTTCTGCCGCCCAATACCCTCGCTTCCTTCCCTACCCTGCAGCGCTGTATAGCCCTTGTGGGTTAGTGCTTCTTTTTTATTTTAATAATAATAATATGCAGTCATGAATGGGTTGACATTATTTGTACAATTATTACAATATTGCAGTAGTATGCATAACAGTAAATCTTCTATTTTTTGTTTGAATAAAAATTCAAAGTAGAGAGCAAGAGTAATATCAGAGAGGCCTGGAGACGTGATTGATGAACAAAGAAATGTTATTTTAGAGCCAGGAATGTCTGCATTGTTTATCAGAACCTTAATTTGAAATTGTCATATTTTTACATTTTTTGTGAAATTGGCCAAATTGCAAATTTCTGACCACGTTATTGGGTAGTTGAAATCAGTAAATGGGCAGTTTCTTGTACTCAATTGATAGAAACAAATGGAGTTGTAAAGAATAGCTATAAGTTTGGTCGTCTGAAACAATGGAATTAGCCGAAAATAGGGCTCATAGTGGGCGAAATCGCCGATTGTAAATATCGCCGAGGTCGCTAACTTTGCGAGAGCATAATTCCTTCAGTTTTCCATCAAATTTCGATTTTTTGGTGTCATTACAATCGGGAAAAGATTCTCTATCATTTCATAAGATAATTTTTTTTTTTCTTTTCAATATATAGCCACTCCTCACTTACTGATGTACTCGTTAACCGACAACTCAGTTATGACAGGCTTTCCAACGAGTCAGTGTTGTATGCCATACAAGAACTTGGGTCACGGAAATGGGCGCACAGTGGTCTCAGCATCAAGCATCTCACTCTCATTCTTACAACCACTCAGTATCCTAGCTTTTAACCTTTCAGGTCCGTGCTGTAGATCTATGGCTTTATGTTCAGGGTCCAAACTGTAGATCTACGTCAAAATTCTAGCGGCGTCAAATTTAGCGCGAAAAGGCTGGTAGGCCTACATGTGAGAGAAAGGGTCTGAGTGGTGTGTGTGCACCATAAACAAAAATTCTAGGCGCCCACATAGCATTGTGGGAACGCCGGCTCAGTTACCCTTGTTCGCCATACCTCGTCACAAGGCAACTCTCACTCCAAGGAAAATTGGGACTCTCCTTTTCCTATCTGATAGTTCTGACTGATGGAAGTGGAAATGAAGATAAATTCTTTGGCTTTGATCAGTTAGTGACCGAAAGGAATGACCAGGATATCGATAATAGTGCAGAAAACCCTGACGATCCTCAACCTTCTACCTCTGGTTGGGCACGCCTCAGTCATGTTCAATTGTACCTCATCGCAAGAGAAAACTATTATATTTGCATGGCCAGGCCTCTGACTTCAGTAATGATGATGATAGGAATAGACAGTGAAAGTGAGGATGATGTGGCTACACTTGGCATGGATAGACCACAGGCATCAGTAAGTGGTGGTAGTGGTGATGGTAGTGCCATGGCCATGCACGACTCACCAGCCCAGGATGGGACCCACGCTGCTGACTCCTCAGTTCAAGGACAAAGTGGTGCGTCAGCCACCAGCCCACCACAACAACAATTGCCAGCACAACCAGCTTATGATGTCCAGTATCCACCAGCAAACCGTATCTGGGATTGGCAGCAAAATCCCAATTTTATTCCCAAGCCCCACCAGTTTGTTGACTCTCAAAGTGGAATTCTACCTACTTGTCCCCTTGGAAACACTGCAAATGAACTGGAATTCTTTGAACTATTCTTTGACCAGCTCTTGATGGAAACTATTGTCAAGGAAAGTAACAGGTACACCATGGCAAATACGATCATATCACCACAGTCAAGACTACACCGGTGGAAAGAGACAACTGTTACAGAAATGTATTTGCTTTTTGCAACAATAATGCTTATGCCTCATGTCTATAAGCATAATATAAAATCATACTGGTCCACAGATCAGCTAATTTGTACCCCGGTCTTCAGTGAAATCCCAGTGAACAGGTTTATCTTACTGTTACGTATGTTGCACTTCTCTAACAAAACCAGGCCTGACAGAAGTGACAGGTTATACAGTACAAGATTAGAAATGTTTTTATGTATCTGAAATCAAAGTTCAACATGTACTTTTATCCATTCAAGAATCTTGTACTTGACGAGTCTTTGATTTTGTTCAAAGGTAGACTGTCGTGTATACCAAGCAAGAGGAAACACTTTGGTATAAAACTGTTTGTACTCTGTGACTGTGACAGTGGCTTGGTATTGGATATTGTTGTATACACGGGAAGTAAAACATTGAAAGATACCAGGATGTTATTGGGTATCTCAGTTGACATAGTGAGAAGCATGATGGTACCTTATCATGGCAAGCGGCATACATTATATAGTGATAACTGGTACACAAGCCCTTTACTCAGTGATTTCTTGCGAGTGAACATGACAGATGTGTGTGGCACAGTGCGTTCTAATCGTAAACATATGCCCAGGTTCAACGCAGGCACTCGTGTTGAAGAGGTGCAGGTGTTTACTGCCAATGACATCATGGCATTACGGTGGCATGACAAACGAGATGTCACATTGTTGACAACCATTCACCGTAACGAAATGCAAGACAGTGGCAAAGTTGATAGAGTGACTAATGAACGTATTCGAAAACCAGTGACAGTGATTGATTATACACAAAATATGCGCTTGGTTGACAAATGTGATGTGCAGATTGGCTTTGTGATTGTGTTCGTAAGAGTTACAAGTGGCACATGAAACTTTTCTTCCATCTCGTGGACATTTCAATGCTCAATGCATATAATATGTACCAAGTGAAGACTGGCAACAGACCACCGTATGGTGAATTTTGTTTGTCTGTTGTCAGACAACTCATAATGAAATACCAGGTAACAACACCTGCTACACAAAACCATCCTCAAACTTCATAATACAGCTTCCTGCAACTAAGAAGAAATTTGCTCAGAAGAGATGTGTTGTCTGTGCACAAACAAAACGACGGCAACAAAGACGCAAAGACACTCGGTTTATGTGCAAGGAATGTAAGGTACCTCTGTGCATTGTGCCTTGTTTTAAGGAGTTCCACAAGCTGCAGCAGTTCTAAAAACATGTCCAGTGATTGTACATATGTAAATATATGATAGAACATTAGTATTATACAAGGTTTGTGCATGTTTATTGTAATAAACAAAAGTGGTAAACAATATTATGATAATAACTTTAGTGCGGTTATTGTGTTCAATACAATGAGTTTATATATTTCCATTATATACAGTATTGATCTCACAGGCCACAAATGTTACTAGGAAAAGAAACAAATTAGAAAAGAAAAGAAAAAAGTATAAAAAACGTAAAATAAAGAAACACAAATTTGCGGAAATTGCTGATGTTGTCGCCACCCTGTCATTTTGGGTCAACTTCACCTCTGTATCTCAGTAAGTACTGAGCAGCAATTTTTTTGTTTTGTTTTATCACCTTCACAAAAATATACTCTTTAATTCTGTAATTTTTTTTTTTTTTTTTTTTTTTTTCTTGGACACCGGGGTACCCCTTCCGATATTGGCCTTGGACCCTGAAAGGGTTAAAGTCTCCAAGACTACATATTTGTACAAATTTGTACTTGATTGTGCATCCCATAGTACAAGATAAAAGTGCAGCAGCACTTGGAAGAGGAAAGATATGAAAATGGAAGTACATAAGAAGTTCACAATAAAGTGGTTAGCTGGTGTGTTCGTGTGTGTTTACATTCTCGGTCTCTCGGGGCAGCTTAATTATGAAATGATTAAACTCAGTGAAAAAGATATGTCGATGGTAATAATACTAATAATAATAATAAAATATAATTAATCTCTCAGGAAATAAATGGTATAAAATACCAACACAATGGAAATATAAACACATGCAGTTTAATGTGATCCTTTGTTGACAACGTTTCGCCCACACAGTGGGCTTTTACAAGTCACAAACAGATCTACCTGGTGTGGAAGGTACGTGAGTATTTATAGTCAGGTTCAGAATGTTGAGGTCAGGTGGAGAATGCTGCATCTGATGATCTGCGAGTGGGGTTATAGAGTCTAAAATCTTGGGTAGCTTGGAATGGAGATTGGATAAGTTGTGAGCAGACCTTCTGCAGTGTTCTATGTTCTTATGTGGGATAGCGATGAAGTTTCATGGCAAGTGGTTCAGCTATGTTATAGAAGCCATTATTCTGGTTTTTAAAAATTTTTGGGTTTAGAGATAAGCGATGATTCCGGGATTTTTCGGTATTGGTTTTTGGCTTTCTCTGGCGATAAGTTTTGGGAGTTTCTGAAAGTTATAAAATGGTTGTTTTAATTGCGGTTTTTGTACACATGCTTTTACTTGTTTGGGTCAGCCCCTGCTTGCTTTATTGGCGTTCTGAAATAGTGTTTGGAGGTACTTGATGTTTCCCCCCACGAAATAATTTGCTGCAGTCATTACAAGGGATATTTTATCCCCCTGCAGAGGAGGGAAGCTTTTTCCGTCTATTACTGGTGAGGGCCCTTGATGGGTCGTGGTTGTGGAGGTGGGTATTGGGAATTGGGTTTTGGGAAAAATATGTTGGAAACATTTTTGGGAAAATGGAGTTGGGGGGGAGACAAATGTATTTTCTTTTTCCGGGCAGGCCCTTTCTCTGGGTGTTTGAAAATTTTTGTGCCCACCGTCTCCCGTCTCTGAGGGAATTTGACAAAAAGCGGGACGATGGGAAATTAAACTTTCTTCAACACACCCAGAAAAGACTTCCAAAAAATGTTTCCAACATTTTTTCCAATACCTTTTTTCCCAAAATTTTCTACCTCCACAACCACGAGCTCAAGGACATCACCAGTAATAGACAGGACAAGCTTCCACCCTCTGCGGGGGTTACAAAATTTCCCCTTGTAATGACGCAGAAAAATTAAAACCGTGGGCGAAACATCAAGGCCCCAAACACGTTTTTCAAAACCCCAAATAAGAAAGCGGGGTTGAGATACAAGGAATGCAAATGTACAACACCGCAATTCACAAAACCATTTAATTAACTACAGAAACTAAAGGGTTTAAACGCCAGAGAAACAACACTCCCAAAACCGAAGAATCCTGGGGGTTCCCTGCTTATCTCCCATAACCAAAATTTTTTAACCCGAAAAATGGCTTTTATAAAAATAGCCCGAACCACTTGCCCAAAAAACTTCTTCCTCGCCCAAAACCCTTTAAAAACATAGAAAACTGCAGAAGGTCTGCCCCCAATTATCCAATTCCACTCCAAGCCCACCCAAGGGTTTTTTGACATTTTAACCCCAAATTGGCCCGATCATCAGATTTCAGCCCTTCTCCACCCGACCTTAACATTTTGAAAAACCCGGGCTAAAAAATACTCAGTACCTTCCACACCAGTTTTTGACTGTTTTTGAGACTTGAAAAAGCCCACTGTTGGGCGAAACGTTTTCAATAAAGGGTCACATTAAAAATTTCCTTTTGGGGTTTATATTTCCCTTAAATTTTCTCTTGGGGGACTTTCAGTGGGCATTTCATTTTCCCAAAAGTTTTGGTTTGCTGACATTTAACCCTTTTTTACTTTTTTCAGGCCCCCTCTCTGAAAAATGTCAATTTTTTTGGTTTCCCCAATTTTTTAAAAAAAAAAAAAAATTTTTTTTTTTTCTTATGAAATGATTTGAGAATCTTTTTTCCGATGGAAATGAACCCAAAAAAGTTTTTAAAATTTTTGGGGGGGGAAAATCGTGGAAATTTTGGGTCCCCCGAAGTTGCCGGTCCCCGGCGACCCTTGCGTTATCGGGGGGATTTTGCAAGTTTTTAGCCCAATTTTAAAACCAAATTCCCCTTTTTCCCGGAACCCCAAAATCCCTAGCCCATTTCTTTGAACCTTTCCAATTTTTTTCTTTCAGCGGGGTACAAAAAGGGGAAAACCCCCAAATTTCTAATTTTGGGGGGGACCCAATTTTTGGGGGGGGGGTGGGGGAAAAGGGCAAAGGGGGCCCAAATTTTTTGGGGGAAAATTAAAAAAAAAAAATGGGCCAATTTTTAAATAGGGTCCCAGAAAAAAAAGGTTTGGCACCCGGGGGCCCTTTGTGGGGGGATTAGTTTTTCAGGTTATAATTGATTGGCCTTTTTAATTTGGAATTTTTATTTTCCAAAAAAAAACAAAAAGAAGGCCAGGGAAAAGAATTGTTTTAAAAGGTAAAAACATTCGTGGAAGGGGGTTTTAAACCCCCATTTTTAAAGTGGTTTTAAATTTAAAAGGGGTTTTTTTAAATTTTGGTTTATAACAAAATTTGGTAAAAAGATATTTTAATTGGTTAAGTTTTTTCCAAGGTTTTTTTAAAAAGGGAAAAGTTAAAAAAATTAAAATTTATTTCCTTTAAAATTTTTTTAAAATTTTTAAAAACCCAAAAACCCTAAACGGAAATTAACGGGGGAAATTTTTTTTAGGAAAATTTTCCCTTAACTTGGGTTTTTTTTTTTTTTAAAAAAAAAATCCAAGAAAATTTTTTTTTTTCTCATTTAAGGGAAAAGTTTTCCCGGGTTTTTTTTTTTATGTTTTTTTAATGAAACGAAATTTTCCCCCAATTTTGGGTTTTTTAAGTTTTCCCCCCTTTTTATTTAACCCTAAAAATATTAAAAATTAAAAAACGCGGAAAAGGTTTAAACGTAAATATTTCGAAAAAAAATCAAAGGGGGGGCCCGCGGTGGTTTGTTTTTATTTTTTAAAAAAAAAAATTAATTTTTTTTAATAAATTTTAATTTTTTTTAAAATTTTTTTATTTTAAAAAAACCCCTTCTTCCTGTGGGTCTTCCCCCTTTCAGCCAATAAAATTTAAACTTATTTAACCGGTAAAAATTTTGGTTTAATTTAAAAATACTAAAAACATTGGGTCTGGGGTTTTAAAGTCGAAAACCGGGCAAAATTCATATTTTTTTAAAAACCCAAAAAATTTTTTTTTTTTTTTTTTTGGTTTTTTTTTTTTAAATTTTTTTTTGTTTTTTTATTTTTTGTTGGGGATTTTTGATTTTTAAAAATTATTTTAAAATTTTTAAATTTGGGGTTACATTAATATTTTTTTCTTTTCTTTCCTCAAACAAAAAAAGAAAAAGGGAGGGGGAAGGGGAAAAATTTTAAAAAAAAATTAAGGGTTTAAATTTTTCCAAAATGTTTTTTTCCTTTCCAAGAAAAATTTTTTTTAAATTTTTATTTTTTTTTTTTTTTTTAAAAAGTTCAGCCTCTCCCACCGGGGCAGGGTGACCCAAAAGAAAGAAAAATTTCCCCCAAAAAAAAATACCTTTCCCCCAAAAACCCTTCCAAAAAAAAAAAAAAAAAACTTTTTAACCTCAACCCCCTTTCATAAAACACTGTTTTTGCAGGGTTTCTCGAACACCCAACCCCGTTTTTTTAAAAAAGGGAAAATACTTTTAAAAAAAAAAACAACCAATTTTTCCCTCCAAAAATGCAATATTCCCCAAAAAAACCCCCTTTAGAGTGCAAAGGGTTTTTACTTCCCCCTTTCCGGATTTAAGTTTGGGGGTACATAAAAATTTAAACCCGGTTTTCCCCAAATCCCCCCACTAAATATTTCCCCGTACACTCCAACAGATGCCCGGGCCCCAAAAAACCAAATTCCCTTCTCCCCTTCACTCCCACGAAAAAGGGTCATGCACGGCCTGCTGGAAGCCAAGCCCCTTTTTCCCACAAAACCTCCCCTTACCCCTTCCTTCCAAACCTTTTTTAAGGACGACCCCCTAACCAAATGCCCCTTCCCTTTTACCCACAGATTTAAATGTCCCCTATGTCATTCTACTTTGATTTCCCTTCTTTTCTTAAAAGGGCCCCAAACCCCCCTCAACAAACCCCTTTTAGGGCCCCTATAATATTTTTTAAATTTAAATCCACCCCCTTTTCGTAATTTTCCCCACTTTCCGAATTTTTTGCTAATATTTACACCACACATTGCCCTTAGACCCGGACATCTCCCCTGCCTCCAAAACCCCCCTCCTAGCTGCTGCATTTACCACCCCTGCTTTTTAAAATCCAAAAAAAAGAGTGGGTTGGGATAATATAAATTTCATACCCCCCTTCTTTTCCCTCCATAGGTAAAGTTTTTTTCTCCACATATTTCCTCAACCACCACTCAACCTTTTTTTTCCCTTTAATTCTATGAATTTAACCCCCATTTCCTTTATAAAACCATCCGCCGACATTTTAACTCCCAAAATATCTGGGAAAAAATTCACTTTTCCCTACCCACCCCCCCAATTTGATATCCCAATTTTTTTTTTATCTAAATTTATTTGATACCCTCATCACCTTACTCTTTTTATATTCACTTTCAACTTTCTACCTTTAACACCACTCCCAAACTCATCTACTAACGTTTGCAATTTTTCTTTAAAATCTCCCATAAGAACAGTATCATCAGCAAAAAAGTAACTGTGTCAATTTCTATTTTGTATTTCATTCCCCATAATTTAATCCCACCCCTCTCCGAACACCCTAGCATTTACTTCTTTTACAACCCCATCTAAAATATATTAAACAACCATGGTTTGACATTACACTATCCCTGTCTAAGACCTACTTTTACCGGGAAGTAGTCTCCCTCTCTTCTACACACCACCTGACCCTCAACTTCCTCATAAAAAACTCTTTACAGCATTTTTGTAAAAATTACCACCTATTCCATATACTTGCAACATCTGCCACATTGCTCCCCTAACCACTCTATTTATATGCATTTTCTAAATTCATAAAGCAATAAAAACTTCCCTACCTTTATCTAAATACTGGTTCACATATATGCTCAATGTAAACACTTGAATCTACACATCCCCTTCCCACTCTGAAACCTCCTTGCTCATCCGCAATCCTACATTCTGTCTTACCTCTAATTCTTTCAATAATAACCCTACCGTACACTTTTCCTGGTATAGTCAATAAACTTATTCCTCTATAATTTTTACAATCTCTTTTGTCCCCCCTTTCCCCTTTTTATAAAGGGACTATACATGCTCTCCGCCAATCCCTAGGTACCTTCCCCTCTTTCATGCATTTATTAACCCTTTGACTGTCGCGGCCATATATATGCATCTTACAAGGTACCGTGTTTGACGTATATATACTCATAAATTCTAGCGGCTTCAAATCAAGTAGGAGAAAGCTGGTTTTGGGCCCCCGTTTTGAGGGGGAATGGGTTGTGTGGTCAGTGTGCCCCATAAAAAAAAAAAACCCTGGGACACGCAGTGCATAATGGGAACAAAAAACCGCCCGGTTTTTTTTAAATTAAACCCTTTTCGGGTCTGTCCCATGGGAATCAACGGTTTTTAGTTGTGTGACCGTAAAACAATCCCCAAAATTCTAGCGTCGTCAAATTTGTGCGGGAAAAACGCCCATAGGAAAACATTTGAGAGAACGGGTCTGCGTGGGGGGGGTGGGCAAAAAACAAAAAATCTAGGCGCCCACATAGAATTGGGGGGAACCCCGGCTCATTTTACCTTGTTCACCATGCCTGTCGAAAGTCAGCTCTCACCCCCCGGAAAAAAAATTGGGACTCTCCTTTTTCCCTATTGATATTTTGGAAAATGAAGGAAGTGGAAATAAAGCAAATTTTTCTCGGCTTGATCAGTTAGTGCCCCAAAAAAAGGAATTTGCCCTGGATATCGAAAATTGTGCAAAAAACCCTAAAGATCCTAAACCTTCTCCTTTCTGGTGTGGGCACTCGTGACCCCACTGTCGGTTGTTCCCTCATCGCAAGGGGAAAATAATTTTTTGGCGGGGCCCAGGCCTCTGACTTCGTAATGATGATGATGTGCTTTGGACTGTGTTTTTTATTGCGCTCGACAAATAAATTTCGATTGGGATAGTGGGGGAATCATATTCACCAGTGAAGCTTTTGGGTATGTTCCCCAAACCGAAATGCCCCGGGGTAGTGTCCCCTTTGCTGCCCCCAGGGGACGGGGGTTTAAATCCGGGGGCCCCAACCCCATTTTGGGAAGTGTTAGTGAGGATGATGTGGTTTTACATTTTGGCATGGTTTAGACCACAGGCATCGTGGAGGGTGTTAGTGGTGTGGTAGTGGCCCCGGGCCATGCGTGACTAAAGAGGCCACGCGGGGGACCCACGCTGCTGATTCTTCAGTTCAAGGACAAAGCAGGCCCCAGCCCCCGCCCCCCCCCCCAAACCCAAACCACCCGAAAAACCGGGCCTTTGATTTTCCGTATCCACCGCAAACCGTTTTTGGGATTGGCAGAAAAAATTCCCAATTTTTTTTCCCCAAACCCCTCCCCCACTTTGATGATTTCAAGTGGAATTCTCCCTATTTGTCCCTTGGAACCGGGCCAATGAAGGGGAATTTTCTTTGAATTTTTCTTTGACCAGCCATTGAGGGAAATTATTGTCGGGGGAAAGTAAAAATTTTATTTTGAGTACACCATGGAAAAACGTCTTATCACCACAGTCAAGACTCCCCAAGGGGGGAAAAGGAAGACTGTTGCAGAAATTTTATTGTTTTTTGGGAAACCCAATAATGCTTATGCCTAAGTTTATAACCCTTAATATAAAAGCATCTGGTCCAAGATCGGTTAATTTCTCCCCCGGGTCTTAGTGAAACTTTCCCAGTAAAACAGGTTTATCTTACTCTTACTTTTTGTTGAAACTTCTCTGAAAAAACCCAGGCCTGCCCAAAAGGGTGAAAAGGTTTTTAAAAAAGGGTTTAGAAATGTTTTCATGTATCTCAAAAAAATTTTCGCATATATTTTTCCTTCAAATCTTGTTTTTTGACGAGTCTTTGTTTTTTGTTAAAAATTTTAGAGTCATTCAAGCTATTTCCCCAAGCAAGGGGGAAAACGTTTTGGGTTTTTAAAGCTGTTTGTACTCTGTGTTTGTGACAGTGGCCTGGTTTTTGGGATATTGTTGTATACCACGGGTAGTAAAACATTGAAAGTCCCCGGGATTTTTTGGGGTTTTCAGGTGACGTATGGGGAAAACATGATGGCCCCTTATTTTTGGTAAGGGGCTTTAAAATTTTATACCGTTTAACTGGTACAAAGCCCTTACTCATTGATTTCATGGAAGTAACCCAAGCCCAGATGTGTGGGGGGCACATTTGGCTTTTCAAACCGAAAAACATATCCCCAGGTCAACGCAGGTGCTCGTGGGGGGGATGACGTGCAGGTGTTTCTCCCAAATTTGACATCATGGCATTACGGTGGCATGAAAAACGAGATGTTCCCATTGTTGAAAAACCACCCCCCCCCGTAATAAAATGCAAGCCCGTAAAAAAATTTGGGATCAAAGTGAATTAACATATTGAAAACCAGTTGTCAGTGATTGATTATACACAAAACATGCGCGGGGGTTTGACAAGTGTGAATGCAGTTTGGGTTTGTTAAACTTTGTTGAAAAGATTTTTTACAAGTGGTACAAAAAAAATTTTTCTTCCTTTCCCATGGACATTTCAATGCTAAGCTTTTAAATTTTGTACCAAATAAAGAAGGGGCAACGGGAACCCCACCGTTATGGTGAATTTTTTTTGCTGTTGTCAGAAAATTTCAAAAATTAAAGGGTACCGGAAAACAACACTTGTTTAAAAACAGGGTTCTCGAATTCCTCGGATATCCCCAAGCGTTTTGAGGGAGGGGTTAAATCATTTCTTTAATACAGTTTCCTTAACAAAAGAAGAAATTTGCTCAGAAGAGTTTGCATTGTCTGGGGCACAAAAAAAAACATGGAAAACAAAGACGCAAAGACACTCGGTTTATGTGTAAAGGGAATGTAAGGGGCCTCTGGCATGGTCCCTTTTTTCCCAAGGGGTTCCACAAGCTCCACCCTTTTTAAAAAACCATGCCCAGTGATTGAAAATTTGTAAATATATGATAGAACATTAGTATTTTAAAATATTTTTTGCTTTGTTTATTGTAATAAACAACAGGGGGTAAACAATAATTTTGAAATAATTTAAGTGGGGTTTTTATTGTGTTAAATACAGTGATTTTAAATAATATACATTTATACAGTATTGGTCTTCGGGCCCCCAAATTTTGGGAAATAGAAAAAAATTGGAAAAGAAAAAAAAAAAAACAATTTTAAAAAACACAAAATAATGTAATGCGCGTATGGGGGAATTCGTCGATTGTTGCCGCCACCCCCAAATTTTTGACAAACTTCTTGGCACGGGATTTTGGAAAATTTACTGTTTCCCCCTTTTTTTTTTTTTTTTTTGTCTTTTTTCCTTTACAAAATTGCTTTTAAATTTTTGTAAGAAAAAATCTTTTTTTTTTTTTTTTTTTTTTTTTTTTTTTAAAATTTTTTGGGACACGGGGAGCACCACTTCAGTTTTTGGCCCCCTTTGGACCCTAAAAGGGGTTTAAAAATTTGCCAACTTCGTGGTCTATTTTCGTATAATTTTTTATGGTTGTATTTTTCATTTTATTGGTCTCATTTGATAAAAATGGAAAATATTGTAAAAATTTTGAGGTTTTGATTTTGATTGTTTTTGGGCCAAATAAAAAAAACCGGGAAAATCGAGCTCAAAGAGGGGGAAATTTTTTGATTTTTCCCAAATTTTTTAAAATTTAAAAAAATGATTTTCATTGCCCAAAAAAAGCCCCCAACTACCCAATTCAAATTTATGCAGTAATAAGGGTTTTGGTTATTTATACAATTTTACAATATTGCAGTGGGTCTGCATAATAGTAAGTCTTTTTTTCCCTTTTTGAAAAAAAATTTTAAAAAATAAAAAACAAGGAAAATATCAGAGGGGCCTTGGGGGAACATTAAACTCTGTTGAAAAAAAAAAAAATTTGTTATTTTAGAGCCGGGAAATGTCGGGCCATTGTTCATTCGGACCTATTTTGAAATTTTTATATTTTTTAAATTTTTTGGTGAAATTGGCCAAATTGAAAATTTTGACCACTTTTATTGGGAGTTGAAAGGGGTTTAAAAAGGCAGTTTTTTTGTACTCAATCGATGGGAAAAAATGGGGGTTTTTTTAAAGAAATCGCTTTGAGTTGGTCGACGGGAAAACCCCGGGAAATTACCCAAAAATTTGGGGCCCAAAGTTGGCAAAAATTCCCGTTTTGGGTTAAAAATCATGAGGTCGCTTCTTTGCGAGGCAAATTCCATCATTTTTTCCATCAAATTTCGTTTTTTTTTTTGGTTTTTAAAATTTGGGGAAAAAAGTTTTCTCTATATTTCAAAAGAAAAAAAAATTTTTTTTTTAAAACTTTGCGACCCCAGGGGGGACACCTCAGGATTGGGGGTTGCGACAGTAAAGGGGGTTTTTAAAACAAAAAACAACCCCACTCCAACAAATATCCCCCCTGCTTTTAACATTTCTGTCATGATCCCTCAGTTTCCAGCTGTTTTCCCCCCTTTCATTCCGTAAAATCCCTCACGTCCCTCCCCCACACTTACTTTTTGCTTTTTTTCCTTTTCCAAAAAAGTTGGTATACCTCCCTGGCCAGTGCATGAAATTACCCCCCTCCTATTTTTCCCCTAAACATTTAGAATTTCCCTTTAAAAATATTCTGCCTTTCCTTTAAAAAAAATACCTCCCTTTTCCCCCCCCCTCTACAAACCCTCTCCTACCTGTTTTTTAACGAAAAAATCCATACGTTCCCTAGGCTTTTTTAAAAACTTGTTTAAATACGTTTCCCCAAAAATTTTTTTTTTTTTTCATTAAATTTCTTGACGGGTCCCTTCCCACTCTATCATTGCTTAAATTTTGCACCCCTTCTCCCCACTCTTTTCCCCCCCTTTTCTTTTACTCTCCATATACAGTGGGCCCCCGGTATTCGATAGTAATCCTTTTCCTGAGAGCTCATGGGAATTACCGAAAATTTTTAAAAACCCCGAATAAATTTTTCCTCTTAGGGAAAATAAGGGAAATAAAAATTAATCCTTTGGAAAGGGCCCCAAAAGTACAAAAAAAAATAAATTTACTACATAAAATTTTAATTTTAATGCAATAGAATCTTTTAAAAATTTCAAAAAAATTTAATTGACATTTCCCTTTTAATGAAAATTTGGTGATGATTGTTTGGGATGGGGAGGAGGGGAGAGGTGTTAGTGTTTAAAAGGGGGGAATCCCCTTCCATTGGGGATTGAGGGTTAGCAAGCCCCTTTTCCCGGGGTTATTTCCCCTTCTTCTTTTAAATTTCCCACTAGGCCCAGCTTGAAAAATCACGGGACTTCTTTTCACCCCACATAATTGGAAACCCTCACCATCCCCTACACACTATGTATGCCACACGATTCTTAAATTTTCAACCAACCTTTGGGGCCCTTTAAAAATTCCTCACATCACCACTGTTTTCCCTGGTCACTATAGTAGGAGGGTTGTTGGGGGTTTGTTATAAAAACCCGCCCAGTTTCCGACACACGACCCCCACTTTGGTACTTTGAAATTTTCTATCTCTTTCTTCTTTCTTAAGTCAAAATTTCCTTTTTTCTCGAAGGGTTGGCACTAGAAGCTTTCTTGGGGGCCCTTGGTGGTTTTTTTGCAGAAACAAGAAAAAAAAACCCACAGTGAAAATAGGGGAATGTACCCAAAATTTATTCTTAGATGCGCGCACACTGACTGGCTTGTAAACACTGGCTCACAGGGGCAGTTCGGGCCCACAGGTGGACAGGTCTCTTTACGAACCCGAAATCAAATCCCGGGGTTTTCAATCGAAACGGGGAAAAATTTTTTGCTTTTAAATGCATCAAAAACCGGATTTATGGAAAAACCGTTTGCCATCAAAATTCCCGGGGGTCCACTTTTATTTGGTTCTTCGTAACATTAGGCTTTGAAAAAACCTCTTTTTAAGCTAACTTTTTCTTTTTATCACACCCTTTATTTTCATCATTCCCCCAACACTCCCTTTCCTATCCCCCCACCCCCCTAAAACCCCACAAACTTTTTGCCTCACATTCAAATACTGTTTTTAAAACTATTCCAACCCTCTTCAACCCACCCCCATATTTATTTTTGCACTAGCCCACCTTTCGGGCCAAATTGGGTTGTTATATCTCCCCGGGAACTTTATCCCCCCCCTTAGTTTATCCCATTTTTCACTTCCCCTACTTGTTTTTTGGCCCCCTTTTCTTGTCCCGTCCCCTTTACTCTAACTGTAGCTAAAAACTAAATAATGATCCGTTTATACCAGTTGCCCCTCTTTAAAAAGTACTTTCCTGGACCCTTACCCTTTCCCCCTTTTTATCCATTTTTTTCTTAATCAAACCCAAACTATTTTTCTTTTCGTGTTAACCCTACCTTGTATATTTGTTTATCTTTTTTTCCCAAAAAAATTGTTTACTTATTAAAAAAATTCTTTTTTACACATAGTTTAAAATTAAAGGTCCCCATTTACATTTCCCCTGGCCCTCAAATTTTCCCTATACTCCCCCACAACATTTTTACCATTTTTTTTTAAGATTTGAAACCCCCAACCCACAAAATACTCTCACATTTGGGTTTAAAAACCCCCAGGGCATTCACTAAACTTTTCCCCAAAAATCTCTCTCTCTCCTTACACTTCTCTCTTCTTTTAGGGGGATATACACTTACTAAAAACCACTTTTCCTCATATTTGTAAAAAATTTGCACTTTACTTTGTTTCCCTTTGTACAAGTGTCAGCAAAAAAAGATTTTAAAATTTCCCCTAAAGGGAAGTACCAAGAAAAAAAAGGGAAGGCTCTCGATTTTGAGGTGAAAAAGGGAAGATTTTAAATGAGTATAAAGCTGGTTAGAAAGGGGCAAGTGTTTGCCGACGATTTTGAAGGGCGCTTTCCCCAACTCTAAACTATCTTAAAGGATAAAGATAAAGGGGGAAAGGGGAAAGTGAAAAAGCATTGCCGGGAAATTTGAAAACCCAAATAATAACTAGGCGCAGAAGCGGGAATAAAGACCCCAAAAATTAATAAAAACGGGACAAAATATATGCAGAGGTATTAGGGGGTTGTGAAAGGGCTATAGGGAGAGGGGGGGGAAGGCGCCAGCAATTTTTCTCTCAGTAACGTATTTTCCCCCAATATGTATGAACTTTGAAAGCTCATGACCAAATAAAATTTGTGTTTTAATTTTTACTATTATATCAATAAAAGGTTATCTACCAAATCATATTTATTCCAGAATAATATTTGGTATAATTTAAAAAAACAAAAAAACATGACGATGACCCCCAAATTTAAAATAAAAACTGACTTTAATATAGAGAGGTATTAAAGGGTGGGGGGGCCCCTGGAGGGAAAAAAAAAAAAGGGGATGTGACATAACAGAAAACGTTACTCGCCTGAAGGGTAATTATAAAAAATTTCACTCCCCCAATGCAGAGGGGAATTTAAAAAAAATGCAATTTTTTTCTAAAAAAATTCCCCCGCATTCAGCCTTTTGCCGGTTTTCCCGGAATATCCCTTTAAAGTAGGTCATTGACCTATTTCATGTTTTATTCCCTTAATAAAAAACAGATGATGGGGAAATTTCCCCGAAAAAATTAAAAAGAATGTTTTAATTTTGGGGGGTGCACTTTTTTTAAAATTTCAGTAAGGGGTGATTTTCCCAGTTAGCACGAAATCGTTTAAAGATTTCTTTGGCCCCCAACTCCAAACGTTAAAATGAGGAGAGCCTGTACATATTTTAAATTTACCATTTGGCAAAAAATTTAATAAATGGGCGGGAAACTATATAAACAAGAGGAAGCGAAACAGTTTTCTCAGGTACTCATGATTTCCCCTATAAAAAAATTGTATTAATTATTTCTATTACTATCAATGAAGGGCCCTCTCTTTCAATTTTTACAAAATTTAAAATTAGGTATTAAAAAAAATAAGTAGAAAACATGATAAAGCTCCCAAATTAATTTAAAAAAATGGGGATTATAAAAAGAGGGTTTTTAAGGGGTGGAGGGGGAGGGAGGGATAAAAAAAAAAAAGGGGACCAGGGCCCATTACAGAAAAAAATTATGTTCTAGCGCCCGAAGGGTAACTGCCCCGGGAAAAACATCTTATCCCAAAAAACCAGCCAGGGTACTTCACAAAAAAACCAGCCCGGGTTTCTTCCCCACACCCCAAAGATCGATTTGGGTGGGGCTTGCGCATGAGGAATAGAATATCAAAGGTTATTGCTTGGGAGGCATTGAAAATTGGGTTGGGCAAATACCCCTTTTGTTAGTGGGAGGGGTTTTTGAAGGGGCCTGCCTAGTATGGGATAACAGGCCTGCCGCGGGATTCCCGCTTTCTTATGTTTTATATTACACCAACTGAGGAAAAATTTCTTAGAGGGGAGAAAGAGAGAGGAAAGAAGGTGCCTTCTTCATTCAAAAAATTAAGGACATTTGTTCCGGTGGAGTGAGGTTCAAACATTTGTGGAGGGAAAATCACCTTAACCCTTTTCCCCTCCTCCCCTTTTCCCCTACACCAAAGAGAGTCTTCAATAAAGGAAAATGGAGTTATTTTTTTTAACTCAATTTCTCTTTTTTTTCCCGTTTGTAAATCTATATTTAAACTATAAAAAAATAATTTTTGTTAATAAATTTTTTGGGGGTTTTTAAATTATTTCATATGGGAAAAAAAGAATTTTGGGAAAACGTTTAGATTCGGGTTTAAACACTCTTTGGAAAAGATAAAATTTTGATAACTAGGGGGTCCACTTTATTAAATGTGGTTAAAAAAATTAAATTTCCCCAGACTTTTTTTTTCATTGTGTGCTTCAGTTCTTAGAAATATAAAAACCTTTTTTTTTTTTGGATTATGTTAAAGTTGCAGTACCTTTCTACCCCAAAATTTGTGTGTTATAGCCCCTTTGGCCATAATTACTTTGAGTTGTAAAAAATTTTTGTTCCCAGTTCTCTGTTTTTTTTTTTTGCTAACCCCAAAATTTTTCCCAAAACTTTAATCATGGGTCACAACTTTGTCCCGATTCCCAAATTTAGGGGAAACATATCATTATTGAAAAAAAAAACATGTAATTTTTTGGGGGGTGTCAAAAGTAGGGTTTTTTTATTAAGCCAAAATTTTTAAAAAAATGACATTATTTTAGATGGGTTTAAATTTTTAAAATTGGGGAAATAATGATTTTTATTGCACGAAAACATTATAGATGGATTTTCTGGGTGGTACATTTAAGGGGCATCTGCCTGCTGTATTTTCAAATACTTCATTCAAAAAAAAAACCCCTTTAGATGTATGTGTTTTTTTTTGTAATCATATTTTGAAGATCCATCATTAAATTTTCTGAATGAGAGTGAAAAGCTATATTTATACCTGCTACATTTTTACCATATCCTGTTGCTACATTTTTTCATTATTACTATTACGTGGGACCTGGTATATGTCCTTAATCCCCATTCCGGGGCCCCCGGACTTTTTACCAAACGGGAATTTTTTCCAAAAAGAAATTTTATAGGGAAAACCCAATTTTAAACCTTCCCCTGAAAAAAAAAATTTTCCCATTGTTTTTGGGTTTTTATCATTGATGGGGGTTTTTTAAAAAAATTTAAAAATTGCTTTTAAAACTAAAAAATTAATTTTTTAAAAATTGTTGATACTAAAATACATAAATAAATAAAAAAACAATTTTAAAAGAAATAAATTTCCGGGTTTGGGCCCTTTTTTACTTTGTGAAAAGGTCGAATTTCCCACTGAGGTTACAGGGGTAGGGTTTTTCACTGAATGGTAGCAAAGGCGTACTGAAAGCTAGTGGGCCGTTGTGGCTTTGTCTCAAAAGGAAGGGAAAAAGGGGGATTGGGTGGTGTCGTGACTCATTTTGACCCATTAAAAAGTTCTAGCACAAAAAGTCAATTCCAAACAAAGGTTGATACCCAAACAAAAATTTTTTTTGTCCAAACAGGATGTGTACCCAAGTTGGACTTATTCCAAAGGGGACGTATATGAAAATACCCCTGTATGTTAAATGGGTGATGAGTCTTCCACTGTTTGTATTTTTTCCGTTAAAAAACATGTATTCTTTTTTGCCCTTTTTTTTGTATCTTTTTTTTTTCCAGTACTGTGCTAATTTGAGGTTTTTTTTTTTTATCTTTCCACCTTCCCCTTGTCTTTGGTCCCTTTTTTTCCTAGAACATCCTTTTTCTTCACTCATTCTCCCCTCATCCCATTAAATCACCTCAAACCTCCTAACCCATTGTCTTTGCCCATGCCTCCTTTTTTTTTTCCCCTTTTATTGTGTTTTTATCCTTTGTTTTTTTGCCCCCCTGTCTTCTATATTTTAAAACCTCTTGTTGTCTTTTTAAACCTTTGTTGTTACCTCTGACTTTTTCTCCCCCTTCCAGTCTTTCCCCCCCAAACACTTTTTCCCTTATCCGTCATACCCTTACTTCTCATTCACACTCCCATTTTCATCCCGTTCCCTTACCCCAATTCCTCTCCCCCATCCAGTTGCCCCTTCCTTCAAATTCCCCCCCCATTTTTTCCCCCTTCCCCTCTCCTTTTTCTCCTCTTTCCCCCTTTCCCTTTTAGTATTAGTAATTTAAAATTTATACTATATTGTTCTGTTTTGCTAAACATACTGATCCCCTTTTATATTTGATGGGCACTGAAAAAACAGTAATTTTGAATTTGGGAGCACGTATTGTGTTGCCATCTTTACCACATATTTTAGCACAGGGAAAAGGGTGTAAAGGGTTTGTTTCATAGAAGATATTAAAGTAAAATATTTTGGGGTTTCTGGGGGGAAATGTTTTTGAGGAGAAGTGACAGTACACTGATTAAAATGCAACAAAATTGAAACTTTTTTAAAATTTTCCATAAAATTCTATGGCAGTGACAAACTATATGGGTCATACGGGGACCTGGGGAATGGAATAGGGTTTTAAGTGGGGGAGGATAATTTTTTTAAATTTCCTTTGGGTCGAGCCCTTTTCCCTGTCAAATACTTGGGAGAGAGATGCTTCAAATATTTGGGAAATGTGTTGGGGAGGGTCTGATTTATTAAAATCTTTAAAAATAAGAGCCCCTAGAGAAGGGAAATGTGTAGGTTTTAAACCTTTCCCCTCTCGCTCCTGGTAAAAATGTCTTTCACTGTACCATTTTTATGTTAATGTTCTACTTTTACAGGGTGGGGGTGGGGGAGAGCCAGAAAAAAATTTAAAAGAGTAAGACTTGGTCCCCCACCAAAGCCAAATTTGGCGGCCCGCAGGGAATTTTTTTTTCACATTTACTCAGCGGGAATTATTTTAACCAAAATAAGCTTTATCTTTTTCCGGGTGCTCCTTAGCACAGTAACAATGATTTTTGATTTCGGGTCTTTAATTTAAATTTTTTTTTTCGGGTGTAACTGAAAACCTAGTTTGTGAAAACTTAAAAATTTAATTTAAAAAAAACCCCCAAAAACGAAATGCCCCTGGATCAGGGACGTCAACCTTTTAAGGAGGCATGTCTTTCCCCAATCTTCAGTAAACTTATTCCCCCACCCTAAACTTCCCGTTTCCCCCCCCCAAAAATCGTTTTTTGCATAGCCCCTTTTTAAAGTTAAAAAGGGGTTTTAAAATACCCCTTTGAAATCCCAATTTTGAAACCCCAAAATTTAAATTTCCCTTTGTTGTTAAATTTTTATCAGTTAAATTTCCCAGTGATTTATTAAACCTTTACCCCCCTTTCCCAAATTGGGGGGTTTTCCAGATTCTGGGCATTTCTGTGACCTTTGGGGGCCCAAATTTGGGCCAAAGGGTGATCCAGGGATTGCCTGGGCCTAACTTCTTACTGTAAAAGTTTCAATGCAGTTCTTCAGTAATAAAAAAATGAATTTTTTTTGTTTCAAATGCATGTCCCCACCGTTACCCACATTTGAGTAGTCTGTATATTATTTTCTGCTACCTCCACTGAGAAACATGAAAAAATTTTCTGTTTATCTTTTTCCCTGTGTTTGCATTAAAGCTAAAAATTTTGAAAAAAAATATGTATCTGTGCATTTTCAATTTTGAAATTTTTTTTGCAATTCCTTTGTTAATTTCTCCCCCCAAGGAGCTTTTTTATCCCAAGGAATTGGACCTGTGAAACCAATTCCTTTAATTTTAGTTGAATGCCTTCTTTTAATCCAGGCACTGTATGGGCCCCCCATGGGTTTTTGTGCTTCCCCCTGATTGAAAAAAAAGCCAGGTTTTCAGGCCCGCATTTTTCTTGCTTTGGGGCCCCTTTGGGCCCCCCCCTTTCCCCGATTTCCCTCTGTTTTCATTTAAAATTTAAAACTGAGTAAAGCTTATACTTTATAATGTTAATTTCTGTATTTTTCACTTTTCGTAAAATCCCCTATAAGTACACTGGAAACCCCCCGGGTTTTCGATATAAATTTTATTCCAGAAGTATGTTCAGGTGCCAAATAACTGACCAAAATTTTTTCCCCTAAGGAATTTTGTGAATTAGATTTCTCCATTTTAGACCCCCAAACATACAAAATACAAAAGCCCCTTTCATAAATTTCACTTTTCATTTAAATTTGGGGCATTGGGAGCTGATCGTAAACCCGGGGGGGGGCCCCTGTATTATCAAAACAAGGGTCAGCTAGGCTGTTTTACAATAATTCTCAGAATGCCTTTTTTTTAGTGGGTGAAGGGTTTGGGGGCAAAGAGGTGGGTGGGAGCTGAGGAGTGGGTGAATGCGAGAGGTCGGTAGGAGGGGTAGTAGGGGAGAGAGGCACCCCGGGGAAGTGGGTGGGAAAAAAAAAGAGGGGAAAGGTTGCATGCCAAAGGGTGGGGGGTTGATAGGGAGGGAGTGATGGCTTTTCATGAAGGGTCTGTAGGAAGATGGTTTGGGGAAGAAATCCCCCCTGGGGGAAAGATGGGAGGAAGAAAGGGAGAAAACATTTTACAAGAAGATTGGGGGGTTTCAGGGGGGTGGTTGGGGGGCACACAAAAAGGGGCTTTAGGAAAAAGGTAGGGAAAGGAACATGCAGGATGGGTGGGAGGGAGGGGGGAAAAAGGGGGGAAGGGGGTGAAAATTTTTTTAAGTATGTGTAATGAGGTTTTGGGAAATTTGTTTTTTATAAAAAACTTTATATACAATTACATAACATTAAATCTTTAAAAAGAAAAGGGCGCAAATAAATTAATTTCAGTAGATTTTTGGAATTTCGAATTTTCAAAGGGTTTAAAAATTTTGGGAATTAATGTCCCTTTTTGGGGAAATTTTATTCCAAGGCCCTTTTTGTTTTTTTCCCTAGCAGCAACCCCCCTGGAATGTACAGCAAGGGGGGGCATGATGAATACACAAATTTCTCAGAAAAGTGGGAAATTTTTTTTTAAACCCGCGATATTGATACCCAAATTATGCAAATGGGGATCTTTTGAAAAAATAAATTTCCCCGGTTAATGTGTTTTTGTAATTTAAAAAAAAAAGTTTTAATTTCTCTAAAAATATCTCTATATATCTAAGTCCCATTACCCCCTTTCCCCCTCCCTTTTAAAATCTCCTCCTCATCATCCCCCATCATACATAAATAAAAAAGGGATATCCAAAACCAAAACCCCTTAAAGTTGGGGTAAATGGCCCCTTTGCTTTTTTTCTGATTTATTTGCCAAAACCTTTTCCCCATTGTTGATTAGGGCAGTTCTATTTGAAAAAATTTGCTTTTGGAAATTTTAAAATTTTTTTTCTTTTAAATTTTAAGAAAAAATTTTCACCCATTTTTTTTCTTTTTTAAAAAAATAAAGGGGGGGAAAAAAAAAAGGATAATGCAATGTATTAAAATTTTTAAAGAAAGTATTTAAAATTTTTTTGAGATGAAAATAGAAAACAAGACGATAAAATTGTTTTAAGTAGGTTTGTTTTAATCGTAGGGAAAAAAACAAAATTTTCTCCTTAATAAATCTCTCTTTTTTTTTCACCTTGTTTTCATTTTAAAATAGCATTTTTATTTTATATGTACACACTTCCCAACAAAAAAAAAGCAATAAAATTTTCCCTTAACCCCAAACCCCCTTTTAAAACAAAAAATTTTGATGTCTTACAATGAATACCTCAAAAAAAGAAATTTGCTAGTTACTTTCTAATTTTCCAGAACCCCCCAAAAAAAGGGAAACCCTTTTTATTTGGACAAGAGATCCGGGATTTTTAAGAACCTAGGGAGTTTTTTTTTTTCACTATGGTACAGCATTTTTATTCCCTTTAAAAGCTTTTGGTGAAACCAACTTAATTTTTGGGTTTTTTTAGCCAAATGTGGTGAAAATACTGATAATCAAGTGGATGTGTTTTTAAAAATAAAAATTTTTTCATGTTTTTTGCCCCTTTAGGGTCCGTTTCCTTAGTTCTACCCGCTTTGAAGCCGTGTCGTGCCATAGTTCTGGGGCCCTGAGCTCAGCCCCCACTTCATATTTAAAGGTTTTGAGTGGTTTAAAATTTTGGGCCCAGATATGAGAGAATAGGTCTGTGTGGGAAGTGTTTCCCATATTAAAAAAAAAGCCTCGTCACCTGTGCAAATTAAGAAAAAAAAACTGTGACCGTATTTTTGGTTTTTAACCCCTTTTATGGTCCAGAGGCCAAATTTCCAAAAATGTGCACCAAAGGGGGAAGAATTTTCAAAAAATAAAAATTTTTTTATTTTTTTTAGAAATGGTTGAGAATCTTTTTCTGAAGGTAATAAAAAAAAGTGCGAAAAGTGTTTGGAAAAAATTTACGAAATTACACTCTCGCGAATTTTTAAGGTGTCAGCGTGTTTTTTGCATCGGCAATTTTTCCCCAATTTTACTTTCCCCTTTTTGGCAAATTACGTTTTCTAGTCGGGCCAAATTCTTAGCTATTTTTACTATTATTTCTTCTATCGATTGAGCGCAAAAAAAAAACCCGGCAACTGTTTCAACTACAAAATATTTGTGATCGGAAATTGGTTTAATTTTGGGCCCAAATTTTAAAGCAAAGTTTTAAAATATTCAAATTTAAAAAAGGGGGTTCCCGAATAAAAAAATGCAGGGATTCCGGGACTAAAAAAAACTTTCCC
The DNA here is from genome assembly GCF_026875155.1 of Cherax quadricarinatus. Taxonomy (NCBI): domain Eukaryota; kingdom Metazoa; phylum Arthropoda; class Malacostraca; order Decapoda; family Parastacidae; genus Cherax; species Cherax quadricarinatus. The sequence goes on along the minus strand of NC_069410.1, from coordinate 7,038,872 downwards.
TGTTTATTAGGGTTTTTTTTTTCAGGGTTTTCAAATGAATTCCATTTTGATTTTTTTATTCCATTTAAAGAATTTTTATTCAAACCCAAAAATAGATGATTTACTGTTTTTGCAATATTGTAAAAATTGGGATAAATTTTTTTTACCACATTTTTTGAACATTTAACAGAACCCCACCCTTTGGGGTGTATTAGACTTTTGAGGTCATTTGTTTTTTCTTGGATTGACAAAAATTTAACTTTTGCTACTTCAGCTCAGTTTTTAAGCCCTTTCCAGTTTCTAAAACCCAAACAAAATTTTTCTCTGTTTTTTTAATATAAACTTCCATTCTATCCCAAAAAAGACCAAGAAAAACACAAATACAAAAATATTTTAAAAAAATACGGAAAAAAAAAAAACTTTCAAAGTCGTTTTTTTTAATCAAAAAAAATTTCAGTCTGTTTTTTCCTTTATGCACTGTGTGCTGCCGGATTTGTTTTTTTGGTTTTCCCACATCCAAACCTTGATGTTTTTCTTTCATATCTAAAACCC
>NC_069410.1:7015392-7037841 GCF_026875155.1 Cherax quadricarinatus | reverse complement strand
GTTTAAACCAAAAAACCGGTATTGGTTTGGATGGTTTTTTTTTTTAAGTTTTTAAGGGGTTAATTCAAGTTATGTTTTTTATGTAATAGTGCAGTATTAAGTATGGATTTTTTTGTATGGTGAGTAGGTTTATTTGTTTTAAATATTGGTGGAGTGTCTGCCTGTGTGAATTTGTTATTTGGGTAATTGTCTGAGTTTGGTTAATTGTTGTTGAGCCCCATGCACAAATTCCTAGGTGAGATAGGGGTAAATAAGAGAGTGATATAGGACCAGGAGGGCTGACTGTGGAACATAGTAACGTACCTTCGATAGTATGCTACGGTCTTGGAAATTTTCTTAGAAATTTGTTGTTATGTGTATGAAATTTGAGTTTTTATCAAGGTGGATTCCTAAGAATTTTCCCTCTGTTAGCTTTGTGATAGGTGATCCGTTTTTTCATTATGTTAAGAGGGACATCTGTAGCTCTGTTACCAAACTGAATGAAGTAGATTTTCTCAATGTTTAGTGTAAGTTTGTTAGTCCTCATCCAAGTAGATATTTTCTGTAATTCGGTATTTACAGTATTGGCTAGCATGACTGGGCTCAGGTGAGAGAAGAGTATGTAGTGTCATCTGCAAATAGTGTGAGTTTGAGTAACTGCGAAGCATTTGGTAGGTAAATTTATGTATAGGACAAAGAGAAGAGGGCCAAGGACACTTCCCTGTGGTACACGAACTGTAATTGGTTGTGCGGAAGAGTTTGCCCCATTTGTGTACACATATTGGCTTCTGTTGCTGAGGTATGACTTGAGGTAGTTGAGGGAGTGCCCTCTTATACCTGGTGTGACAATTTTATGTGGAGCAAGTCATGGTCAACTGTATCAAAGCTTTACGTAAGTCAATGAAGATCCCCATTGGGATTTCTTTTTTCTCTTTTTGCAGTGTATATATGTTCTAGCATGTGTATAATAGCATCATTAGTATTTTTATTAGGCCCGAATCCAAATTTGGGAGGGGGTTTAGTATGTTTTGGGAGATGAGTAGGGGTAGATTCATTTATAATTAATTTTTCGAAGATTTTTGAGAGAGGGTGTAAGTTGGATATTGGTCTATAGTTTATTCAACTCTGTTTGGTCTCCTTTATGGATGGGGTGACCCTTTCTATTTGAGAACTGTAGGGAAGGTAGAGGATTCAATGGATTTGTTTAAAGAGTGGTTGCAATGATTGGTGATAGCACTTGTGACAGTTTTTGTATATAAAGGGTGGTAAAAGTTTTTCTTCTTCTCTTTTTTAGTAATGTCTTTCTAGCCCATTGCTCCCGGCATTTTAGTCGCCTCATACGACATGCATGGCTTACGGGGGAAAGATTCTTTTCCCCTTCCCCATGGACAATAGAAGAAATAAAGAACAAGAGCTATTTAGAAAAAGGAAAAAAAAACCTAGATGTATGTATATATATTTTATGCATGTGCGTGTCTGTGAAGTGTGACCCAAAGTGTAAGTAGGAGTAGCAAGATATCCCTGTTATCTAGCATGTTTATGAGACAGAAAAAGAAACCAGCAATCCACCATCATGCAAAACAGTTACAGGTTTCTGTTTTTCCAACATCGGCAGGACGGTATACTTCCCCGGGTGGTTGCTGTCTACCAACCTGAATGGAGACAATGGTTTTTAATACTTGCGTGCGTTGGAGTGTGAGTAAATAACATTTTAAAGGGGTTTAGGGAAACCCCCCTATCCAAGGGGGTCCCCTTAAATCTGGGATTATGGGTTCCCTTATTAAAACCCCTTCCGCTTTAATATAAAATTTTTTTTTTCCCACCCGCCTTGGGGAAAACCATGTTTAAAAAAAAAAAAAAAAAAGGGGTTAATTTAAAACCCCGCTTTTTTTTTTTTTATAATAAAAAAAGGGGGGTTTACACAGGAACGGGGCGGGGGGCCCGGAGGTGCATTTGGGGAAACGGCTTTTTTTTAATTTTTTCCTTTGGGAGAAAAATCGGTCGCCTTTGGGGGGTTGGGGGTTTAAGGCTTTTAATTTGTTTTCAGCCTTTTTTTTTTCCCCAGCTGGGGGTTTTGTTTTTTTTCAGAAAAAAAAGAAAACGGCACAGCCCCGGGTTTTTGGTAGCAAGGAAGGGTTTTTTAAATTAAAAATAAAAGTCAAACCAAAAGGGAAAAGAAAGGGCGGGGAAGGTTGGGGTTTTGGGCCCGGGGATTTTCCCTAGAGATTTCCCGGGGGTAACGCCCCCGCGGGGTTTTGGGCCTTGGGGGACAAGGAAAAACCGGGTTTCGGTTTTAACCAAAAAGTAACCACCCCGGGGAGCCCCGGGGGGGAATAAAGGGTTAAACCAGCGTTTTTGGGCAGGGACGGGGTAGCGGTTGGGTAAAAAGGGCGGGGGGTTAGAGACTATGGGGTTAAAATTCCCGCGGGGGTTGGGCAAGTGCAAAAAACGAGTCCATTTTTTTAACAAAAATTATTTGTTATGGAGAGATAAAACCAACGTTGTTGCCAAGGGGTGCAAAGGTGGACAGAAAATTACAGCAAAATAGTCTGGAATGGAACACCTTATATGACACTGGGAGGTCATTACTGCTGACGCGCAGCGGGGCTCGTTATTCCCCTGTACTCACATGACCAGGGCCCCAATAAAAACAATATCTTTGTTTTTGCTAGATACAGAGTACCAAAGTTGAATGCAAAAATGGGGAGAGGTGTTAAAATTTTTTAAAACCCTTAAAGCACAAAGGGAAAGTCTGAAATGACACAAATGGTGCACGGGCCCTAGACAAAGGTAAGTGCTACAAGAATGGCATAAAATTTCAGCCTAAAATGCTAGCTGGGGAAAATAAATCCCTTGCAAGAGCTGCCCGGAAAAACACTGTGCGAATCCGACCCCCTCAGAAAAGTAGGTGAAGAGAAAAGGACGGAGTAAACGGGGCGACAAACAAAAAAGAACGTTGAAAAACACGGTGACTATCCTACTATAGAAGGATTCCCAAAGGTAAGGCAAACATAATGAAAAGGGCAATGGTATCACGGCGATCGGCCCAAGGATGGAAATTCCCCTCAGCAAAAGGGTTTTTCAACTGGTGAAGAGCGAAAAGAACGAGGCAAAAATGAAACCCCAGTGATGGATGGGATTAAGGCAGAGAGTTTTTGCAGGGGGCCCTGAAAAAAATTGGGTTTTTGAAAAATTAGGGAAAATGTAGTCGAAGAAAGATCAACGATCACCCCCCCAGAAAGATGACGAGGGTTTTAAGGAGGTTCAGCCAGCAAGACAAGTTGTTTCAAGAGGCAATGTGAGGTTTTCCAGGATAACCTAGGTCAAACAAAAGGCCTAGAAACCTGTCAAGGTGACAGTGTCTAGTGAAAGAAATTTGGTGAATTTAGTACTAGAAAATTTAAACCATGCAGGGGTCCCCAACTGGAAACAGGTTTGATCAATGCGAAGAGAAACTGCAATGGGGTACAGTCAAACCCCTGCACAAGCTATAGCAAATCATAAATAAAACGATGACCAAATAGAATGGGGAACAAAGGAAAATAAAAAGGGGTTTTTCCAAACACACCCCGGGGGAAAACACAGCTTGGAAAAATTGGGGGAACAATTAACCCAAACACGAAATTTTTTCGGTTAAGAAAATTTTGGAAAAAGGAGATTGCCCGGGGGGAAAATCCCTGGAAGAAAAACCCCTTTTAGGCCCAATGGCTAACAAAAAAATGGAATAAAGGGAGTTATTTCAAAACTTATTTATTTATTTATTTAATTTTTTTTTAGTTTTTAAAAATAATGGTTTTTTTTTAAAAGGATTGCAAGCAAAGAACCTTATTGCCTAGTTTTACCAAATTAAAAATTCTAGTTTTATTAATATTTTCATAGTTTTTTGGGGGAAAATTATTTATATTTTAATAAAAAAAATTATAAAAAACAAATTTTTTAATCAAATTTTTAAAAAAATTCTTTTTTGGGAAAAAAAAAATTCATTTTTTTTTGTAAAATGGTAAAAAAGGGGTTAATTTGATTTTTTTTAAAATTTAAAAGATTGAAAGGTTTTCTAACTAGTAATGTTCAATTTGTTTAGTTAGGGGGGTTTTAAGGGTTTTTTTAAAATTTTTAAAGTTTTTGACGGTTTTTAATTCTTTGGTTGAAATTTATTTTTGGGGTTTATTTTTCGGTTTTTGTGATTTGGACAGAAAGGGATATCAAAAAAAAACGTATTTGTTTGGGGGATGTTTTTTGGGGGAAATTTATGGGGGGTTTTTTTATTTTGGGGGGTTTTTTGTGATGAGTAGGCCATGAAAATTATTTTTTTGGGGGAAAAATTAGATTTTTGGGAAAAAATTGGGGAGGGGGGGAGGGAATGTTGTTTTCTTCTTTTAAGCCTTTTTTGGTTTTAAAAGGGTTTTTGTGGGTTTTGGGGGTTTTTTGGGGCCCCACACTTCCTTTTGTAAAAAATAAGGGTTTATAAAACTGGAGGGGAAAATTGGGGTTTGAAAATCTTTGTATTTGCCACATTTAAAAATTTTTTTTGGGATTTTTTGGTTGGGGAAAAAAAATTTTATCCCTTAAAAATTCGGTTTGTAGGGTAAAGTAGTTTGCCTGGTCATTATTGAAAAAAGGAAAATGGTTTAATTTTGGTAGTATGGAGAAAAACTTTGGATTTGGGCCCCAAAAAGCCGAAAAATTTATAATAGAGAAAAAAAAGAAACGTTTTCGTTAAAACCAACTTTGGGGGATTTTTTCAAAAATTTTTATATTTTATTCATTTTTTCTTGATAATAAACATTTGAAAAAATATTTTTTTGGTTTTTAATTAAAAAGGGAAAAAAATTAAAGGCAAATTTAAAGGAATTAAAGGGGAAAAAAGCCTCCTTTTTTAAAAGCAATTTGGTGAATAAATTAAAAAATTGGTGGAAAATTTTAAATTAAATTGATAAATAAATTTTTTTCCCTTTTTTTTTTTTGTAAAAAAAAATTTTTTAATAAAAAACAAAAGGGGAAATTTTTTTGTGTAAAAATAATTTGAAAAGGAAATTTATTTGGGAAATCACGTTCTTTGGCCTTTTTAAAATTGGTAAATTTGGGAAAAACCAAAACAATTTCCCAAAATTTTTTTTATTTAAAAGTTTCTTTCGATTTTTGGAATTAAATTAATACTGGAAAAAAAAAAAAAGAAATTTTGGGTTTATTGAAAGATTTTTCCCAAAAGGGGGGGCAAAGTGGCAAAACCCCTTTTAAATTTTTGGGCCAAAAAAAATCCGGGGGTAATTTTAAATTTTTTTCCCCAAATTTATTTTTTTTTATTCCTTCAAAAAAGTTTTTAGTTTCATAAAAAAAATATTTTTTTTTTTTAAACTTGACTGGGTAGCCCGTTTTGGGGGACCCAAAAAGGGGTTAACTCAAAAAGGGGATACTAGGAATTTTTTGTGGTTTGGGATGTTTAGGATGTTTTGGTTTTTATCCTTTTTTTTAATGTGAAAAGGGTTTTTTCTTTTCAGGGATTTGTTGTACAAGGAGAATTTTTTATTAGAAGCTTGTTTTAATTCTTTTTGGGGAAAAAAATATGGGCATCTCAAAAAAAAAAGAAACTGGATCTTCTAAGGGCTTATTTAAAAAGGGGCCAAGGGTTTCCTTTATCCCATTATGGGGGTAAATTTGGTAAACAGAAATTTTGTTCCGTTTTAATAATTTTAGGTTTAGGGGGCCTCGAAAAATTGTTAATTTGGGGAAAAAAGCAGGCATTTTATATCAAAGTTTTTTTAAATAGGAAAAGGGGGTTTTTTTTTTTAATGGGTTTAAGTTTCAATGGTGAAATCTTGGGCTTTTTTTAAAAAAAAAAGGGTTAAATTTTTTGTTAAAGAGGGGGAGGAAAAGATCCGTCTATGAATTAATTTTTCAAAGATTTTAGATAGCAGTGATAAGTTAAATACTGGTCTATAGTTATTCAAGTCAGCTTGGTCACCTCCTTTATGGATCAGAGTGACCCTCACTATTTTGAGGATTGTTGGGAAGGTAGATGATTCAATGGATTTGTTGAAGAGCATTGCAATAATTGGTGACAATACTTGAGAAGCTTTTTTGTACATAAAAGCAGGCAAGTTGTTTATGTCTCCTGCCTTGTTTTTAAGGGTGTTTATGATGAGCATAATTTCAATGGGGTTGGTTGGAGCTAGGAATAGCGTATTTGGGTAGGTACCTATGAGGTAGTCTGATGGACGGGTATTTATGCTTGGTATTTTGTTTGCTAGAATTTTGTTTTGCTAGATTTTTTCCTAAGCATAGTATAGGGGTCAATGGTAGAACAGCCTTTACGAAAGCCATATTGACTAGTGGAGAGGCTGTTGTCTCTCTCTAAATATCACATTAAACGTCTATTTACCACTTTGCAAACTGCACTGGTAAGAGCAATGGGATGATAGTGGGAGGCATCACATCCCGTAGTACCTAGTTTGGGGAAAGGGAGAACAATGGCACATTTCCACAGCTGGGTAAGAACTCCTTGTGGCCAAATAAGATTAAAGAGTTATAAGAGGAGAGTAGGGCTGACTGATGTAAAATGCTGTAGCATAAGAATATGAATGCCATCAGGCCCAGCTGCTGAGAAAGTGTTGTGCTCAGAACACACCCCTGGGGGACACACACAGCTTGGACAAAGTCTGGGGAGAGCATATTATTAATCCAAACACAGACATGTCTTTCAGTTAGAAGTTCTTAAGGAAAAATGGTAGATTGCCTCAGAGGCCTAAGGAGTGGGCCTGGGCCAAGATATATACCTCTATGTAGTGTCATATGCCTTAAGCTCAAGATGGTGATAACTGAGTAGTTATTGGCAAAAGCATTATGGACTATGTATCTAAGTGTAGTAAGGGGTCAATGGTGGAACAGCCCTTACAAAAGCCATATTGACTAGTGGAGAGGCTGTTGTCTCTCTATAAATACCACATTAAATGTCAATTCACCAGATATTCCATCACCTTGCAAACTGCACTGGTAAGAGCAATGGGATGATAGTGGGAGGCATCATGTCCCGTAGTACCCAGTTTGGGGAAAGGGAAAACAATGGCACATTTCCACAGCGGGGAAGAACTTGCGGCCAAGTAAGATTAAAGTCTAAGAGAACAGTGGGCTGACTGATGTAAATTCGTAGCATACGAATACGAATGACATCAGGCCAGCTGCCCATGATCACAAACTGCGAGTGTTGCCTCCATTCCAAGAGTGTAAAAGCCCCCATTATAATATTCTTCTCTGAGAGAAGAAAAGTTCAAGGGCTCTAACTCTCTGGCAGAATTTGAGGAAAGAAACGAGGGACATAGATGGAGCCCCTTAGAGAGGCCGGACAAGATGATTACCAAATTTTCGGTGGCAACGTCAAGAGAGCTGCGATGTCAACACCAGCAACCCAAAGAACAGGAGCCGGGCCCAGGAGAGTATTTACCACTCAGTTTCCAGACTGCACTCAAAGTAGAACCCAGGGTGATGGTAGAAACAATCCGGGCCAGCAAGTGCATTTAGCATCATGGATACATGGCGAGTGACCACTCGCTTCTGCTTAAAATCAAGGAGTCTCTCTGAAGTTCTATTGTACCTGGAGTTTACTGGAGAGAGATCCGGGGGTCAAACGCCCCCGCAGCCCGGTCTGTGACCAGGCCTCCTGGTGGATCAGAGCCTGATCAACCAGGCTGTTGCTGCTGGCTGCACACAAACCAACGTACGAGCCACGCCCGCTGGTCGGGAAACCCGACTTTAGGTGCCTTGTCCAGTGCCAGCTTGAAGACTGCCAGGGGTCTGTTGGTAATCCCCCTTATGTATGCTGGGAGGCAGTTGAACAGTCTCAGGCCCCCGACACTTATTGTATGGCTCTTAACGTGCTAGTGACACCCTGCTTTTCATTGGGGGGATGTTGCATCGTCTGCCAAGTCTTTTGTTTTCCCTAGTGAGTGATTTTCGTGTGCAAGTTCGGTACTAGTCCCTCTAGGATTTTCCGGTGTATATAATCATGTATCTCTCCCGCCTGCGTTCCAGGGAATACAGGTTCAGGAAACCCAAGCGTCCCAGTAATTGAGGGTGTTTTATCTCCGTTAAAGCGCGCTGTGAAGGTTTCTCTGTAAAATTTTTCTAGGGCAGCAATTTCACCTGCCTTGAAAGGTGCTGTTAGTGTGCAGGGAATATTCCAGCCTAGATACAACAAGTGACCTGAAGAGTGTCATCATGGGCTTGGCCTCCCTAGTTTTTTTAAGGTTCTCATTATCCATCTGTCATTTTTCTAGCAGTGCGATTGATTTCAATGTTATGGTCCTTGAAGGTGGATCCTCCGACACGATCACTCCCAGGTCTTTGACGTTGGTGTTTCGCTCCCATTTTGTGGCCAGAATTTGTTTTTTACTCTGATGAAGATTTAATTTCCTCGTGTTTACCCTACTTGGTGGCCCCTGGTTGGTGGCTAAAATCCCTTCACACACGGAGGCCCGGTTCGATCCCGGCGGGTGGAAATTCCACATTTTCTTTCCCTATTGTCCCGTTCACACTAGCAGCAAATAGTCCTGGGTGTTAGTCGCTGGTGGGGTCCATTGGGGACAAGATTAAGGCCCCAAGGAAATAGTTAGACAGTCCTCATGACGCACTGACTTTCTTTGGGTTTATCCTGGTGGCTAACCCTCCAGGTTAAAATCGAACGAAACTTATCTTCTTATCTTATCTGGGGTAATTGAAATTCTCATCGTGAACTCATATTGTTTTCTGGGAGCCCACTGAAAGATCGGTTATGTCCGCTGGGCCTTGCAGTTCGCATGAGACACGTCTGAGTTGGGGTGTAGAAAAGGGGGGACATGGGGCTGTGGCTGATCCTGTTTTCGGGTAGAGATAGGACAGATTTTTGGGCGATCTGTCCTTGGGCAGGCCCCCTGAGCTGCTCGGGCACTCTGTTGCAACTCAGTCCTGTAGTGAGGAAATATGACTGCCGACTTTCCTGTTAACCTTTCCCTTTGTCGCTATACCCATAGGCACCTTGTCAGGGTCAAAGCTGCATCCAATTTTGCATTAGAGCAGGGCAAAGAGCAGAAAACACCCGTTCTAAACCATGTTGCCTGGGTTGTGTAATGATGGGTATCTAGATGGGTGGTGATCTTGCTTCTTGGGGCCCCTTCAAAGATTTTATATAAGTTAGTGCTTTTGGGTCTGTAGTTTTTTTGCTGTTGCTTTATCCCCTTTTTTTGGAGGGGGCATGTCTGTTGTTTTTAGTAAGTGGGACCCCCCCGTGCCCATGCCCCCTCTCCATAGGATGGGAAAAGGTCGTGATAGGGGCTTCTTGCTTTCTTGAGAACCGGAGTTCCACGGTTGGCCTAAGCAAGTGCGGGGGAGTCATTTATCGTTTTTTTGAAGTCATTTGTGTCGGGATAACATCGGATGGGCTTGTGTTAATAAAATTTTTGTGGCCTCTCATAAAAAAAATTGTTTTGATCTTCGACTCCAGTTTGGTTGGGGCGGTTGCTAAAAAGGCCCCTTTGGGGGCTTGATAGCTCACCATTTCCTTGTTCACTTTTAGGCCCCACTTTTTTAAGTGGGCCAATTGGATGCTGTTCCATTTTGTTTTTGGCTAGAAGAAAATTTTGGGTTTCTTTTCGATTTCATTTATGGCTTTTAGTTCTTCCCCCGTTTCCCTGACTCCTATAAGTTTCCCTTTAGCTTGATTTTGATGCTTGCTATTTCCTGACCCGTGTCTCCCCACCATTTCAGATAATTGACCTCTTTTGCCCCTGTTATTCTTTCCGTCGCCTGTAAGGGGAGCGCCCGTCTTTTCTATTTTACTCTACCCTCCCTTTTTTTTAGAGGGGAATAAGCCTTTTGCTACATCGAGTGCCCCCAAGTTAATCTGTTTAGCATACGTTGGGGTCTTTTTCTTAGTATATCTTCCCAGCTTAACGGTTAGGGCTTGGTTTACTTGGTCCCCCTTTATGTTTTGTTATTGAAATTTAATTTTGGGGAATGCTCCCCCTGATATCTCATTATTGGTCTGGGGTCCACGCATACATGTTGGAAACCCCAAATTTTGTTTGATCTAAGTATATTGTTTTTATATGGAACATTTCTTATCAGATTTATCATTGTTAGTGAAAATGAGGGCTAGTGTATTCTCCCTCAGTAGGTCTATTATTTGCGGTTTAAAAGAATTTGTGAGAGATTTAAAAGCTGGTGAGTGTAGTTTTCATCAAAGCTGCCTCCTGGGGTTTTTACGCAAAATATTATTTGCTAATTCCTCCATTTTAGGGTTTTCCCTTTAAATTGAAATCCCCCCCGGACAAGATGTTTTGGTCAGGGGCTGGAAATTTTTGACAGGGTCAATTTTTAACAGTGTTTCCCGGAATTGCTGGGATGTTGCATCCAGAGCTTGTAGACTACCACAATGATTTGGTTTTTTGGGTTTCGACCCTTTTCGAAACTTCCACTTATTTTGCAAAGAAAATGTTATGACGGGATTTTGGTACGGGGGGGGGGTTTTTTTTCCGGCCTTAGTACTGTATCTGTTGGTTTGGAGTGGAGGCCATCGACTGTGGTTCCACTCCAGGAAGGAATTGGATTGGTGTCGATTCTGCCATTTCCTGCCATTTTTTCCTTTCCTTCCTGGCACTAAAAAACCTCTCCCTCTTGAGTGGCTGTGGCTACCCAGGTTTTCCCATGGCCTGGATGTTTTGTTTTCTTTTTGTCCCCTTTAGATGGTGTGCCTGGCAATTAATTTATAGCACAGTCTTTCCTGTACTGAAGAGGTAAAACATTTCAGGGTGAAAAAGCTTACAAGAAGGGAGTTTCCATTTTCCTGTTGTCATATGGGCATGGCATTTTCTAGGGTGGTCATAGTTGCAACGTCCCGTCTTTTTTTTTCCAGATTTCCCTTTGTCTGCAGATACCAAGTGCATAGTATGTGCATAGGCTTGGTTTCCGTTTGCCTTGGGTTTCTGTGACTATTCCCTGTTGGTGCATGTTTCCCTGTCTTATTCCTATCCCCCCTAGCACCAACAATGCAGTTTCCACCATTTGTTTTTGGTAATATATCCTCACTATAGCTATGGAGTCCCTTTTTTGGGCTATTTCCTGTGGTATTTCAAGTTTGCAATATGTTTTATCTTATCTTTGACTACACTTGTTTCCCACTACGGCTCCTGCCCCCTATGAGGTCATTTATATGTATTCCTTCCTGCGTATAATTCCCGACTACCTGGACAAAATCTCCAGCTTCACCATTACGTCTCCCAGGACAGCACCTCCAGCTTCACCATTACTTGTCTCCCAGGACAGCACCCCCCACTTCACCATACTATCTCCCAGGCAGCACTATCAGCCCCACATTTACTGACTACCGGGACATCACCTCCAGCCTTACAGTTTCTGACTACATGGCCAGTATCAAGGGCAGTCCCAATTCAGCCCAGACTTTTTTATGTTCCCATCTGTTGTAGAAAGCTTCTAGGTTGTCTATGAAAGCAGCTTTGATGTTACCTCTTTTAATCCCCTTGTGATTTTAGTCCACAGTTTTTTCCCATTTGGCATACCCAAAAACACTTCCTTTTTTAATACTGCTTGTAGCTAGTTCTTGGATATCTGCACAAGGGGCATGACACCATTTCCAAAAAAAATGACAATTTATCCATGTGGAAGCCCTTTTGTTTGATTGACTGCAGACTATACAGAGCTTCATAATGATTTGAGTGGTTGATTTACTGTAATTCTACTAGCAACCTCTTGAATACTCTATTAATAACCTCCTTAAATGAAGATCTAGCTATTTGTATTTTCTATTTCTAACAAATTTGGGACAGCTTACCGTGTACGTTCCTGATTTATATTTATTGTTTGTGTTTGATAAGGGCACCTACAACCCATCCGTTTACAGTCTGCTTTAATGTCCAACGAATCCATTGAAACCAGTCAAGGGTTCGGACCTTTCAAGGTTCGGACCATCAAGGGTTCGGACCAGTCGATCTGATCTGATCAGTGGGTCACTTATTTAAAACATACTAGTCAGTGTTTTGGGGCTAACACATGAAGGATCTACTTGAAGTTATCTACCCGAGTAATATTTGATTGATACAAAAGTATAACTTGCGTGTTGAAGAGCCGGGTGATTTCTGGCAGCTCCTACAGTGACGAACGGTCGAGCCTCAACCCTTTTTTTATCAATCGCATCTAGCTTTTCTAGTTTTTTTTTTTTCTCGTCTCCACCACAAAAATGCTATAGTATCACTACAGTTGACTGGTGGAAATTTTGGAGGAAGGACGCTTTTTTTTTTTATTATTTTTTTTATTATCACACTGGCCGATTCCCACCAAGGCAGGGTGGCCCGAAAAAGAAAAACTTTCACATCATTCACTCCATCACTGTCTTGCCAGAAGGGCTTTACACTACAGTTTTTAAACTGCAACATTAACACCCCCCCTTTTCAGAGTGCAGGCACAGTACTTCCCATCTCCAGGACTCAAGTCCGGCCTGCCGGTTTCCCTGAATCCCTTCATAAATGTTACTTTGCTCACACTCCAACAGCACGTCAAGTATTAAAAACCATTTGTCTCCATTCACTCCTATCAAACACGCTCACGCAGGGCCTGCTGGAAGTCCAAGCCCCTCGCACACAAAACCTCCTTTACCCCCCCTCCAACCTTTCCTAGGCCGACCCCTACCCCGCCTTCCTTCCACTACAGACTGATACACTCTTGAAGTCATTCTGTTTCGCTCCATTCTCTCTACATGTCCGAACCACCTCAACAACCCTTCCTCAGCCCTGTGGACAACAGTTTTGGTAACCCGCACCTCCTCCTAATTTCCAAACTACGAATTCTCTGCATTATATTCACCCCCAACATTGCCCTCAGACATGACATCTCCACTGCCTCCAGCCTTCTCCTCGCTGCAACATTCATCACCCATGCTTCACACCCATATAAGAGCGTTGGTAAAAACATACTCTCATACATTCCCCTTTGCCTCCAAGGACAAAGTTCTTTGTCTCCACAGACTCCTAAGTGCACCACTCACTCTTTCCCTCATCAATTCTATGTTTTCACCTCATCTTTCATAAAACCCATCTGCTGAAAACGTCCACTCCCAAATATCTGAAAGTTCACCTCCTCCATACTCTCTCCCTCCAATCTGATATTCAATCTTTCATCACCTAATCTTCTTGTTATCCTCATAACCTTACCTCTTTCCTGTATTTCACCTTTAATTTTCTTCTTTTGCACACCCTACCAAATTCATCCACCAATCTCTGCAACTTCTCTTCAGAATCTCCCAAGAGCAAAGAGCAGCTGTGACAACTCCCACTTTATGTGTGATTCTTTATCTTTTTAAATCCACGCCTCTTGCCAAGACCCTCGCATTTACTTCTCTTACAACCCCATCTATAAATATATTAACAACCACGGTGACATCACACATCCTTGTCTAAGGCCTACTTTTACTGGGAAAAAATTCCCTCTTTCCTACATACTCTTAACTTGAGCCTCACTATCCTCCTAAAAACTCTTCACTGCTTTCAGTAACCTACCTCCTACACCATACACTTGCAACATCGCCACATTGCCCCCCTATCCACCCTGTCATATGCCTTTTCCAAATCCCTAAATTTCCACAAAGACCCTTTAGCTTATTCTAAATACTGTTCACTTATATGTTTCACTGTAAACACCTGGTCCACACACCCCCTACCTTTCCTAAAGCCTCCTTGTTCATCTGCTATCCTATTTTCCGTCTTACTCTTAATTCTTTCAATTATAACTCTAACCCTACACTTTACCAGGTATACTCAACAGACTTATCCCCCTATAATTTTTGCACTCTCTTTTATCCCCCTTTTCCTTTATACAAAGGAACTACATGCTCTCTGCCATCCCTAGGTACCTTTCCCTCTTCCATACATTTATTAAATAATTGCACCAACCACTCCAAAACTATAAACCCCACCTCTTTTAACATTCTATCTTTATCCCATCAATCCCAGCTGCTTACCCCCTTTCATTTACCTACTGCCTCACGAACTTCCCCCACACTCACAACTGGCTCTTCCTCACTCCTACAAGATGTTATTCTCCTTGCCCTATACACCAAATCACAGCTTCCCTATCTTCATCACATTAACAATTCCTCAAATATTCCCTCATCTTCCAATACCTCTAACTCTCCATTTAATAACTCTCCTCTCTATTTTTAACTGACAAATCCATTTGTTCTCTAGGCTTTCTTAACTTGTTAATCTCACTCCAAAACTTTTTCTTATTTTCCAACAAAATTTGTTGATAACATCTCACCCACTCTCTCATTTGCTCTCTTTAATTACATTGCTTCACCACTCTCTTAACCTCTCTCTTTTCTCCATATACCCTTCCCTCCTTGCATCACTTCTACTTTGTAAAAACGCTTTTTCTTTTAGTAATAATTGCTTCTCGTTGTGTAAAATTTCGACCGCTGGTACTACAGGTTATATGAAATTCACAGTATACGTCTGGTAAATTTTAAGAAAAAAGAAACTAATGAAAGTCACTCCACTCCACTAAGTACCATTATAATACTGGTTAGTTGCTACCCACAACACTGTATTCTGCTATTCACTGGTATCACTGGATTATAAGCGAGTACACTAGCAGCCAGAAAGATTTTTAAAACAGCTGACCATGTGGTAAGATTTTGGCGACTTCTGGCACCTGCCCTATAGGCTTATCACTTCATTTACTAATTCACCTGTTTTCAAATGAAACTTTAGCCTTTATTTATCTATATACTAGGGAGCCCCTGTAGTATACACTTACACATGTATACACAATGTTTTCAGGGAGACTTTCTTTCCTCTGACAAAGAAAGTTCTATTATTATTTTGCACATGGAACACAGGCCATGATTCCCCTCTGGCAGTAAACTCTGCTAGGTAGTGCACACTAATTCTCCTTTTTGACTCAGTATATAATGTTTTCCCGCCCAAGATTGGTTCCAGGCGCTAGAGGGATGTAAACGTATAGGATTGATGGCACAAATTAAAGTCCACACATAAGAGCGACCGAGTAAACAAGAGAAAACCCGGAGCACAAAGAGAACTGTAAGGTTTTGTATAAAATTGACGACCCTAGTACCATTTTTTTGTACCGGTACCTGCCCCATGCAGCGTATTTCAAACATACTGCCCGACACAAGCAGGAGACCACCAAGGCACGCACTTTTGAGAATGCCTGCCCAAGGTTTGGGGTATAAAATGTGAGCTGCGGTTAAGACCCAGATCGAGAAGAGGTGTAAAAGCTTATCAATGGAGGATGAAGAAGGAGCCTCACTAAAAGCAGTTAGATGCGAGTAAAGGTCCCAATTTGCTCAATCAAACTGCCCGTGTGGGCTACGAGGTGGTGGGGAATACAAGGAGAAGCAAGGATGATTTGGGAAAAAGACCACTGTCATGCAAGTCCACGAGGACAGACCAACAGTCTAGGACAGTTAGGAAGAGCATGTTAGTAGTGTTACGAATTCCTATGTAATGCACTTGTGTAGTATACTGGAGTTTAAACCCGTAAGAGTTTGGGGTCAAGCCCCGCGGCCGGTCTGTGACCCGCCTCCTGGTGGATCAGCGCATGATCAACCAGGCTGTGCTGCTGGCTGCACGCAAACCAACGTACGAGCCACAGCCCGGCTGATCAGGGTGACTTTAGGTGCTTTTCCGTGCCAGCTATGGGCCAGGGTCTGTTGGAATCCCCCTTATGTGTGCTGGAGCAGTTGACAGTCTCGGCCCTGACACTTATTGATGGTCTCTTAACGTGCTAGGACACCCTGCTTTTCATGGGGGGATGGTGCATCGTCTGCCAAGTCTTTGCTTCGTAGTAGTGATTTCGTGTGCAAGTTCGGTACTAGTCCCCTCTAGGATTTCCAGGTGTATATAATCATGTACCTCTCCTCCTGGTTCCGAATACGGTTTATGAAACCCCAAGCCTCCCCCGTAATTGAGGTGTTTAATTCCGTTAGCCGGCCCTGAAAAGTTCTCTGTACATTTTCAGGTCCAATTTCACTGCTTGAAAGGTGCTGTTAAGGCAGCAATATTCCAGCCAATAGAACAAGGACCTGAAAGTGTCATCATGGCTTGGCCCCCAGTTTTGAAGGTTCTAAATTTTCCATCCTGTCATTTTCTAGAGTGCGATTGGTACAATGTTATGGTCCTTTAAGGTGAGATCTCCGACTAACACTCAAGGTCTTTGACGTGGGGTTCGCTCTATTTTGGCCAGAATTGTTTTGTACTCTGATGAAGATTAATTCTCATGTTTACCAATCTGAGTAATGAAATTTCTCATCGGGTTTAACTTAATTGTTTTCTGCAGCCACTGAAAAAATTTGGTTGATGTCCGCCTGGAGCCTTGCAGGGCTGCAAAGGAAGACACGTCATGCAGATTCGGGTGTATCTGCAAAGGAAGACACGGTGCTGTGGCTGACATCCTTGTCTATTCGATATGAGGGTGAGAACAAGTTGGAGCTAGTACTGTGCCTTGTGACGAGCTTTTCACCGTAGCTGCCTCGGACTTTACTCTGTTGACGATTACTCTCTGGTTCTGTTAGTGAGGGAAAATTTTGATCCATCGACGACTTTCCTGTTTATCCCTTTTGCGCGCATTTTGTGCGCTATTACGCCATGGGCACACTTGGAAGGCTTTTGCAAAGCTGTATAAATTACATCTGCATTCTTTTTGTCTTAGTGATTTAGGACCTTGTCGAGTGATCCAGTAGTTGAGGCAGACAGGAGCGACCTGTTCTAAACCATGTTGCCCTGGTTTGTAACTGATGGTTTCCCCAGATGGGGGTGATCTTTCTTCTTTAACCCCTTTTTAAAAATTTTTAGATTGGGGTGTTAGGCTATTGGGCTGTAGTTTTTGTGTTGCTTACGCCCCCTTTGTGGAGTGGGGCTATGTCTTTTTTTTTGAACTGAGGGGCACCCCCCTGTCTGCTCCTCCCATAGGGTGGGAAAAAGGCCGTGAAGGGGCCGCATTTCTTAAGAACACAGGTTCCAAAGCTGGCCCTGGGCAAGGCATGGGGATGTCATTTCGCCTGTCGAAGTATTTGGCGTCAGGGGTAACTGGGTAGGCTTGGTTTTAACAAATTTTTGGCTCTTCCCTAAAAAATTCATTTTTATCTTCGACTTCGTTGGGTTCCCGGGTTTTCTAAAAACTGAGATATTGGGACTTTTTGTACTCACCTTTCCTTTTCGTCATTGTTAGGACCCATCTTTTTTTAATTTGGGGCCAAAGGGGGGTTTTTCCGATTTGATTTGGAAGGAGAAGAAAAACTTTGGGGTTTTTTTCGTTTCATTTTATACTTTTAGTTCTTCCCCCCCCGATTCCTGACTCCTAAGGGGAATTTTTGCTTTGTTTGATGCTTGCTATTCTTGACCCGTGTCTCCCTGCGCATTTTAGAATATTGACCTCTTTGGGGGGCCCCCTGTTTTTCTTTTCCGTCGTTGTAAAGGGAAAAGGGCCCGTCTCTTTCATTTTTCATTACCCTCCTTTTTTTAGAGGGAAAACCCGTGATCATCGAGTGCCACCGAGTTAATCTGTTTTAGGGATAAGTTTGGGGTTGGTTCTTTGTTTTACTTCCCCGCTTAAATCGGTTGGACTTGGGTTTTCTTGGGCCCCCCTTAAGTTTTTGTTTTTGAAGTTGAATTTGGTGAATGCCCCTGACTGCTCGTTTTTTTCGTCTGGGGCTCCCGCAACATGTTAACCCCAATTAGTTGTGATTAGTATATTTTTTTTGATATGGTGCATTTCTATCAGTCATCATTGTTAGGAATATAGGCTAGTGATTTCCCGTCTAGTAGGGCCCTTTTTTTGCTGGTTTTAAAAATTTAATTTTGTGCAGAGATTTTAAAAGCTCGGCATGTGAGTTTTCATCAGAGCGCCCCCTGGGGTTATTACTGCAAAATTTATTTTCTAATTCCTCCATTTTTTGGTGCCTTTAAGTTAAATCCCCCAGGAGCAAGATGTGGGTGCAGGAGCTGGAAAATTTTTTAGACAGTGGGAATTTTTAACACTGTTCCCGGAATTGCTGGGGTGTTGCATCGGGGTTGTAGACACCACAATGATGGGTTTTTTTCTCGACCTTTACTGCTAAAACTTCCATAGCATTTGAGGGATTTAAGCATTCGTGCAAACAAATGACCTGCAATGTACGGCCAACCCCCCCTTTTGCCCGTTCCTCTTACACTGTTAGGTTGAACCTGGGATCCATATTTATTTTCAAGTGACCTTTATGTGGGTCTCAGTGAAAGCCGCGAACATTGCCTTTGCCCTCAAACAGTCCCAGATGAAAGGGGGTTTTGTTGTTTGTGCGGTTTTGACCTGTAAATTTTCAAAAAAATGTTAAACGCGGTGGATTGTTGGTACTGGGGGGGGGTTTTTTTTCCCGGGATTAGTATCTGTACTGTTGGTTTTGGGGTGGAGGCCCCTCGACTGTGGGCCCTCCCGGGAAAGACTGGTTGGGGTACGAATTTTTGCCATTTCCTGCCTTTTTTTCCTTCCTGGGACAAAAAACCTCTCCCCCTTTGGGGGCTGGGCTACCCAGGTTTTTCCCCTGGCCTGGTTTTTGTATTTTTTGTCCCCCTTTTGATGGGTTTCCAGCAAATTAAGTTAAGCACGTCTTTCCTGACTGAAGAGGTACACATTTCAGGGTGAAAAAGCTTAAGGAAGGGATTTTTGCTTTTTTCCTGTTGTCATATGGCATGGCATTTTCTGGGGTGGTCATAGTTGCCGCCCTTTCTGTTTTTCCAGATTTCCCATGCAGCAGTTACCAAGTGCATAGCTATATTATATGTAAGTTGAGTTAGGCTCTCTGGCTAGCTTGTGACATCACCAAAAAAGGGCCTATGTGAGTGCCATACCAGAGGCACCCGGCCCTCACTAAGACCACAGGTAAGCTGGGCTATCCTTCCCTCATGATTCTGCCAATATAAGTGTTATCAACCGACCTAGTGTGTATTACTCCAACTGTCATATCTCCAAGGTACCCCACGCAATAAGCAAACAGAGATCGATGCAAGAGAGAGAACAAGTACGAGGATCAAAATGGGTAGGAGTACCCACATTTAAAGCATGGAGGGGGAGAAAAGCGAAAAAAGCCTCCAACGGAATGCCGCGGGAGTCTCAGTGAGACCACCCCCCAGAGAAAATGGTGGGCATTAAAATCGTCAAGTAACATAAGTAGTGGCAGTAAGGAAGAAACCAGAAATGCAACATCTGTGATAGATAAGGCCCGAGAAGGAGAGAGATATAAACAACAGACTGTATACCACTTATTCAAGTGGATACGGGCAGCAGTGTAATGCAGTGAAGTATGAACAAAAAGCTGATGGTATGGAATACTGGTGCTTATAAGAAGTGCACTTTCGTTAAAGGTTTCATCGGGAAAAGGATCTGATAAATATAATAGATCATAGCCCGAAATGGGATGGATAACAGCGGACATAATTTGGGATCTTATAAACAAACACAAACAGGGGAAAACTGGGAGAACAACACTTGGAGCTCACCCCGGTTGCCCGAGGCCATGGATATTCCACTGTGAATAAGCCACGACTTGCGAAGAGAAAGATACAAAAAAAGTGAAGGTAAAGGTATCTACGGACTAGTAGGGTTAGAAAAGTCTACATATGGAGGTAGCGGAAAACTTTTAAGTAGTGAAGGATTGAGATGTTGCAAAGAAAGGAGTTGTGCAGATGGAGAAGAGTGAAGAGGAGGAACAGGAGGTGGACCAGTGTCCATCAATGGTCTAGTCTCCTCAATATATTCTGAGATAGCTTCAAGCATTTCAGAGGACAAGGACATTGTATGTGGTACAATATGGAGATGGAAGAAGGAGGGTGAATAAAGATCTGGGAGACGATGGACTGTACCAAAGTAGGGGGGGGGGATGAAAGGGTAGAGGGAACTGGAGCAGAAGCTTGGGAGGGGGACATTTGGAGAAGAAGCGACCCGGGAGGGGGCAGAAGAGGAAGAAACTTGGGAGGGGACAGGAAGAAGGTACTATACGAGGAGAAGGATGAACCTCCACTCGTAACAGAGTCAGTTAGAGGTGAAGAACCAGGTACAGAGACTGGGAAGGAAAAATGAGCAGAAGGGAAGGAGGGGTAAAAGGAGATTTTAACAATGGGGATGTTTTGGACTTCAGAGAATGAGAGGGGTGATGGGGAGTAGGTGTTGTTACAAGGTCCATAGACATAACCAACTTGTGAGTGAACAGGAAGAGGTGAGAACAGAACGAGGTGCCGAGGTAGGAACCTCTTGAGTCCAGGACAGCAAAAGAATTAGAGATAGGGGTGACTGGAAGGGGTAACCACAGAGGAGGCTGCAGGAGTTGGGACCCCAGAGGAGGGAGGACATTCTGTAACTTGAGAATAAGAAATACGGGAAAGTTTCCCTTGGAGGCGTAGACGAGTGCCTGCCATAGCATATGGGAGGCCTTCTGCCTCTTTCAAACAACCAATTTCATGCTCATTTAAGTAAACTTGGCAATGGTGAGAGTAAGATGGGCAAGCCTCATGACAATTAAGGCAAGAAAGAGGTAGACTACAAGATGTATTGGTATGGTCATCGCACCACAGACTGGGCATTCGGTGATGGACCTGCAATACTTTGCTGGATGACCAAAATGCCAGCAATTTTACATTGTTGCAGGGTAGAGATCACCTTCTGAACTTGTAAACGGTTTCTACCAACATGGTTGTACGAGCGCCTTGCTAATACAGTGGATCCCTGCAAAAACGATATTAATCCATTCATCAGAGCTCATTGTTATGCGAAATTATCGTTATGCGAATGAATTTTCCCCATAAGAAATAATGGAAATCAAATTAATCCGTGCAAGACACCCCAAAGTATGAAAAAAAAACATTTTTTACCACATGAAATATTAATTTTAATACACACAAACTGAAAAAGGCATGCACAATTACATGACACTTACCTTTATTGAAGATCTGGTGATGATTGATGGGATGGGAGGAGGAGAGAGTCTTTAGAAGGGAATCCCCTTCCATTAAGACTTGAGGTGTCAAGTCCTTTTCTGGGGTTACTTCCCTTCTTCTTTTAATGCCACTAGGACCAGCTTCAGAGTCACTGGACTTCTGTCGCACAACATATCTGTCCATAGAGGCCTGTACCTCTCTTCCTTTATGACTTCCCTAAAGTGTTTCACAACATTGTCAGTGTAATAGTCACCAGCATGGCTTGCAATAGCTGTGAGGGTGATTTTCATCCATAAAGGTTTGCACTTTCAGCCACATTGCACAGATTTCCTTAATCTTTGTAGTAGGCAACTTCTTCAATTCTCTCTTCCCTCCTCCGAACCAGTTTCCTCAGTCTGGCCTCTTGCTGTTGAAGTTGATCTAGCAGCTCATCAGTGGTTAGTTCTTCATTGTCCTCCTCCACCAACTCTTCCACATCATCCCCACTAACCTCCAACCCCAAGGACTTCCCCAATGCCACAATTGATTCCTCAACTGGCATAGGATTCCTAGGGTTAGCCTCAAACCCTTCAAAATCCCTTTGGTCTACACATTCTGGCCACAGTTTCTTCCAAGCAGAGTTCAAGGTCCTCTTAGTCACTCCCTCCCAAGCCTTACCTATAAGGTTTACACAATTGAGGATATTAAAGTGCTCTCTCCAAAACTCTTTTAGAGTCAATTGAGTTTCTGAGGTCACTACAAAGCACCTTTCAAACAGAGCTTTTGTGTATAGTTTTTTGAAGTTTGCAATAACCTGCTGGTCCATGGGCTGCAGGAGAGGAGTGGTATTAGGAGGCAAAAACTTCACCTTAACCTTTCAGGGTCCAAGGCCAAAATCTGAAGTGGTGCTCCAGTGTCCAAGAAATTTTGAAAAAAAAAAAAAATAAATAAATTTTTTTCTTACAGAATTAAAGAGCATATTTTTGTGAAGGTATTAAGACAAAAAAAAAAATCTGATCAGTACTTACCGAGATACAGTGCCAAGAAGTTTGTCAAAAATGATGTGGTGGCGGCATTATTATTATTATAATCAAGGGGGAAGCGCTAAACCCGGAGGATTATACAGCGCCTGGGGGAGGATGTGGAAGGCATTCAGGCTTAATTCGGGGAACTGGAGCACAGATCCAATTCCCTAAATCAAGAGCCCCTCACCAACATCAAGGAACCTTCCTTGAGGGGTGTGGTGGCGGCAACATCGACGAATTCTACATACGCGCATTACATTATTTTGTGGTTTTAGTTTTTTTTTTTTCTTTTCTTTTTCTTTTTTTTTTTTTTTTTTTTTTTTTCTCTAACATTTGGGCTGAGGCATACTGTATTATTGTATTATTATAAACTCACTGTATTGAACATAACCGCATAAAGTTATTTTACTTTGTTTCCACTGTTGTTTATTACAATAACTGCACAATATTGTATAATTTTTTTTTTTTTATTTTCAACATGGTGGGTTTTTAAAAAATTT